>OX637581.1:13191731-13791731 GCA_951800085.1 Comarum palustre | reverse complement strand
GCAGAAACATTGGCTGGATGGTTTAAAAAACTAGGAGTTGTGGAAGAGGTGGATATGGTTTTGAGAGAATTTGCAGCAACAGAAGCCAGTGCTGGAATTCCCACTTCATAGTTTCCATCTCCAAGTTTTTTTGTGTGCATCCACACTACGTACAGATGTCAACTTTGGTTTTATAAACACACAAGTGGTAAGATCTGAATTTCTCCTTCAAATCCATTTTACTGTTAGATTCGAGGGACTGGCTCAATATATCCAAGTTTCCTTTCCTGGCAAAGTATTTGATGTGCCATTACAAAAACGGAAGATAGTCTGCTATTCGTAGGGACTACTGGGGTTTAAGAATGTGCCCTCATATGTGGCTGCAGCATATAGCCAAAAGAATGAAGTACAACTCTGTACTTTTTGGGGCTCTGTAGGTTGAATGGGTGAATCCACTTAGCTTATTTTTAAGCAGCTGTCTTGTACTATTGTGCTAGTAACAATTTGATGGAATGTATATGTTTCGATTGTCCTTAAAGCAATTGCTGTATCCTTGGATATCTGGGTTCTGTTTTTTTTGTTCAAGGAAAGGATATTTGCGTTCTTGGCTGGCCTAACAGACAAGTTGGTTAAGATGAAGGTTTATTATCCAAGCTCTTTTTCCGAACTTGTATTGCTTGCTTCGGCCTCGGGGCCATTAGGTCTCTATAGTCCAAGATATAAGAGGCCTAATGGCTAAGAGGATTAAGATTGAGGTTAATAATTTTGAAAAAAATACTTGTGACATCTTATATTTTACTTTTTAAATCAGTTATTTCTTCCAGTTTTCAATTTAAACTGCATATACTTTAAATTCTTGACTTGTTAGCCCTTGTCGTCAATTGACTGTAAAAATACTGTTAAGTTATTTAAAACGACTAAAATGCCCTTATTAACAGTTATTTTTATTTTTTCCTCTCTTTCCTTTTTTCCTATATTTCTCGAAAATTTTTATTAGAAAATAGAAAAAAAGTTGAAAGGAAAGAATATAATTGATTTTTAATAGGAAAAATAAAAGTGATTTTTCAATAGAAGAAATAAAATTGATTTTAATAAAAATAAATAATTTTGAATTTTGATAGAAAAAATAAATTAATATTTAATAGTAAAAGAAAAATGATTTTAAATGGAAACTTTTGTAAAATAAAGAAGATAGAGAGAAGACATAGAGAAAATAGTTTGGGAGGAAGTAAAATTAAAGTATTTTTCATTCATTCTCATTAACCTCTTTATATAGAGGTAGAGTTTACATCATATGAGTAATTACGTGGAAACCCACATAGATAATAATATTTATAACAAAAACAATTAAATTGATTTTAATAGAAAAAATAAATTTATTTGTAATAGAAAAATATAATTTATTTTTACTAGTAGAAGAAAATTGATTTTAAATGGAAACAATTAAATTGATTTAAATATAATAATAAAATTAATTTTTAACATAAAAATAAAATTTGATATTACAAATTGATTTTTAATATTAGGAAAGAGAAATAGAAAAAATAGGAAAAAAAATTCAGAAAGAGAGGAAAAAATAAATATAACTATTAATATGAGTATTTTAGTCATTTTAAGTAACTTAATGCTTTTTTTTTCGGTCAACTGAATGTAAAAGCAAACCAGTCAAGAATTTAAAGTATTGTGGTATACCAGTTTAAAGTGAAAACTGAGGGACATCATAACTGATTTTAATTAGGGGTAAAGTACATGGTACGTGTACAAATATTTTCTCCTAATAATTTAAACAAATTATATAAAAAAAACCCTTTTCTTAAATTACATTGTTTGATATCCACCATGAATGCAAAGAAACCAGTTGGATTAGCATGTGAAACCAACACAGCGAAAAGCCCGTTCGACTGTCCAAATGTGATTTGGATTGCTGTTTTGATGGTCCTCGATTAGTCCCAACACTATATTGGAATACACTTATTGACTGATGTTGGTCAGTTCTTTCTAAAACATCGCATAAGAAGTAGTAATCTTCCTCATGCTCAGTGGTATCCATTTGGCTTAGCCTTTTCAGATGGCATATGATTCATATTCTCTTATCAGCCTACTGAGCCTAGCTATGTAAATGTGTGATCTAATGTTGAATTTGACTAGCTAGCCCTTCGAAGTAAAGAGAAACCATGCATGCATGCATGCAAGTAATTAACAAAGTTGAACAGCAACAAAAAAATATTTATTAACCAGTCACTAATTGACATTACTTGCCCTTGAAACAACCTAGCTACTAGTATGCTAGCTAATATATATGATCGACATACACCTCATTATCAGGCAAGTACTCTTAAATTCAATTGATCAATTAGCTACGGCCAGTGATCAGTCTCATTTGGACAGAGACCGAGATGGTGAAGCCTCAGAGCACGGCACCGACCCCGACGGAGAACCGGTGTGCCTGTGGAGCAATTCACGAGCCAACGCTTGAAGATCACCACCACCATCAATGTCTCCACTCGATGAGGCACCGCCGGAAACGCCTACGAATTGATGGTGTTGGTTGTGCAGCAATGCACGTTGTTGCATGACCCAAGAAGTTGGCTGCACCATGGGTTCGAAAAGCGTCGACAAGTCATATGTTGCGGGCATGGGGGCCGAAGGAAGGTCTGCAATAATGGAGAATTGAGGCTGAGCGATTAGTGGCGGGGGTGGCGGAGGAGGTGATGGAAGCTCCATTGTTGCTAGGTGGGCTTGCAAGTATGAGATCTCGGCTTGTAGATTCACCACCTGTGTATTATGTACACAAAACAGTAAACCCAAAATGTCAAAAACAAGTAAAACCATCCAACAAGGAAGTGATGAAGTTTCACATAAGCTTTCCCATACTGTGAAAGATATTGAGTAAAACTTACTTGAATTGTATATGCGATAGTATAATTGTGGTTTTGAGACACATTTAAGGGTTCCTTAGCTTTGGTTATACTAAAAGGGCGTATTAGAACATGGCATTGCGAGCAAATGAAGCATTCTCAGAAGAATGAACAAAGTTTCTTCTCCATATTAATTTCTTCTTGGAGTTAGCGAATTGCTGAGGTTGGATTCGTTGAATGCTTGAATTTGGATGTGGCAGTTTCTAATATATTAGTATGCTATTGCAAATAAAGACATGATCTTGAGTTTTGGGTTTTGACTCGAGCTACTCTGACTAATTCATCCATCTTATACATTTCTCAAATTTAAACAGAAACCACTTGAACATTTATAGAATTTTTCTTTTCTTCCATTAAACACGAATGAGACAGATGACATAGACAAATTTTACTCTACAAATATCATTAAGAACAAGATGAATAAATAAGCTATCAATTTAACGGACTGTTGACTGGTACAATTATAAAAGCTTTCACTTTTGTTCGGTTTTTATATCTTTTATAATGAAACGCTCACTTTACATCGAAAACTTTCACGTGAAAGAAGAGATATCAGCTTGTAAATTAACGTGATAAAAAACGGTAACATGAAATATGCAACATCAGCCTGTAAGTAAACGCCAATAGTTTTACGCCACAAAGAGGGTGGAAAGAGATTAGTATCAACATTTACATAATAATATAATTTATTTTTCATGGCATCACGTTTGATACTTGAAATAACATTGTCTTAGCAATTTTATTACAAATTTAATAATATTAACCAAAAACTTTAAAAATAGTTATGGGAAAGAAGGAAGGGTAGCACTAATCATCTAAACTACTGTAAATGTTCATATGTATTGGTACTTCATCAACACTCACAATCAGTCGGAGTAGATCTACACAGTACACATGACTAGGTAACCAAATTCTGAAAAAGAGATTGAATGACAAATAAAATATGGAAAATAAACAAACGAGTTTCCACTTTCCCCCGAAAATACTGAATCCATAAAAATAAATAAATAAGATTGTATAAGAGAAGACCAATTAAATTGATGAAGCAGTAAACCGACCATTTCCTCAATACCAGCAAAGCAAGAACCCACAATTTGCACAGAAAGATGGCACAAACAAACCATTAGGGCTCTATGAATGAACCATTTTGTAGAGTAACCACCGACCATAACATTTCTTAATCAAAGAGGCCCTCTAGATTTCAGCAAAGCACAAAAATGCCTCCTATAAGCATTTTATTCTTCCTTGATTTGGTTTTAAAGTCTTTTAATTATGTTCTGTTTCTCAGTAAGGGCACCACAATCCTGAGTTCAGAAGACATTAGGACACCTCCTCCCTGTCTATAAGGGCATGTTTGCCCTACATATCAACCTTTACTGAATCGAAGTAACTCTATGGGTCAATAATGCTAGTTGAAATATAGGTAAATCATTGGCTTATAGCTACCCAAAAGTGAATAAAGAAAGGTTTTGGTTTAAACCAGGAATGAAAAAGGGGATTTGTTTTGGTTTAAATTTTCCAGAAATGGGGTATTGAGAAATTAAAAAGGTTAGATGAAAGTAAAGGGATGGGATACCAGAATATGTCAAGATCATGAGTCACTGAATCATGATCATGATATGTCGATACTCATCATCAACGAAGTTGGTATGAAAGGTTGATTGATTAAATAATAAAATTAAGTCAAATTAATCGTATAAATATGTTTATATGTATAGTAATGTGTGCACCTGTTGCTGAAGAGCAAAGATGTGAGCAACACAGCCGTAGACTGGATCTTTGAGCCTAGCTTGAGCCTCAAAGCAAACAGTGAGGACGGCGTCGGGGCGCTTGTGTGCCGGAATATGATGAAGAAGCTTGGAGACATTGCTGGCTCCGAACACCTTGTGCACCGCTGCAAAGTGAGCTGCGCCTTGCTCCGAATCGAAGTAGGGTGCAAATATGCATCCCGCCACACACTTCCTCCTCAAGAACTTACACGCTCCGCAAGGTCCAGCGTTTCCTCCTCCTCCAGCACTGCCTCCACTGCTGCTGCCTCCACCGCTGCCAGAGCCACCACCACCAACACTAGGGTTTGTTGTCGCATTCATCTCTCGCCGGAGAGGGGTTTTCTTTCTTGGGGGCAATCTTAATTGATTTGCCTGCTCTGTTGATTTGCTTGATTAGGTATTTATGAGTGTTTGAGGGGGTTTAAGGTCGTGAATATGATGATGAAGGTGGTGCCATTAATGTTTTGGGAGGGGAAAAAGAAGAAGGCCGGGGGGTGTTTGGGGTTCGGTGGTGGCTTTGTTTTGGTTTGGTTTTGCTTGTTTTGTTTTGGGGTTAATGGGTTGTTCTTATGAGTGAGTGGAGGTTAAAGGGTGTGTGTGAATATTGTGATGATATTAAAAACAAACAAACCTAGCTTTAGCTTTAGCTGTAGAGAAGATTAGGAAGAGGAGGAAGAAGAAGACTTTAAAGCCACGCGAGAGAGCAAATGCTTAATACAAACATTTAGCTTCTTGCGTGAAGCAAACATACGATAAGCCCTAGCTAGCAAAACCGATCATCCTCTTCTCTCTCTAGCTGGATACATATATATTTAATCAATTAAAGAAGTAATTCTTGGCTTGAATCAGATAGATATATCGAACTGTATGAATATGAAAGTGGGTTTGTTGTTGCTGTGGAGCAAAAAGAATGGGATTTTGGAAGGTCGAAACGTGTCGAGGGGTCTGCCTATGTTTGCCAGTCTGCGTGTTTTAAGCTGCGTGGAGGGCAAAAGACGCCATCTCCATCTCTCACTTTCTCTCTCAACGTTCGAAAATGACCTTCATTTTTCTTTTAACTTTCCTTTTCGATATGAATATCCAAGACGAAGCTTGAGTTTCAAAAATGTACATAAATGGATCGAGCAGTTTTAACTCTCCTTTTCCAATTGTCAATATCATTTAGTCTAGCGCCATAAGATTATAAATTTCATTCACGAATTTGTAATAATTAATAAAAAAAACCTTTATTTTCCGGTTAATTAATTAGCATGATGTTACATAGATACTGTAATAATTCTTTGCTGCTTAATTACTGTTTTATTTCATAATAAGTGACATCTTATTTACTTGTTCTTCGGATTTACTTGAAAATTTATTAGAAATATGAATGAATGATCTTGTTTTTATCACAAGAACGGATGATGATGGGAAGATGGAAGAAAGATTGGCACGAGGATGAAGGTGAAGTAAAACCACAAAACTTGCTCTTAGCTTAATTAATTATTTCTTAAGTGATGCCCTTGACTAGCTATACTTAGAAAAAGGTACCAAAGAAGATAAGGGTCCACTGCGGCACTCTGCTATAAATGGTGATTAGAAAAATAGAAAGTTGTGCTTGAACAAGGCATCGTCATATTCAGAAAATGAAAGATGATTTTTTATCTAAACGCAAAAGAATAGAGGTTTTATTAGGCAAAATCTCTTGATGAGCATCTCTAGAATTGCACTGAGGAAATTTCAGAAACAAGGTTTCTTAAACCAACTCCATCTAGTTGCTTTTGTTACTAATAATTGGTATCATGAATTAATGGATACAAAATGTTTCCACATGAATCAGGAAAATTGAATATTCTTTTTCTATTTAGGCTTACACAAAAAACTAAATAATGACTGAAATCAACTTTAGTTTTTAAGAAATTTTGATAAATGACCCACTTTCGGTTATCAAAATGAATTTTGATCTTCATTTTGAAAACGGTTGAAAAATAACCATTTAGTATAGTGAAATGACATATATCTCCTACTTCAATTCCTTCAATCTTTCCTCTAGTACCCTCATTGATCATAGACTTAACCTAATCACCATCATCGTTACTGCCCCATTTGGGAAATTTTGAGTCATTTGTACTTTCTGAAGTACAGGTTTTAGTAGCTTGATGAAGTTGGGTTAATTTATTCAGTTTTCTTAATCATAGCACCAAACTTAATCATCGATCTATTTAATTGAGGGTATAAATAATTTTCATTGTGAAGATTTTGATGGTTTTATTGATACATTGGCTTCAATTTGTTTGTATGCCACATATGACAAGAAATATAGAGAACAATTACTTGCATAAGATGGAGCCAAGACTTTGATTGTTCAAAGCAGATTTACATGATGAAAAATCTTTCGATTCCATAGTTGATGGTTCTAATAGCATACAACATGCCCATTTAATATTTCTCTTTCCAAATGAAGTAAGAAATGATTTGGTGTTGTGATAAAAACATGAGGCAGCTATGATGGTGGCTAAGTTGAGGAGTCCATGATCAATGAGACTGGGAAAGAATTGAAGAATTATTATTATTTTTCAGTGATGTAGTTAGAAATTTTTAACTAACAGGACATAAATAATAATAATAATAATATATTTGTAATGATATTGGTTCTCGACGAGTTTTATGTATTTAAGTTGTTGCATGATAGCTAGTCTTATCGACTACTAGAAAAAATTATCATTCTAGATATATAAAATCAAACAATCACTCACCGAGACTTTACAATGTTTATAACATAAAATGAGTGATCCATAATCTTGGCTTTCACAACTCTAATAAATACATTTAAATGTAGGTTGCAAAATTAAAGGAATTCTCAAGCCGGTTAAGTGAGTTCAGCCTTGAAGTTCATCTGTGAGTGAGACTCTTACCTGTTTAATTTTTTTATTTCAAAAAATAATCTCTTTGAAATAAGAAGTATATGTAAATATATAGAATATTTGTGCAATGTTAACATGCTTGTGATCGAGGTGTTCTAGTGGATCAACTTTGGATCTTTCATTGAGAGGTTAGAGGTTCGACTCCCATATAACTTATATTTTTGTATTTTATTCAGTGGGGCACTGATGAGACACTGATGAACCAAAATTTGCGACTGACTGGTGAATGAGGCACTGGCCCCACGGTGTCCCTATGTGCCTCCGCCCCTGTTTTTCTCCTTTGAGAATGAAGGATTTAAGGAATTGAGGTAGGGTTATATGTCATTTCACCATATAAAATAGTTATTTTTCAACAGTTTTTAAAATGTTGTTCAATAATCATTTTGATGACCAAAATTTGGTAATTTATCAAAATTTCTTGTAGTTTTTCAACTATATATGGTGGGTCTTGTCTTCATTAAAGAATTACAGTATTTTCCATGTATATTTCATGAGAGATCAAATACTCATAAAATGTGACATATGGTTCCAGGGCCGGTCCTGAAACTTTTGGTGCCCTGAGCGAAAGAAAATTTGGTGCATCATGATAAATAAGTATATTTTTATTTGTACGTGTTTAATTTCTCGAAAAAATTGTAACAACAAATGTTAAACATTCTACTATAAAGAATAAAACCAATGAAGACATTTTTTGTTTCTTACAACATGTATAAATGGAAGCAATTCAAAAATTCTATATATATATATATATATATATTGTATTAATTAAGGACTACACATCAGACCTAATACTTAAAAAACAACTTTAATTGATGATAGAAACTCATGATAGGCCCTAAATCACATTATTAATATTATATACATATATAAACATTTTTTATTACATAATTTTTTTGTAATGAAAAACTAAAAAAAATTGTGCCCCCAACCTGGTTTAGGGACTACTCAGATAAATATGGTCAACATTCACATCGAGTTATCACGTTTTATATTGTTATTATCGAGCGCACACAAAAATATTCGTCCATGTGCAGTGCAGTATATCTATGGGATACGTAAGGTTAAAAAAGCATAAGATCGAAATTTGACAAATGTGTTCCTAAAAAAATTGATTAACAAATGTGCGTCAATGTTTTAAGATAACCATGTACTTCTCATTAATTACGTACCTTTGTACTAATCGTTGATGATTTCACGCTAAATTAAACATATAACTTTCCCCTATTTATTAAAAGACTAATTGTACTGAATTCGACTGTTCGACTTAATTCAATCACGTATAAGTCTTGATAAAAGACTTCTAATTAATAAACTTGGAAAAAACAATTTAAATTCCGAAATCACTTACACTAGTAGAGGAAAAGGTTGATGCGATGATTTCATTTCGTCGCATAAGTACTGAAGCGACGAAAAATTCGTCACATAAGATTCGCCGCATTAGTTTGATGCGACGAAAATGCAAATTTACATCGCATAAGTAACCCTTATACGTCGAAATATTTTCCTTCGCATAGGTTTATACGACGAAAACAAAGGCGTCGCATAAACGTATGCGACGAAAAATATGTTGTCGCTTCCGATTATTCAATAAATTAAAAATGAATTAATTTAATTTTTATTTTTGTTATAATTTAAATTAAAAAAAATATGATTTTTTTTGTATTTTTGTTTTGCCGGATCGAGAAGTGGTGGTGGTGCGGTGGTGGTGGCAGAGGAGGTGATGGTACTATGGTTGTGGTGGCGGAAGAAGAAGATGATGATGATGATGATGAGGAAGAGGAAGAAGAAGAAGATAGAAGAACAAGAACAAGAAGAAGAGGAAGAGGTAGATGGGGGTGGTGATATGGTGGTGGTGGTGGTGGCGGAGGAGATGGTAGTACGGTGGTGGTGGCAGAGGAGGTGGTGGTGGCGGAGGAAGAAGAAGAAGAAGAGGAGGAGGAGGAAGAGGAAGAGGAGGAGGAAGAGGAAGAGGAAGAGGAAGAAGAAAAAGAAAAGGAATAGGAAGAGGTGGTGGGGGTGGTGGTGAAGAAGAAGAAAAAGAAGAAAGGGGGAAGAAGATTTTTTTTAAAATTTTGACAGAAGGATTCAAAATTTAAAATTTGAATTAATGCGACGAAATAAATAAATTTCGTTGCATGAGTGTAAACTGATGCGACGAAATTTTGAATCCTTCGTCGTATGAGTCAGCACTAAGAGAAAATTTTTGATGGAATCAACCAAAACTGATGCGACAAAATAAATAAATTTCATCGCATGAGTGTGAACTGATGCGATGAAATTTTGTTATTTCGTAACATAAGTCAGCACTATACGACAAAATGTGTTTCGCATCAGTATCAGTTCACACTGATGCTACGAAAATTATTTTCATCGCATCAGTCCAAATTTATGCAATGAACAAAAAAATCGTCTCATTGTTATAGAAAAAAATTGTGGTCTCCTTCTCAACGTAAACAAAGCACCATCGTTATGGTTGGGAAAGTTTAAATAGCAAGAAAGCCAAAAAGGTTCTTAATTGGCGGTAGAGTCAAGAAGGTCAAATCCCTAATTCTTTTTCGATCTTCCATTACATCAAAGCCCTAGTTCGGCAATTCAAAGCTAGCTATAGCGACAGAGTCACCCCTAATCTCAGGCCACCACGTGTGGGGTGACAATTAAATCAACAGTCGTCAACGCCGGGATGCTGACCTCATCTTCCAACTGCAGGGTCCACACGTGACGCACCCTTCACTTGGCCACTGTACATTTCTATAATTAATTTCATTTTAAACTTTTAGTAAAACCGAAAGTGAAAAAGGGTGTAAACAGTTCGTAACGGCGCAACACCGCGGTGGCCGGTGGATCTGGCTTTTGTGAGTTTGAAAGGGAAGCACTGTTGAGAGCTCCAGTGCCACCAAATGTACGACAAGTTACGGCTTCAGCAGACTCTCTACGGTTGTGGTGACGACTGAGAGAGCTTACGCACTTACGTTGTAACAGTCGCACATATTCTCACCGGCTACTTCGTTCTGTGTGATCTTTATTCAAGAGGGAAGCGTTAAACTTGTGTGCCTCTTTGTTTGAACCTCTTCAAGTCATTGGAAGTCTCAAGATTAAAGAGAGGTGAGTTCTTGTACAGTTGAGCGTTTCATCGTGTTCTTCGATATAATTGAATTATGAAACTTGAACTTTTGGATTCATTCATAGCTTTATGTTTGCTTCCTCAATTCTTCTCTAACACATTCGAGTAAAAACACAATCATATACAATTATACATATCGAAAAATTATAACTTCACTATGCTATAGTATAGGGTTTCGAAAATGTCACTCAAGGTATTTGTCATGATGATCGACAAGAAAGGAGTTGAATTTCGGACAATTTTATACGCCTTCCTTTAATTTAGTCATTTGTACTTGAGGTATTCTGTATGAATTTACCCCATAACCTTGTCACACATTTAGACATGAAAATTACTAAGAGTATGTTGTCTATGTTCGATCACGTACCCTTTTGAATCGAACCCCTCTCCTTAATTGGTATCAAACAATCGTAGGAGTACTGCCAATCTGCCATAGTTCGATAGTTTTAGATCGGTTGCAGGGCAATATATAGAATGCTATATGTTGCTCAGCTGTAGATAATATATATGCTCAACAGTTCAAGACTTCAAGCGATAACGACCCGACAAAAGTAAAAGAGATCTAAGAAAGGTCATTAGCTTGAAATTTTTTTGACAAGACATTAGCTTGTAATATTGACAACATGTAAAGTCCAAAAGTTACACATACATGATTTGAAACTTAGACCTTGAATTGCTTAGCATGTCTCTCAATGTTTATGTATTGTCTTGAAGATAGGCTTACCCAAACTTTCTGTAGCAGCAATGTTGATTAGTGTCCAATGCAATTTAGATATTGAAAAATGAATAAAAGACCCCACGAGTTCCCCACCCGCGCGGTCAAAACCCTTAAAATCTTAAGAATGTATAACTTTTAAAGATGATTTGCATTGGCTTTACCAATTTTAAGTTTGAAGAAATGTGTTTAAAATTGTAGGATGTCACCCCAACATGCGGCAACTGAGCTGCTAATAACCTAAGAAGGATTAATTAGTCAACCGATTGGTTAAACAAAGAGAGAGATTAATAAACTAACACAATGGGATTAAGGGTGTAATTATATAATTAAGTAAAGTGGTCAAAGAAGGATTATATTTTGGATGGAACTAATATTTGATAGGCTTTTAGATCAGTCATGCATGTTAGTCAAACAGTCATCGGATCTGTGTTCTTGATTCTTGACTAATAAGCTGCTATCTAGCTAATTACTAATTAGCGTATGGTTCTAAAACAAGGAACTCTCTCAAAAGCTGGTAAATTAACCCTTATTAAATCAAATCTTGCTGGTATGCCAAATCATATGATGTCTTGCTTTAGATGTCCAAAGAAAATTACAAACAATCTTGATAAGCTAGCTAGAGAATTTTTCTGGGGCTCTAACTCAAAAGGAGCACCGGTGGTCTGTAAACCTAAATCTCTTGGAGGACTGGGGGTAAGACATTCTGCTTTCTTTAATAATGCAGTCATCGCCAAACTTGGGTGGAAAGTTATCAATGATAAGGATAATTGGTGGACTCAAATAGTCTGTAAAAATATTTTCGAAAATGTTCCCTTTTTCAGGCAAAGAGGAAGCAAAATAACTCATGGGCATGTAATGGAATTCTGGAGGCTCGACATCTTATCCAAAAAGGTTTGAGAGGGATAGTTGGTGACGATAAGAGTATTAAGTTCTGGATGTTTAATTGGGTGTTGGATCACCCTCTGATTGATCTCATTCCACCTCAAAATAGGAATGCAGTAAAATTAGAGAGAAAATGTAGATGATTATATCATGAACAACACTTGGAATAGACATAAACTTCTTTCTGTGCTTGATATGAGTATAGTGAAACAGATTTTGGGAATTCCAATTCCTCACACAAGACAGGAAGACGAGTTTGTCTGGGGACCTACACCGCATGGGAACTTCTCCATTAAGTCAGCTACTTGGCTTCAACTAGATGATCTACAGAAGTACCAACAAATCGGCCTAATCAAATGGCTTTGGAAGCTGGAAATCAAACCAAAAATAAAAATCTTTGGTTGCCTTCTTCTAAGAGGCAGGCTCAAAACCAAGGATAGACTGTCAAGATATAGTCATGTGCAAGATAACTCAAAATAGCCTGCATGAATGGGTATGAATGATCATAGAAATTTGGTTATTGCCCCTTCACCATAGACCATTTATTTGGTTGTTGCCCCTTCACCAAAGAAATTTGGTCCAAAATGAACTTGCCTTCCACTGTTAAATGGGAGGAGGGATTTCTTAAAACCCTTAATGACTTATTAATCAGCCTTACTGCCAGGATATGTTAAAAAAAGTTGTTGTGTCTTGCTGGCAGGTTTGAAAGATGAGGAATGATGGAGTTTTCAAGAAGGCGACAGTGAATCCTGCAACTATTCTTGCAGCAACTACAACTACATTGAGAAATCAGGATATAGTCCCAAGCAGGAAAAATGTCCCTTACTCTGGTCATGAAAATATCATTAAATGGAAACCTCCTGATCTCCTTGATGGATCAGTTAGGAATGAATCCGCAGCAAGTGGTTTCATCTTCAGAGATTACCTTGGTAGACCCTTAGCTGCGGCAACCATGAATTCGGGTTCAACTACAGTTCCTGTAGCTGAAACTAGAGCTCTTAGAGACTGTTTGAAAATGGCCTTAAGTAAGGTTACTCTCATTTGAAGGTGATTCTAAGCCAGACATTGATGTTGTCAATGGAATCTCCCACCCTCGGAGGCTTATCAATCTTATCGGAAACATCATTGCTCACAGAAAATTTCAATAGCATTTCTTTCACCCACGTTTACAGAGAAGCCAACTTTGTGACATGTAGGCTTGCAAATTTTAGTCATAATTAATGCTCAAAATCATGTAATTTGAGAAGATAGGGTTTCAGCTTTTGCTTTTGGAGCCATGTTCTTCGACATTGTAAACTTAGGATGCCCGCGCAGCTCCTTTAATTTATTTAATCTATCACTTATTTCATAATAAAACTTGTCTAAGTCATGCTGGACACTCTATCATACCAATAAGTATAGCATCTCTCAAGTCCAGGAGCGGATCTACTTGAAGGGCTCTATACTATTGGATTATGGCTCTTAGCCGACGGAATAATTTCGTCTGCTAAGAGTCATTTTTTATCTTCTAATATCTTAGTCGACGAAAATTTCGTCGATTAAGATATGTCGGCTATGATGCGTCGGTGAAGGTAATAGCCAACAAAATAAATTCCTAGTTGACGAAATTCTGTTGGCTAAGATCAGTTGGTAAAGACCCTTACATACGGAACCTATCAGTCGGCTAAGATCAGTTGGTTCGATCCGGATTGGATCAGACATTTAAAAAAAATCTGAATTTTTGGCATGATTTTTTTTTTTCAAATATTTCGGAATTTAGTCAACGAAATAAACGGAATCATTTATTTCGTCGACTACACTACCAACATAAACAATATAGCCGATGAACAAAAAAACCAGGCCGACAAAATTTTGTTTCGTTGGCTAAGTTAAATTTTCGTCGGCTCAAGTAGAATTTTAGTCGATGAAAAAATATTTCATCGGGTAAACTAATTTTTTCATCGGCTATAGTCTATAAACTACAGCCAACGAAATTATAAAAGTTTAGCCGACGAAATATATAATTTCATTGGCTAAAAATCCTTATATTTACAGATATAGACAGAAGCTCATTTGGAAAAAAAAGAGAGAGAAAGTTTGGGTGTTCTCGAAATCTGTCCAAAATTAGTTTGTGGAGCTATATATAGGTACGTATATATGTATATATCTTGATTTTAAGTTGATTTAAGAGTTTTATTTGAGTTATATAATATTGATTTTGAGTTTTATTTGAGTTGAATTAATGGATTTTGAGTGTTATTGAGTTGATCGATTTTGATTTGATAATATATATGAAGTTGTTGTTAATAAGTAGTAGATATATATATATATATTAATTAATTTAATTATAATATTATGTTGATGCATGGTATGAATTAATTAAGTTGTTGATGATGATATGTTGATTATGATTTTGCGATAATCGATGTTGATATATAATATTGTTACGTAAAAGCTATTGATGATTATCTACAGTACACTGCTTGGATGTTGCCCCACGATCATTGTCTTCCTACCACTTATCATAAGGTCCGATGTATTCTGAAAGATCTTGGACTTTCCTACATCAAGATCTATGCATGCATATATGACTGTGTTCTCTTCTAGGGTAAAAATCCAGAAGAGAATGACCTTGGTGGCCTTGACGCATGTTAGGTATGTCACACTGACAAATATATATAAGCTGACTCCTGCAGGCAATAGGAAACATGTGAATGTACTTTGATATTCCCCATTGAGGGATAGGCTGGAGCGGTTGTACATGTCATCACATACGGCTAAAGCTTTGAGATGACACGCTGATAGAGAATTGCATGACGAAGATACCCTTATACACCTTGCTGACGGGGATGCTTGGAAGCATATAGACAGGGAGTTTCCTCATTTTGCGTCAGAGGTCCGAAATGTGAGGCTCATGCTCTCATCCAACGGGTTCAATCCTTTTGGTAACATGAGTCTTCAATATTGTGTATGGCTGGTCATTTTGAGATGTTGGTCATCCCATTTATGACAAGCACATGCACGAGATGTTCCAGATGCATGCCATAATTGTTGGTACCATCAGTGATTTTCCTGCTCATGGGATGTTGTCGGGCAACATTGTTAGGGGATACAAGACTTGTCCAGAGTGCTTTAGCGATGAGGGGAGCAGCAGTCATTGCAATAAGATATGAAAATTAGGTCACCATACTTTCCTTCCATATGATCACGAATGACGGTTCGATGACAAGGCATTTGATGAGACCGTAGAAAACAGTGTGCTTCCCAAAAGATGGACGGGGAAAGAAATTTTAGCAGTGCTTAATGAGTATGATTTTGGACAGCTCAGCAATCATCACAATATTGTGGCGAAAATACCTGAAAGACCCGATTGGTACAAATTCTGGACACATAAGAGCATATTCTTGGAACTCTCATACTGAGTAAGTTGTTGATTAGACACTACCTAGATGTGATGCACATAGAAAAGAATGTGTGTGACACTGTGGTGGGCATAGTGCTGAACTTGGAGGGGAAGACGAAAGACTGTCATAAGACACACATTGATTTTAAAAAATGGATATACGAAGACATCCGTGGTTGAAAGAAGAGAAGGAAAAAATGTCTCAAGCTCCTCACACCGTGAAATCTGACCAGAAGAACGTAATTTTAAGGTGGATGAGTTGTGTGAAGTACCCTTATGGCTATGCAGGAAATATAGCTTGGTGTGTAAACTTTCGGGACAATAAGATGTACGGGTTGAAGAGTTATGACTGTCATATCCTGCTACAACGTCTCTTCCCTGTTTTCATTCGACCGTTCCTTCCCCGTCAGGTGGTGGAGCCGTTAGTAGCGTTGTCAAGATTCTTCCAAAAGTTATGCATACGGGAAGTGAAAAAATATGACCTCTGGGAAATGTAAGAGTACATTATTTATATCATATGTAAATTTGAGAGGATATTTCCTCCAAATTTTTTTGACATCTTGTCTCACCTGATGATCTACTCTTTGATGTATCCCATGGAAATATATGTTTTTTACAACTGAATTTTTCATTATATATGTTCAATATATAATCATAACACTTTGTAACAATTGATTTATATGGAACACTTTGAGACTACATGTTCAATTTTTTACACCTTATGTGGCTTTTATGTATTTTTAAGCTTTAGCCGACGAAATAGGTCATATTTCGTCGGCTAAAACTATCTTGGCTGACGAATACCCTAATTTTTCGTCGGCTAAACCCTAAACCGTAAACCACAAACCTTATACTATAGCGGAAGAATACCCTAATGTTTCGTCAGCTAGTAGAAAATAAATAATAATAATTTTATACCACGTACTGGTTGCGTCTTATCGATTTGAAACTATTTTCAGTTGAAGTTTTGGTTAAATACGCAATTTAGACGGTCAAATGACCGTTTCCATGCGTTTAAGGGTTTGACTTACGTGATTGACCGTACGTCCTGATCGAGTCCTTAGTGTTGTCGGATCAAGTTGATTTTTTTCCCATCGATATATTTTAACATAATGATGATATCTGATGGTCAGATTTTTGTTTATGAATTTTGATGATAGTAATCACTGTGCCTACTAATGTATATTTTGTTTACTAAGTGTTAAGTAAATTTTCTGTTTCAAAAACAAACTATGAAATAAGATATGACCGGAATGGTGAAATACGTTTACGGTGGAAAAATCACGTAATTCTGATAAATTTTCGGTGTCGATAGTTACTGTCAAAGCAATTTTCCATTCTTTCTCCCTAAAGGTAGTCCTATCTCCGGTTATTTTTTATAAATTTTTTATATCACTAGGGTCGTCTCATCTATTTGAAACTATTTTCAGTTGAAAGTCCTTGCAAAAGACGTAATTTAGAAGGCCAAATGACCGTTTTCGTGTGTTTAGGGTTTGACTTAAGGGATTGATCGTCCGGATCGAGTCCTTAACGTTGTTGGATCAAGTTAAAATTTTCCCATCCACATATTTCAACATAATGATGATATCTTATGATCGAATTTTTGTTTCTCAAGTTTGATCATCATAATCACAATGTGCTAAATGTATAATAAGGACTATAACCGACGAATTTTTAATATTATCGTCGGTTATAGTTATAAATAAATAAAGTGAAAATAAAAAGGACTATAGTTGACGATATTATTGAAATTTCATCGGCTATAGTTAAATATATAAATAAAATAAAAATATAGCCGAGGAGTTGCATGACTATTGCCTAGGAAAATCATGACTGTAGCCGACGACATAAAAAACTCGTCAGCTATACTTTTAAGGCTATATAAAAAAATCCAGTCTCGTCAAAAAACACAAACCCTAAATCGAAAAAAAAATTCTCTACTCCTTCGCTCGCCTCCATAGCGTCCTTCACTCGCCTCCACAGCCTCCTTCGCTCGCCTCCACAACCTCATTCGCTCACCTCCACTGCCTTCTTCGCTTGCCTCCACCTCTGCTTCTCTACCTCCACAGCCTCCTCGTCTCTCTCTTTTGTCACTCTTTCCTGATTTTCAATTAATCTTAGATCCCAGGTATCGCATCCATTCATTGTTTCTGTTTGGTTTTTCAATCTTGATTTGAGATTTCTCTACTATGCTCCGATTGGGATAGTGTGCTTTAGTTTATTTGATGCAAGTTGATTTAGCTGAGATCTTGTTCATTAGCAATGCAAGATATTGTACCAACTGTTGTTCAAATCAGACGAGTAAAGTAGTTAAAATTGGATACTGATCATTTTTCCATATGCATTGACCTAGTGGAGAAGGCATGTGAAATTCAATTTTCAGAACCTTAATTCTGAGGCTTTAAAGAGTGTACGTATAGGTATGTGGCTTAGAAATATGAAAAAGAAACACACATAAGCTGACAATATATTGAAACAATATGTACAACACCAAACCAACATTCTGCAGTAAGATTATGAATACTACATAGTTTAAAAGAAGCTATTTTTTACTAATTTGTACAAACTACATGACATTCAGGCGTTGCGACCCCTCTGGAGACGGCACAGAGGCTCTCGAGTGTCACCCATTCCTCGAGGCAGTCGGGCGTCCCTCAGTCCTCGAGACAACTATAGCCTCCGACCCAAACGGAGATGTCTGCACCACGTATATCTGAGATACACCGGGTGTCGACTCCAGGCCCTACAGCTTCGGAGGGTGGTATATCTAGGGTACAAATGCAGCCGCCTCTTCTTTACCTTCCGCGATTGATACCGGTATTACCTGCAGTCGATGACTCAGGGCACCGATTTATCCACTGTCCCCGCAGGTGACTCTATCAGTGGCGTACCAGTTCGTGCATTTTGGTATGAAACTTATTTCTGTGAGGGTATCAGCATCGGCGACAGAGACGAAATCCGTTGCGTCCGCCAGAACGCCCTCAGGTAATGAAAGATAAATAATTTATTTTTTTATAATGTCATAATAAACGTTCTCTGATTTTAATAATCAATTTGTGGTAAGGACCGTCGGAGCCAAGCCGACAAGGAAGAAGAGAGACCCCGTCACAGGGAAGACTCTCGAGAAGACTGTGAGTATCTCAAGGAGGATCGTCATCGATACTAACAGGGATGACAACGTAGTATCGGGCAAGAAGACGAGGATGCACTCTGGCCGCGTGAGAGCGCTCATTAGGGATAGAGTCCCTATGTTGTGGTCAGACTAGGACATGGTCCACAACACAATATCAGTGAGTTTACAAAATTCCTCAATAATATTATGTATATTGTATTGTTGATTTATGAAAAACTAAACTAATAAACGGTTAAATGCAGGTGTGGTTTGACGTTTCCCAGCACCTGAGGAACACATGCGCTGACGTTGTGCATGGGGTAAGGTACGTTGGGAAGTTAATGAAAAAACAAGATTGTATGTGATATTAATAATATTTCTAATAGTTTTTTGGTATCTGTAGATATAAGGAGTGGAATAACGAGTTGCGGACTCACTGAACTACGCATGGAAACGCACATTCTGGTACCCCTGTTGAGTTCTATTTCAGGGAGTACGAGTGGCGTTAGCTTCTGATATCATAATTCAACAACCCTCATAAATAAATAATTAAAAAAATTAAATGGTTAAATTGTTATTAAGTACGTCCGTTTTTAAATAGTTTACTAATATTTTATTTATTTTTCTTTAAAGGCTGTTTTCCAGGCGAACGCTCAGAACTGACAACGCAACACAAGGAACCATCATGCTGGTTTTAGACCGTTCGCATCGTTGATGGACGAGGATGTCATGGAACATACAGAAGTCAACCGGTACGTCTATACGTACGAGAAGACATATCCTGACGCCCATAAGGATATTGTACGTCATTTTACGTTTTCAAATTTTTTTACTTATATATATGTCAAAATGTTATTTAATTATTTTTTTCTTATCCAATTAGGTAAAGGTGAGATAGGCTAGTGACGAGGTGATGACTGTTATAATGAGGGAGACATGACCGGACACGCGGGAGGAAGAGATATCTGAAGCCATGTCCCGGATCGACACTTCAGATCTGACGGTTGGGGCGAGGATCATGGGCACAGCCTTCCCACCGCGAGGAAACAACTTCTACTGCCGAGGACTACGAAAGACAGGCGAGGGGGTCCTGAAGATCACTCCAGGATTTCAAAGAAAAGCAGCCTCGACCAGCAGCATAACCACTCAACTAGAGTTGAAAGTTCAGAGTCTACATGAGGAGCAAGCCGCTCATGCCACTCAGGCTGCCGCTTATGCCGCTGAGACGCATGCTCATGCCATCCAAACAACATATACTGTCTCCTTACAAGAGTATAATGCCGCGGTATATGCCACCCAACAGGCGGCACAACAACATATGTTGTAGTACTTGCAGGAGTTTTCAGCTACCCAACTTCAGGGACTTCCGGCTCTGCCCATGCCTGCGCCTATACCGCTACCTCAGCCGCTACAACTTCATCAGCAGCAACATCTCCTGACGCGGATATAAATTTAGACGATATAGATTTTATGTAGTAAAATGATCATATAGTTTTATGTGCTCATGAATAATTTAGAAATATTTTAATGAAAATCGTGTTGTCACCATTGATGGTGTTGGTTATAATTTGAGATGTTTTGGTTTAATTTACAGGTTGTTTGAAATGATAATTTAGAAACTTCAAGGGTTTTTTTTTTCTGGAATTGACTTATAGCTGACAAAATTTAAAATAATTCGTCTGTTATAGTATTTTTTTCTTCTTCAAGGTTTAGCCGAAGAAATATGGCCCTATTTCATCGGTCATACACTACCAGAACAGAGTGTTTGGGTGACGAAGCAATTTCGTCGCCCTGTTAAAAAATTTCATCGTCCAAGAGCTTAGAGGACGAAGCGTCGTTTCCTAACGTGTCGTCACAAGAAGTCCGTCGCCCAAGATCTTAGGCGAGAAAAGAAATCCCTGTCGTCGCCTAAGAGTTAAGTTAAAACGACGACACACATTTCTTTGCCTAAACAGCCGTCGTTGCTTAAGAGTCTCGTCTTAGGCGACGAAACTGGAGTCTTCGCCTAAGAGCGAGACTCCTAAGCGACGAAAAATTGTTCGTCGCTTAAGAGTCTAGAATAGGAAGTTGAGGACGTTCCGGCGGCGGAGGCAGAATAGGAAGCATAGGCATGGGAGGAGGAATTTGTCCTGTCGACTGAGCATATAGACAGTCCTGAAACCACTGCCCTAACTGCATCTGATGGTTTTCTTAAGCTGCATTACGCGCTTCATTATACTGCTCCCGACGTCTTCATAAGCATTTAGGGCTGATGTGAAGGCTCTCCTGGCAGCCTCATGTCTCTCCTGGCGTTGTAGTCTCTTTTGCAGCCTCTCAACATCTGACTGTAGTTGCACGTTGCTGCCTGAGGCTCCCTTCTTTCCTCCTTTGATTTGCTTCAGCTTTTGGTTTCCAAAGCTACCCATACCCCAGCAGTAGAAGTTGTTTATACGGTGTGGGAAAACCGTGTCCATAATCCTCGCCCCGATGAGTGGATATGATCGGTCGATCCGGGACATGGCTTCAGACATATACTCCTCCTGCGTTTCCGACCATGTCTCCGACACGTAATCACGCATCACATCGGACTCCGCCGACCTCATCTTCTCCTAATTGGAAATATTAGAAACAAATTATTAATTAACATTAAATAATACATATAAGTAAAATTAAAAATTAAAAGCGTGAGATAACTTACAAAATCCTCCTCGGATTGAGGATACGCCTTATGGAACGTTCTCACGAACGGGTTAACCTCTTGATTGTCCCTCATCACCTCCTCCATGATGTAAGCAAACGGTTTTGAACCGACATGATGGTTGGTCGTGTTGCGTTGCCGATTTGCAGCGTTCTTCTAAGAGATGGCCTTGAAAGAAAAAAAATTAACCGTTAGTAAAATATTTATTTAATACGTAATTTTTTTAATAATTTAGTATGGCCTCGATAGCTAATTAAGTAATTTATTTTTTATCTACCTTTTTATGAGGGTTGTTGAATTCGACCATCAGAAGTCAACGCTACTCGTGCTCCCTGTATTGGAACACAAAAGGGGTACCCAGCCGGCCATTCCCGTGCGCTTTCCAGTGGTCCCTCAATTTATGCTTCCACTTCCTAAACCTACATATACGACATCAAATATTAGATATATATTTAATATAACATATAATTCACGACAATATTTTTTCCAATGTACATACCTTTGGGATTGTTTTTCTTCCAGCCATGGCCTCATTAACTTTTTGGACCCGTCGGGAAACTCAAAATATAACTGCATTTAACCGTTTGTTAGTCTATTTTCTCGAAAAGTCAACAACTTCATCACATAATTTTATTATTGAGACTTTTTTAAAATTCACCGACATATCGTTATAGATCTGGGTCTTCACAAAATCCGGGACGTCTTTCCATTCTCCAAACAACATAGGGCATTTAGCCATAATCATGGGTCCCGTGGCACGGGCGTACATGTTCCCCACATTTGCTAATTCTTGTTCCCCATTCGGACCAACCCGGATTAAGACTTTCTCGGATTTTTTGACTAGCTTCTTCAGGGCTTTGCTGATGACGATGCCTCTCTTATTCTTCGTCGGTTTGTCCTGAATGCGCCTATGACATAATAAACCAAATTTAATATTAAAATCCATCATTAAATATAATAATTCAAAAAGCCTTGTAAATTTATTTACCTGAGGGTGATGCTGCGGAGTCAACGGATTCTGCCGGTGTCGACGCCGATTCCTTGCACCTGTCAGGATGAAAAGGTCCATCAAAAGGCGTGTAAAAGTACGTCTCTTGAACAGTCAGGTCCGGGGGAAAGATAATATATTCCACTCCGCATCAATGATTGGTTTGGCCGGTACCGTCAACGGAAGCCATATAGTGGCCGGTACATGTGACGTCGATGACCCATCACCCGAAACAGCAGAAGGAGTGGGCACCTCTGCAGCGGATGGAGTGGGACCCCGCGAAACCGAAGGCCTACGGAGTGCAGACGGGAAATCGTCCGACTGCCCTGAAGAGGTGAAAACGCTCGGCCGCCTCTGCCCCTCTAGAAGAGTCGTACGTCTGGCAGACATAGTGCCCTGAAACATCTCATGTGGAGAGTTGTTTGCAGTTCCCTCAGACGAACCAGACGCTTGGCCTCTCGAACCCTTCTTACTTGACCGAAAACTCCTCAACATCCTGTTTAAAATAAAAATTCCAATGAATAACCTAAAAATGCACAATAAATTACAATATATTAAATTATAATAAATTTTCCATAAAATTTATCACAAACTTACACTTAATTTTTCACTAATTTACCACAAATTTTCCACAACATTATCACAATTTTTCCACAACATTACCATAATTTTTCCATAACATTACCACAAATTTTCCACAACATTATCACAGTTTACAAAAAATAATCCACAATTTTCACAAAATTTCCACAACATTATCACAATTTTTCCACTAATTTTTCAAAAAATTTCAACAAAATTATCACGACGATACCTCGATCTTAGAGGCGCTGTGGCACGGCGGCAGCTGCAGAGGAGGGGGAGAGGGAGACGGAGGAGAAGGAGAGGGAGTGAGGGAGTGAGAGGGAGGCGGAGGAGAGGGAGAGGGAGGCGGAGGAGAGGGAGAAGGAGTGAGAGAGAGAGGGAAAGAGAAATGGAGAGGGAGGCGGATCTACCCGACCTTCTTATGCGACGAAATACTTATGTTGTCGCCTAAGAGGTAGGGTATCTCTCTTAGGCGACGACATAAGTATTTTGTCGCCTAAGAGAGATACCATACATCTTAAGCGACGACATAAATATTTTGTGGCCTAAGAGAGATACCCTACCTCTTAGGCGACGACATAAGTATTTCGTCACCTAAGAGAGACCTTAGGCGACGACGGCCACATTTCGTCGCCTTAAAGATGAATGTAGAATATACATATATATGTACATACATATATATATATATATATGTATATATAGAACAAAAAGTACAAAGAAGAGGTAAGGGGACTAGATCAATACCTACCGACATCAAGAATGAAAACATGACGTACCCTAATGCTCAATTAAAACAATGATTCCATAAAACCTAAGGCTCGTAATCAGAATCGTCCGATAAGTCATCGTCGGTGTCAGAATTAATCTTTGGTATTCTATGCCTTAATTCATCTTCAGAGTCTTCGTCTCTTTCTTCATTTGGATCAACATCAATAAGGGTTGACTCTTCACGAGTTCACACCGAGAGACCCGCTGACAAATTATTTTGGTGAACAGCAGAGACGTCAGGAATACCTATTGCGCTGGGCTCCTGATACGCATCATATTCGTCCTCGTCTCCGGTCACTCCAAGTGTAGCCGCCCGGTAAATGTTCCAAGGATGCACAAGGTTGACTATTTTCCACGCGCCACCACTATGGAGGTCATCAAGATAAAACACTTGTTTGACCGATGTGGCAAAAACAAACGGGTCATCTTTGTAAGCGCTTGTAGCAGTGTTCACCGATAATATTCCTTACTGATCGGTCTTCATGCTCTATGGGCTATTATCAAACCACCTACTCTTAAACAGGTGCACTGTCATGTGTTCCCCATACATGAGTTCTACCACTGAATAAAGAACACCGTAATAGTCGGGACCGTTCCCATCACCAAGCGCCATCACCCCTGAATTCTGTATTCTCCGTTTGGTGTCTCTCTCTTCATGTACAAATTGGATGCCATTCACCGTGCACATGGGATAAATTGTAGCCCGTATTGGCTTCATAGCAAGAAGCCACAATTCGTGCGACCAATTTGGGTGACCATCAGATTTGATCATGTCCATCTGCAACCAACCATTCAACTGTAAATATGGATAATATGCACTAAACGGAAAATTATTGCATACGTATTAAATTACGTACCCAGGTAAGAAAATAATCTGCAAACGCCCTGTTGTGGTACTCCAGATCACCATCAACTTCTAGACAATATAGATGCTCATTTTTCTAGAATTGAACTTCTGGACAATTAATCAATACCTACTAGTGGGCGATAACCATCTCGTGTGGTCACATGTTGTATTCGCCTGACAATATTGCTCCACCAACTTCAACATCACTGGAAAGTATGGAAAGATTGAACTGCGGTGCACCTTCCTCCATGGTTTGTGGAGTCTCCTTCAATGCTCCTAAATACAACTTCATGTAGGTGACACATTCGTGCGCAATATAGGCTTCAGGTATACATCCTTCAGGTGCGGATTTATTAGCCACATAATCTTTGTAGTCTCCAAGTTGCCTATAAATATAAGAATGCAAAGTGTTATGATTATTGAACATGTATATATATTTAGGAATTTAGGTGATTAAAACGTACCTTTTCATGGGATACATCCAAGTGAAGTGTACTGAACCGGTAAGCAATAATTGCTCGGAAAGATGAATCATCAGGTGATGCATGATATCAAAAAAATTTGGAGGAACACTACCAGAAAAAAGACTATAGCCGACGAAATATCTAAAAACAGGCCGACGAAATTTTTTTCGTCGGCTAAAGTGGGCTTTAGCCGACGAATTTTTTTTTCGTCGGCTAAGTTAAAATTTCGTCGGCTAAAGTGGCATTTTAGCCGACGAAATTTTTTTTCGTCGGCTAAAGTGAAATTTTAGCCGACGAAAAAAAATTTCGTCGTCTAAACTAATTTTTTCATCGGCTATAGTATGTGAACTTTAGCCGACGAAATTAGAAAAGTTTAGCCGACGAAATTAGGGTATTTCGTCGGCTAAAGTAACTTTTAGTTATAAAATTGTACTACGGATATTTCGGTGTCCGATTGACTATTGTGATACCAATCTGGAAGCAGAACGGTCCCAGGAGTAAAACTCATGGCTTTGCCATGACATACAGTCTTTTTTGGCTATTCGAGTTCGTTTACGGCTTCAAAATGAAGTTTTTCTAAACGCTTAATACACGAAAATGTCCATATCTACACCTATATGAGGTATTTTGGCCGAACCTTCAACACAACAAACACTCACCATAATGAGACGCAACTGTCCATCTAAAAATTTTGAGACATTTACCCATCCATGATAGGCCTCCCCGTATAGATAAATAATGGTAAATAGTAGGCATGTTGTGATTCCGGTCATCAAAATTCACAAACAAAAATACGACCGTCAGATATCATCAATATGTTGAAATATATCTCGGGTAAAAAATTCAACTTTATCTGATAAATTTAAGGACTTCATCTAGACGGTCAATCTCGTAAGTCAAACCTTTATATTGTATTGACTCCAACTATCGGCACCGAGACTTTACCGGAATTACGTGATTTTTCAACCGTAGGCGTATTTCACCATTCCGGTCATATCTTATTTCATGACTTTTTTGCGTTTGAAGTTTCTACGTACAGTTTGTTTTAGAAACGAAACATTTACTTAAAGCTTAGTAAACAAGTTATACAACATTAGTACGCATGTTGTGATTCCGATGATCAAAGTTGAGAAATAAAATTCCGACCGTCAGATATGATCATTATGTTGAAATATGTATATAGGAAAAAATTTAACTTAATCTGACAACGTTAAGGGCTCGATCCTTACGGTCAATCACGTAAGTCAAACCCCTTAATGCACGAAAACGGTCATTTGACCGTCTAAATTACGTATTTTGCCCGGACCTTCAACTGAAAATAGTTTCAAATCGATGAGACGCAACCAGTGGTATAAAAATTTTATGAAAAATAACTACCGGAGATAGGGCTACCTCTAGGGAGAAAGAATGGAAAATTGATTTAACCGCAATTATCGGTACCGAGACTTTACCGGAATTACGTGATTTTTCAAGTATAGACGTATTTCACCATTCCGGTCATATCTTATTTCACGACTTTTTTCGTTTGAAGCTTCTACGTATAGGGTTTAGGGTTTAGGGTTTTAGCCGACGAAATTAGGGTAATTCGTCGGATAAGGTTAAATTAATAAATAAAATAAATAACTATAGCCGACGAAATTAGGGTATTTCGTCGGCTAAAGTTAATTAAAAATTCAAATTTTTTGGCGGGGATTTTTAAAATTTTAAAATTTTTCGACTAAAATTTTAAACCTTAGCCGACGAAATTTCGTCGGCTAAAGTTCAAAATTTTCTATATATTTCATTTTTCTCCTCCTCCTCTTCATCTTCCCTCCTCATCTTTCCTCCTCCTCCTCATCTTTCCTCCTCCTCTTCATCCTCCTCCTCTTCATCTTCCCTCCTCCTCCTCTTCATCCTCCCTCTCCTAACCTTCTCCTCCTCCTCCTTCAAATCCCGCCTCCTACTTCTCTAAATTCTTCTCCTCCTTTCCTCTCCTCTTCTCCTCCTCCTCCTTCCTCTCCTCTTCTCCTCCTCCTACCTCTCCTCTTCTCCTCCCCCTCCTCCTCCTCCTCGAAAAAGAAGTAAAAATAAATTAAAAAAGAAAAACATATGAAAAAATTAAAAAAAAAAAACTATAGCCGACGAAATACCCTAAAATTCGTCGGCTAAATTTTTTTAAAAAATAATAATTAAATAAAAAAATAATAAAATTAAAAAAAATAGAAAAAAACTATAGCCGACGAATTTTATTAAAATTCATCGGCTAAAATTAAAAAAAAAAAAAAAAAAATTTTAAAAAAATAATAATTACATAAAAAAATTATAAAATTACAACTTTAGCCGACGAATTTTAATAAAATTCGTCAGCTAAAGTTAAATAAAAAAATAAAAATAATAGCTAAAGCCGACGAAATTTAATAAAATTCTTCGGCTAAAATTAAAAAAAATAAATAATAATAACTATAGCCAACGAAATACCCTAAAATTCGTCGGCTAAAATTAAATAAATAAATAAAAATAATAGCTATAGCCGACGAATTTTAATAAATTTCGTCGGCTAAAGTCCAGAAATTAAGCGACGTAAAATTTATTCGTCGGCTAAATAAATGACTTTAGCCGACGATGAACAGTAATTTCGTCGGCTATAGTGTTGGCCGACGGATTTTGCCCGACGACTTCTTAGCCGACGAAGTGTCGTCGGCTAAGACTTTAGCCGACGAAATTTAAGGTTTAGCCGACGAAATTTTTCGTCGGCTAAAATGGTTGTTCTGGTAGTGGAAATATCCTCTCAAATTTACACATGATATATGTTTATAGGTGGAACCTAATATTTCACCTTTACCGGGTTACAATTATCGTTTATAGGGTAAAAGCCCAATTAAATGTGAGAAGCCACTCTGGGCCCTTTGTCTAGGCCCAATTCGCCATAAAGCTAAGTAAAGCAAGGGAAACTACTCCCACATTGGAAAATGACAAGAATGCTGTCTTTGGTGCTGATATAAATACCGGCACATGCCTCCCCATAAAGGTACGATAAAACTTCTTGACTATTCCCGAGTTTTATGCTTAGCTGACAGTGTCTGACTTAAGCATCGGAGTGGCTTCCCTCGGTAAACCCGGGGACGCCTCTTTGACGTGTTTGTTCTTTACACAGGAAAACTCGGAGTACAAGGAAGTTCGCTATTTCTGGACCGTGCAACCCGCTAAAGGGACCGCGAGTCAACCCGGAAACAATTGGTGCTCTCGTTGAGAGTCGAACTCAAGACCTCCTGCTTAATATTTTGAAGAACAATGGTGGAAATGTCAATGAGACGTCAGCCAGACTTGCTGATGTAATAACCCCAGGAGGGAATCCTCCGGGTTATGGAAACCCGCGAACTTTTGACAGTGCATACATCCCAAGTAGGTACCGAGTTATCTACAAATGTCTAAATTTATTATGTTTTGATGTTATATATAAAAAGCCTTTCAGGCCCACATAAAACCCTACCGGGTTATGTTTATCAATCAGTTTGTTGAGTGAAGCAGGCGATCTCCATATGACGTGAAATATTGCAAGCCTTAACGGCCTTATTTCACTGTCAAACTCGGCAATCTCCGATAATCTCCGGTCTACATGACGTGAAATATTGCAAGCCTTTCACGGCCTTATTTCACTGTCAATCTCCGATAATCTCCGGCAATCTCCATGACTTGAAATGTTGCAAGCCTTTCACCGCCTTATTTCAAGCCCTTGGAAGTCCTAACGGACCTGTAAAGCCCTAGCGGCCCTATTTTCACTTTATAATGTTAACATGCCAAACCGGCACTATATATGTGAATTTTGTCAACACTTGCAGGTTATGCATCGGGTTGGAAGTCCTAACGGACCCGTAAAGCCCTAGCGGCCCTTGGAAGTCCTAACGGACCCGTAAAGCCCTAGCGGCCCTATTTTCACTATAATGTTAACATGCCAAACCGGCACTATATGTGTGAATTTTGTCAACACTTGCAGATTATGCATCAAATTACCGTGTTATTTAACAGGAAGAATCATGCAAAGGAAAAGCTTGAATACTTTCATTCAAAGAGGTCAATTACAAAAGTAGCAAACCGCTACAAAACACAGACTACACTACAAAAGCAAAGACAAAAATCCTCAGAAGCTCCAGCTCATGGCGCTGCAGACCCGCTACCCCCGCCAGTACTAGAACCGCCACGTCCTCCCCGGGGCCGTATGATGAACTGTCCTCCACGGAGTAGTGACCGGTTTTTGAGGACCCCCGACAATACCGCCACGGGATGAACCTCTCCGGGCTGCTGAAGCAGGAACCGGGGGACTCCGAACCGGGTTTGTGTCCTCCGGGCAGCAATCACCGGGTCTTCCATCACCTCCTCCGCGGGATTCCCCACTACAACCCGGCGACTTCGTTTTAAGTTCCAAAGGTGGAAAAGATCTGCGGGTTACGCTTGCGTACGGACTTAGGGGACTGGATACCCCGGGTTTGGCTGCTAACTATGTAACCCGGTAAAGAAAAGATTTCAAGTCCCCACCCAAGCGTACCCCTTGACTGAGGACTTGGGGGACTTGTTTATAGGTGGAACCTAATATTTCACCTTTACCGGGTTACATTTATCGTTTATAGGGTAAAAGCCCAATTAAATGTGAGAAGCCACTCTGGGCCCTTTGTCTGGGCCCAATTCGCCATAAAGCTAAGTAAAGCAAGGGAAACTACTCCCACATTGGAAAAGGACAAGAATGCTGTCTTTGGTGCTGCTATAAACACCGGCACATGCCTCCCCATAAAGGTACGATAAAACTTCTTGACTATTCCCGAGTTTTATGCTTAGCTGACAGTGTCTGACTTAAGCATCAGAGTGGCTTCCCTCGGTAAACCCGGGGACGCCTCTTTGACGTGTTTGTTCTTTACACAGGAAAACTCGGAGAACAAGGAAGTTCGCTATTTCTGGAACCGTGCAACCCGCTAAAGGGACCGCGAGTCAACCCGAAAACAATATAAATGATGTCCTATTTCATTTCCCGGAGGTCGAATTTTTTCACTTCCCATGTGCATAACTTCTGTAGGAATCTTGCCAACGCTACTAATGGCTCCACCACCTGACGAGAGCCACAAACCACTACCATCAAATCCAACACAAATTTTTTAACTAACCAATTGATCGTTAAATTTTAACAAATTTAGCTTTCAAAATTAAAAAATTACCTGACTATTGAGGAACGGTCGAATGAAAACAGGGAGGAGACGTTGTAGCAGGATATGACAGTCATAACTCTTCAAGCCGTACATCTTATTGTCCCAAAATTTCACACAGTTAGCTATATTTCCTGCATAGCCTGAAGGATACCTCACACAAGTCAACCACCTGAAGATTTGGTTCTTTTGATCAGGCTTCACGGTGTAAGGAGCTTGAGACATCTTTTTCTGCCCCTGTTTCAACCACAGATGTTTTCTTATCTTCATATTCTCAAGATCAATGCGTGCCTTAGGACCGTCTTTCGTTTTCCCTCCAAGTTGAGCACTGTACCCACCACACTGTCGCAGACATTCTTCTCTATGTGCATCACATCTAGGTAGTGTCTGATCAATAACTTACTCCAGTACGGGAGTTCCCAAAATATGCTCTTATGTGTCCAGAATTTGTACCTGTCGGGTCTTTCAGGTATTGAGGCCACAATGTCAGGATGATTGCCGAGCCACTCAAAATCATACTCATTAAGCACTGCTAAAATCTCTTTCCCCGTCCATCTATACGGCTCCACACCCATTTCTACGGTCTCATCAAATGCCCTGGTATCTTCCCGCCATGGGTGATTATGTGGAAGGCGAGTACGGTGACCCATCCGGACTATCTTATTGCGATAACTGCTGCTCCCCTCCTCGTTAAGGCATTCTGGACAAGCCTTGTATCCCTTAACAACGCTACCCGACAACATCCCACGTGCAGAAAAATCATTGATGGTACCAACTGTCATGGCATGCATCTGGAATATCTCCTGCTCATATGAGTCATAAGTAGGATGACCAACCTCCCAAAGGAACTTACACTCTTCAATCACCGGTCTCATATACACATCAAGACACTTCCTTGGATAACCGGGCTCCGGAATCAACCAGGTCAACATGTTGTATTCCTTCTTCATGCACATCCATGGAGGAAGGTTGTAAGGTACCAAAATCACCGCCCATATACTGTATTAAAGACTCATGGTTCCAAAAGGGTTGAACCCGTCGGATGACAGCCCGAGCCTCACATTTCAGACCTCTGTCGCAAAATGAGGAAATTCCCTGTCTATATGCTTCCAGGCCTCCCCGTCAGCAGAGTGTACCATGGTGTCTTCGTCATGCAACTCCCTCTCAGCGTGCCATCTCATAGCTTTGGCTGTGTGTGAAGACATGCATAACCTCTCTAGCCTATCCCTCAACGGGAAATACCGAAGTACCTTCACAGGTTTCCTGTTGCCTGTAGGAGTCCGCTTATACATGTCGGTCCCACATACCAGACAACGATGAATGCCTTCAAGGTCATTCTCGTCTGCATCTTTACCCCAGAACAAAACGCAGTCATATCTGCATGCATGGATCTTGATGTAGGAAAACCTGAGATCTTTCAGGATACGACGGACCTTATGATGAGTGGTGGGATGATGATGACCGTCAGGCAGCAACGAAGCAGCGTATTGTAGATACCTATCAACAGCCTTCACGGTCGATTTTTCCTCAACTTTGATCTGCATCATTTCCATCACACACTCAAGAACGATCTTCTTAGAACCGGGGTACAGAGGGGTCTGTTGGAAAGCAAGCAGTTTGTTGTACTTGTCAATACCAGAAATGTTGACAGCTCTAGGGACGGCCTGCACCGATGTCTTAGGAATATACTGTCCTTGAGCGCATACACCGCTCTCATGAGGAAACATGTCGTTAATGAAGGCCGTTGTTGGATCGTTTGATGAACCGCCCCTCTCATAAAATTGCACATGATCATGCAGACCCCCTGATGATGTTTCACCGTGATATATCCAACATGTGTAACTGTCCCAGAATCCGTTATTCTTCAGGTGCTCACATACTGTCTCCATCGGAAATCGATGCATCTCGCTGCGACACTGACATCTCTTGCACGGGCAATAGAAAAGTGTACTACCGCCAGCATTGTCCAACGCATATTGCACAAAACTTAAAAAACTCCTTTAGCATATCTTCTGTCCTATCTTGGAAGTGAAATCCAACTCTTATCCATTTCCTGAAAATACCAAAAAATATATATATATAACAATTAATTAATTAAATTTCATATATACATAAAATCTCAATCAAATTCATTTATATATATATAATACTATACTACATGCAACAAATTATTAGTAATAAATTAATTAATTAATTAATTAACACATGCATATATATACTAAATTATATATTAAATAATTACATATATAACAATATTCTTACATATATAAACTAATTAATTAACATATATATATATACTAAATAATTACATAATAACAATATTATATATCAACAACATATATATACATCCATCATATCACAAAATTATCATCAACAACTTTATAACATCAACACAATAGTATAAATTAATTAATAACAACAACATCATCATATATATATATATATATATATTCAATATAACATTAATCAAATGTAAAAATATATCAACCAATTAATGCAACTACATCGAACACTAATTCATAATCAATCAACATACTCAAAATATTAATCGATCAATTAAATCACACAATCAAAATCTATCAATTCATCAACTGAAATAAAATTCAAAATCTATCAATTCAACTAAAAAACATATATATATATATATAGCGCTCCACAAACTGAGTATGGACAGATTTCGACAACACCTAACAATTTCGACAACACCCGAAATTTTTTCCCTTTTTTTTCCCGAGTGAGCTGCTGTCCAAATATAAGAATTTAAGGACTCTTAGGCGACGAAAGGACGTCGTCGCCCAAAGTTTTCGAACCTTAGGCGACGACATCTTTGTCATCACCTAAGCTGGTCACTTTTAGGCGACGAAAAGACGTCATCGTCCAAAGTTTTCTGACCTTAGGCGACGACATATCTGTCGTCGCCTAAGAATGACCATCTGAGGTGACGACGGTTAGACTTTAGACGACGAAACTTCCTGTCGTCGCCCAAGACTGGACCTTAGGCGACGAAGGAATGACCTTGGGCGACGATTTCAGTTTTCATCGCTTTAAATTTTATCTTAGACAACGATTTTTGGATCTTAGACGATGACACATATTTTCGTCGCCTAAAGTTAGTCTTAGGCGACGAAATAAAATTTTGTCGCCCTGTTTCGGCTCTCTTCTTCGCTGAATTGCCTTTTTTGTAATGATAGTAGTATTTAGCCGACGAAATTTGATATAATTCATCGGCTTTATTATTATTATTATTATTATTTTTCAATGTTTAGCCGACGAATTATAATATATTTCGTCGGCTATAGTTATTTTTAAATCTTTTTAGTAAATACTTTAGCTGACGATTTTTTTTAAAATTTTTAGTCGGCCAAAGTCTCAGACTATGGTCGACGAAATAACATTTCGTTGGTTTTAGTCTTAAACTTTAGCCGACGAAAAATATAAAAAAAATTCGTCGCCTAAAGTGTTAGAATATAGCCGACGACTACTACTTTTGTCGATTAAAGTCATAGCCGACGAGTTATTGCCGACAACATCTTAGCAGACGAATTTTGTTAACAGGGCGACGAAAATTTTTCTTCAGCTAAACTACTGATCCTGGTGGTGTTAAGTTTTTTTAGATTTTTTATTTATTTTCTATTAAAATTTTTCCGTCGGCTAAGAGTTACTTAGTCGACGGAATAGTGTTCCGTCTCGTAGGTTATTATAAATAATTATTTATATATACATATTCCGTTGGGTTAAATATTATAATTCTGTCAGCTAAGTATTATTTTCCACTAGTGCAATAGGCTGCAGTCCAGACAAGAGTTTTGGATATATATCACTACATGTACAACTTTAATAGATTAGCCTTGTTAGTTCAGTTGGCATAAGACTTAGTTTACATTGAAATTTCGCCTGATGGAGTGGGTTTGAATCTTGCTCTTTCCTTCTTATTCTTTCTCCATTTTTCCTTATTCTTTCTCCATTTTTTTCCTTTGTTTTCTTTGGTCTTGATCTTTCTCCATTTTTTCTCTGTTTTCTTTGGTCACATCAACTACTTTCCATTAATTTTTATGTTATTCTTGAATTGGGAATTTGGATACGTACCCTTGTATCCCCTACTTTGTTTTAGTTCATTGAAAGACAATGACTTTTAGGCTAATTTTGGGTTAAAAAAATTACACCTCTAAAACTAACTTTTGAAATCCTAGATCCGTCACTAGTGGTGTATTGTATAAGATTTTCATTTTCATCAAATTAATGATATAAAATATCTGAAATATGTCATATACCGATGATGTATGCCTCATTTTTTTCCTTGAGTTATAGATCTTCTTTGACCGTCGATTAGAGCTTCTGGGGAACATAAAATTAAAATTATAGAATATATTTCTCCTTTTTCACAACTGTACGTTCCACATTTTTTATGGGTTAAATATACAATATTACATTGGTTTTATTTTGGATTTTCATACATCAGTCATATACCCTATAGCCGTCTACTTGTGTTCGCAATGAATTTCTAGTCCTCCTTCCAGTTTCTAATCACTTTCTGTTTGCTTGCTACCTATCTATAATACAAACCCGGAATTCGTGGATCATAAAATAATGCCTTGCTATAGCAAGACTAATAATCACTTCACTTCACAGATGGATTAGCTACTGAAGGGTCAAATACTGGTTTACCACAACAAAAAGATGCCAATAAGGTGAACATCTGTCATTACATATATCTATGATTCTATCCTATGGATCTAATGCTCTGAAATCCTAATATAACTCTCTTCTATACAATAATCGCTAATCTCTTCTATACAATAATCGTGAGTAGAGTTCGAAGAAAAATAATCGAGTTTAGAGTTTGTCATTCACAGTAGAGTTTCAAAGTTGGGACTCCACACTCACTCGAGTAGTGAACCTAAACCTTAGAGACTCAAACAGCCCTAGACGGACTCGAACGCTCTCTCCTGCTAAGAACACAACACAAAACTAGCTAGGACAGGAAATTATAACATTCTAACGTTACGTTATATTCGTAACAAAAAACATTCTAACGTTATATAGTATAATTAAGTAAGGTTTTTGACCTTGTAGAGTTGAGGTGATTAACAACTCTAAAGCCCCCCGTACGTTATGCCATAGAGAGAGCGTCAAGGTCCCTTCGGGGACATCCGATAGAGAGAGCGTCAAGGGCCATCTAATAGCCTAGCTAATTCAAAACCAACCACGAAGGCTAGGACATGCAGCTTACAGGAAAATCTGCACTCATGGGGCATATGCTTGTATCGAAATCATAGTTTGAGATCTCTACTTCTTCTGTAGCGATAATCGTACAGTACGTGATGATCGACATTGATAAGAAACCAAGACAACGTATACGTAGTAGCTAGCAGTATAATTAAGAGACTGTTCATCCCGGATTTGGTTTTTGCAGAGAGTTGAGTTACCTACGTACATGCAATAGTAATAACTAGATATTTACTCAAGTGATTGAAGAGTACTACTGGGAAGTGGGTCTGCACGTGCCGTGATACGATGTATAGGTGACACAGTAGTAGTATTGCCCTACTGCATGGTTTTCTGTGCTACAAACAACACAATCAATCAGAGTCACTACTGAGTCGTCAGTCCTGGTTAGCTAGGGCACCAGTACTACTACTGGCCAGGCTCATCAGTGTGTATTATGTTGTGCTTGACTCTTGACTACTGGGGCAAGGCTGATTGCTGTTACGTACCTGTCGTCTCCGCCTCGATCTATAAGCTCACCCATCTTCTTCGATCACTTACTCTTCTACTTCCCATCACTTCCATCATGATTACTAGCTACTAAAGCATGACACTTCTTACTACATCCATTTCTTACGAGAGCTTAAGATCAATTGTCGGACATGTATGCAGTACTTTGCTACTAATTAGTCACACGTGTGTATCAGGTAATTGCCTCAGGGTTTTTTTTGTGGAATATCAATATGGACCTGATTACAAGTATAGTAATTAAAGTATTAAACAGGAGAGGCTGGCATCGGTCTGCTCTTGTAGAATGAGATTTCGAACTTGATGAAATCTCATCACTACAATTGGAGATTGGAGATTGGAGATTGGAGATTGGAAATATCATCCCTTCTTCTTCTTCTCTTCTCAAAAAATCACTACAAGTAAGACTAACTGCTCTCGGTAACTTTGTCAAACTTAAATAATTATTCAGTTTTTGATATCATTTGTGATTAACAATATATAACTCAAACATATGGTATAACAATATGATTCATATCTCTAAACAAAAACCAAATGATTCATACGTCTAGTGAACAGTAAACATGCGTAATTTGCATCTACAGTTTTAATATTTGTGAAATTGCTCGGAGTGTTTTATCTTTTAAACGTCACCCCCTGCAAACTAAAATCATGACTCGATGAAGCACAGAGATGTATATAACAATTTCCAACTAGAAACAAAATTTCCGAAACAGAAAACATATTTAATAGTAACAAATAGAAGAGGGTAAACTGTTGCTCAACACCATTTCTGGATACACAGTACTGTTTACAAGTTTTTATATGCAACTATGCAAGGCAAGTAGCCCATAACAGCACATATGTTTGTTTGCTTAAAGCAAACTACTCCACTTGTTTTCTCTACTTGCCGTGATTTCAAAGTTTTCCCAATATATAAACCAAATGCCTACACATATGAATCGCACCTCCTCCCACCCGCACTCAAACACAGGCACAAACTCCCTTCTATGCAGCCTCTATACCTCTCATTTTCTCATCGTCACTTTTTAGTAGAAGCCAGACGGCCGGAGAGATTCTAATTTCACCGTAACATAATTAAGGTGAATCAATAAGTGAATGTTAATATGAATGCTCAAACCTAAATACTTCGGTGTTTACTCATACTACTTCAGCAATGTAAATTTCAGCAACTAAACTGACCTCTCACTCTCTCTATTTCAATAGGCATTTATCTTTTCACTTCACTTGGTAGCTAATCAAACTCTTTTTTTTTGAACAGGATAGTAGCTGATCAAACTCTAGAGTAATAAATTGACAAGATGGTGACAATGACAGTTGGGTAATTCATTTAGTTTACTTGTGTGCACTGTTAAGAGAAAATGTAACGGGTGGAAATAAAAATATCACTACCAGTCCATTCTATTGATCCACCATCCACCCCTCCAAACTTTCATAATTCCTCATCAAAAAAAGCGCAACTATCCCTCCCTCCCTCTTGATCTAGCTATCACCCCCTCTCTTTATTAATCAATCTCCCTCAGACGGTCAGACCCCACAAAGACTCATACTGACTCTCAAAAGCAGGAAGAACTAGAAGAAGCTGATCTCAGATCTCAGAGCTCGCTCGCTAGCTAGCTAGCTAGAGATGAGTAATGGAAGCACTAATGTTACAAACAATGGAGAAGTATCTCAAGGAGGGCCTTGTGGTGCTTGCAAGTTTCTCAGGCGAAAGTGCTTGAGAAGCTGCATATTTGCGCCCTATTTCGACTCAGATCAAGGCACGGCTCACTTTGCGGCGGTGCACAAAGTGTTCGGTGCAAGCAACGCCTCCAAGATTCTCCAGCGCATTCCTGCTCACAAAAGGCTCGATGCTGTCGTCGCCCTTTGCTATGAGGCTCTTGCTAGGGTTCGTGACCCAGTTTACGGCTGCGTTGCTCACATTTTCACCCTCCAGCAGCAGGTCAGATTCTACTCATATAGATCAACCTAGCACGATCGATCTCTTGATGTTTTCGATCGTAACTAGTTGTTTCATTTTCTTGCAAATATTTGAGGTCCAAGTGCGAGATTCATTAACTAATAATGCTCGCTATCATCAGAGTTACAAGCTGATTTTGAAGCTCGTTTAGTTCAAATTAATTAATTTTTTTCGATAAACAAAGAAGAAAATCTACAAGCAAAAACCATTATTACATCCAGTTTTAGCTCAAAGTATTTATGATTGAGTGAATAAGAATTTGGATTTTAAACATGGGTTATAAAGTGCATCTGTTTCTAAGAGGGGGTTTTTCAAGTAAACTGGGTAAATTAGGGCTTCTCACTGTTACAGATTTTATTTTGTTTATAATAATTATTTTCTTGGTTACTTCAGTGACAAAATATTGACAATTGTGCGAGACATTGTGATTGTACTAACATGCTCTTTGGTGTGCATTTCCATCAATCTAGATTTGTATCTTCTGTCATTTCTTTGACAAGAAGCACTGTAGGTCATGAAAATCTTGTATTACTTCTGTCAAGGTTTTCCGATTTTTTTCAGAACTAAGAAACCAGTGACTGCGTGTTTTACAAGATTTATCAGACTGTTCTCTGCTGCAAATTTCTGGTTTCATTTCTGGAAGGTTAACTAAAAATGTTCCTTTGTTTTGGGTTTTGTAATCAACTCTTCTCAGCTAGAGAGTGCTTCAATTAAAACTGTTTGAAATCCATGCTAACTAGCAGTTTCAAAGAATCCGAGCAATTATGATGTGCTTGTTCATTTCCCTTTGGTATTGTACGTGGTGAAACTTATGCTAAAATTTTTGAGCTTTGAATTTTTTCTCTCTCTCTGCCGGCCGGGTGTATAGTGTATGGGTGATAATGACTTTCGGGGTATTGTTGCTTGCCGGAGCCACCAAGCAAACACAATATACGTATCTAAATATTTAGTAATTCGAGAAAAAAAATTATATAAATCAATCTAGTCTTGACTTTCCTAACCATTCTCAAATAATTGGAGCAATATCTTAATCTCTTTGCATTTACAACTATGACCATATTAAGGATTTTCTATAATTTTTATCTGCACGATGATTAATGACTGTTTTTTTCTTGCATTTTGAAAATTTGAAATTTTACTTAAGCGACGGAAAGTTCCGTCGTTTAAGCAAATAAATTTTGTCGTTTAGTTCTAATTTTCGTCGGTTAAGCGAAAGATCTTAAGCGACATAAATTTCTATGACTTTCATATTTCCGTCACTTAAAAGCTTACGTGACGGAAATTTTTTGGCTTAAAAGTTTTCGGTAGCTTAATGGTGTTTATCTACTAGTGAATCAAGGATCATATATACTGTTCTATAGTATTCACTATGCTAATGCCATTAGCAGTATGGCAGTTCTAGCTTCAAGCTTAAATCTGAAGTGCCAGAAGCTACATATAAGATTATCAATTCACCTTTGTCATTGTTAAATCAAAAATACTTCCTTCAATCTCAAGAATTATGTTTCACTAATTTTGTTACATAACTTTCAGTTTCAATTGCATTGCAAGTAATTATACGAAGTTGCACTTTTATGCTTGTTTTCAAGTTTCAACAGTTACTTATCACATTTCTAGAGGTCAAAGCCCCTTGGCAAGATAAAAATGAATTGTTAGCTATCTTGGATTCGTATTAGCTTTTGAGTTTGGTAGAATTCCATAAGACCTGTTGGGTAGGATAATTTGACTACACATGAAAGTTGGTGCTTTCGGTATCCTTTAGAATTTTCACTGATCGATAAGCTTACTTTAGGGGTCTGCGTCATTTGGTTAAGATGGTGATAAAACTAACCAAACCAATTCCTTTTGCATAATTGACCGATAGCTTTACTTTGTAATCGATACCTTACCATGTGTCTTATGGTTTGTAGGTAGTGAATCTGCAGGCAGAGTTGGCCTATGTTCAGGCTCGTCTTGCGACCTTGCAGCGTCTGCCACAACCGCCACTGTCACCTCAACCTCTGAGCCTTCATTCCTTGCCCAATGTGGTTGCAACATCCTCAGAGATGCTACCAATTTCCAGCTCAATGATGCATCTCGACACTCTTGAGACACAGCAATGTGGAGCAGGTCAAGAAATGACTAGCCTTTCCAGTCATCTGGATGAAGAACTCGTCGATGATGGAGATCTCCAAGTACTAGCACGAGAATTCGTCAACCGCTATTTGCCGGGAGTAAGGTTCCGGCCTCCAGGTCCTCACCAAAATTTCTAAGTCCGTTGTCAGCTGATCACCTTTCAATTTCCATGTGCGTTATGGTTGGTTTTTTGCAAGCAATGTTGCTTCTCAAGTTTCATGAAAATGTACTATTTTGGATATGAAATGTTGACCATAGTACTTGGTAAATTGAATGGATCCTGATTTGTGCTGCATCTTTTGGAGGCTTTTGGTTAGGCTTGTAAGTGCATGTAATTTGAAGTTTGAACAATTAAGTTAGACGGTTCCATATTTGTGAACGGCTTGACATAGAGATCGTTTCCACCTCTTGGATATAGATAACAACGTGAATGACATCCGTCTGCTCAATTTTAATGTTTCCTTCAAGAACGTTTGGCATGAGGCTAATTTTCTGCACTCCTTTGCAAATTTGCGACATGCTGTATCTTATGTATGTAATAGATAGTCTTCCAGTTTTCTCCTGTGTACCCAGCTCTTCACCTTGATCAGTTTGGGTTCCTATCAAATATGTAGTTTAACGGACAAGAACGAAACCCAATTGATCAAGCAATACGTCTCTGGAGGCAATCTCAAATTCAAAATCGCACTACTTTGGACACTCATCATGGATGTCTTATATTTTGTTCCAATCAAACATCAATCCATCATGTGTTTGTCGGGTCCAAAAAGATGGTAGTTTGTAAAACCCAAAGTTTCTGGAAAGGGACCCTAAACAGAAGACAATCTTTAATCTCACTGTTATGCCAGACATAATATTGGACCAGTAACCATCTATAATCACACAACCATACTTTAAGATCAAGAGAGACTGAACAGCAAAGGAAAGATACAGTTAATTTTTTTTCAGCAAAATTAAGTAACATGTAGGCAAGATCTAGTTCCTTAGCATGTTCACAACCAGTTGTCTGTTAGGTCCTAAATAAGCATGAATCATGCCAATGGCTTGCAGAGTTCCGATTGAAAAGACCAACAAATAGGCCAACACAATATCACAAATTCAGCATGATTTCCATTAAACAAGATAGTATCAAAACATATTGAAGGGAAAATCCCATGCAGCCTAGACCCTAAAATGAGCTGCATAACTCAGAACAAGAATACCAATTCCTATACATATATCACATGTGAATCATGAGGAAGCAGGGAATGCAAGCTAACATCAATTTCTAGTCTAGGGTATTATTGCACAAAAAGTAGAACCAAAAAGTTTGAAAGCCTTGAACAAAGACACAAGCTGTACAGGTGAGAGACAAATGTTGAACGTAAATCCCCTAGTTTTATCAATTGGTACTTTCAATACGCAAGGGACCAAAAAGGTAGCCGAAGAATATACAAGTTTTCATTCTTACCAAGCAGCCAGCTGAAGCATGATTTACCCTGCAATATATCTATATCATACATTGTAGATTTATTTCACAAATTACATGCCCAATGGACACTATTACAAACTGAAGGCCAAACCATTCATAAGCTAATAGCAAAATGTAGATATATGATGCATACAAAGGGATTAATTAATTACTAGGCATATATTTATTCATTTACCTGCCAAGAATTGTCTTCAAAAGGCAATCATCTTTTGTCCAATCAATAACCATCCAAAACCATCTTCCAGTGCTAAACAAGTTCTAGCATGTATGCAGAGGACTCCACCAAATATATGATAAACCCACAGAATTGCAAGCAATTTATCATCATGAATTAACATATACAAATCTAAAATGAAAGACAACTGCGAAAATTGAACAGGACATCAACTGAACTTCCATCTAATTTGCACAAACTAATAAACATGAAATTGTTTTTAGTGTTTTAATGTGGAACATACAGGTGCAGCACATCAAGTGACCGAGTAATTCAGCATAAAGCCTTCAGAATGCAGAGAACTACAAAAAACACAAAGGAAAAGGGCAAATTGTTCAAAAACCAAATATTTAATAAGAATAGACGTCAACAATATAATTACATCGAGAGTAGCCATTATGCATTATGAAAAGATTCATGATATTCTGAATGCCCAGAACAGGGTTAACAAATAGCCAAGGAAAAGTTATGTGCATAAAAGCTCAATTGGCAATACTTTACATAACAACACACAGTAAAGGAGCCTAAAGCAAGTGAGAGGCTACAAATTCTGTATACAAGATGTACAACCCACTTCCAACTTGGGGAATGGATAATATTCACTCATAACTATGTTAGAAGGACTTACCAACTTGTTCAGAGACTAAACAATCCCCCCATGCCTGAACGCACTATCCCCACAATCTGCACCTGGGTCTAACCCACATGGAGAATCATACCATTTAGAACTCCCTTGGTAGAAGCTATCAACCTGTAAACCAATAAGACCTACATCTGTCACTATACTCTCGTCTTGTGATAGGGGCTTGGTTAGTTTAGTATCCTGGCAATCAAGGATGCTCTTTTCATCAAAGTCACTGCATTTCAACCACTTCCCAGGCTTATAAGCCTCACTGATCAGATCCTTCTGACTCTGACACTCTGTCCTCATCTGCTCCCAAGGGACATCCCCAAGAGTTCGCCCAAAACTATCTTCATCATCCTCAATCAAATCAGCGTCCTGACCATCTCCGTATAGCCGTTCATGGTGGTCCCAATGTGCCAAATCATTTTCCCCCACCAAAATATCATCTGATTCTGGCTTGTCTTGGAGCAAACCCATCGTCTTCGAACTTCCCTCGCCTATCTGTCTAACCTTATTCACGATATCAAACAATTCTCGAGACACTGATCCCAAAAGCTCTTGTGGGATTTTTGCAAGTTTCTCTTCTAAACACCCAACTTCAGCTCTCAACTCCTTCACCTGCTGCAAAACTGAATGGTGCAAATCCCCTTCCTCCTTCCCCAACAAGCCAAACCCATCATTATCAAACTCATCATTTACTCCATACACAGTTTCTTGATCCATCAAAAACCCACCTTTGTTCCCCACAACCCGATGCATAATCCTCGCATTCCCATCCAACGGCCCCGGCTCATGCCCCGAATGCACCGCATACAGCTTAAACACAGCCACCCCCTCTTCCTGATACACAAACGTCTTGTCCTTCTCATTATAATTCGTAATAGGAACAATAGCCCTAATCCTGAAGCCACACCCACACCGCTTCGACGCATACGGCTCCCTCTTCAGTATCTTACTCTTCTTCACAGCCGGCTCGCCCGCCCTGTGGCAAGCATAGTCCTTAACCTCAGCCATAAACGGCTTATACCTAATATACTTCTGCCTAATGCAAAGCACCACCTTATGCTTCGCAGCCAACTGCTGAAGCCTATGAGGCACCTCCTTTGCCGGCACATCAAACGACTCGGTATACTCAAACCGCCGCCGCTTATTCCTTGCTGAGAGCCCCGAGGAGGCCGAGGAACACACGGGGCAGGCTGCCACACAGACCCTAATGTAACTCTCTGGAATGCCGTAAAACTTAGCACCTACAGTCCGGACCTGCTTAATCCTATCAATTGTTTCCTTAAGCCCTAAGTGTTTCATATCGGTGTCACTATGAAATGCCATAACAATATCCTGCCACTGATTAATATGCGAAACGAATTGCTGAGTATTGTTCTTGAAGCACAGAAACTCGTTACCGTTTTGGTCCAGGTGCGCTGAGAGCTTGTCCTGGATGCGCTTCCACGCCGTGACGTAAGCAGTGTCCTCGTTCCGGTCCTTCCAGACGGCGCGCCAGGACTTGAGGACGTCGCCGGGGGTGGCGCGGCGGATCTCGGCCGGCGTGGCGAGGCGGCCTTCCATGAGGCAGCGGATCATGAGGGAGTGGGACTCGAGGTTGAAGGTGTAGAACTGCGAGGAGATGTGAGGCTCCGGGCTGATGTAGAGCGGGGTGGATTTCACGGCGGTGGATTCGGTTGGGTTAGGGTTGGAAACGACGTCGTTTTCGGAGGAGGAGTGGGCCGGAGAGGAGGAGGTGGAGGAGGAGCGGAAGAGGTCGATTTCGGGGAGGGGAGTGAACAAGGGCTCGACGTCGTTGATGGACGGCTGGGATTGGACGATCGGGGGAGGTGGGTCCAGATCATGGTTGTGGAGGTGGTGGTGGACGAGATCTTCCTCTGTTTTCTGGGGATTCATGAGATTGAGGAAGAAGAGGTTTTACCCACACGGTTTAAATTTTTCTCTCTCTGACGGGTTTGAGTTTTTCTTGTTTTGTCTCTCCCCACTCTCATCCTCTTCTTTCTTTCCAGCCCTCCCTTATCTTTTTCCTTTTATTTATATTCCTTTCCGGTGACCATTAATTCTTTAAAATGTTCCTACTCAAATTTGTTATTTGTATCTCTCATTTCATATTTTTATGATAAATTACCAGTTTTTACCCCTTTTTGTAATTTTTTTATTGAAAGATGCTCTATTAAATCAAATATTTTTGGTAATGCTCTGTTAAATCAACTTGAAAAACAACAACTTCAAATACATCAATACTAAGGGCTTCTTAAAGAGAGAAACCCAGAACTAAAAACATGGTTTGATTCAATTTAATATTCGATTCCAATTAATCAAACAAAAAAAATTGATTTAGTTCAATAGTAGAGTGGCCCTCATCATGAATCTGCATCCTCTTATGATATATTATTTTTCAGTGACAATCATCTTTCTTTATCAAATTTGAAGAAGAATCATCTTTGCCATTCACTTAGCAATAAATTAAGATATATAGTTTCTTCTAGTGAATTGACTTCAAGTAAATGAGGACTGAAAATTTAATGCAGTATATAAAGGTGAAAAGTTTAGATTCAATATATGAAAACTAGGGGAAGATGACAACTTGAAACAAATTTTGAAAGCACTTAGGGTGCAATACGATTCAATTTTAGCAAATCTCCTCATGTGATCCCCTAGTAGATTGGATTGGCCAAATAGAACTGGGAAAATGATTTGGGTTCATTTTAGATTCAATATATGTGAGGGATCTTTTTGATTTAAGCGTGAGTAGACCAAGACTAACCCGATAATCCGATTAACGGGAAATCTTGTATGTGATTTGAACAACAAAATGAGCTTGTAGCATGAAACATGTTGTGAGAGCTACAGGCACACTGCAGTGAATGAAAAATTGGGCTGATTTTGAGGATTGGGGAATGAAGAACAAAGCTGGGTTTTCTAGAAAGAGTATTTAGAGAGATTTGGGGTATGCTGCTTGAAGGATGAAGGCATGAGTGTTTAGGGACTTTTCTGGACTGATTGCATGATTATCTCTGCAGCTCCAAGCCCTTCCCTTTATAGGACAAAATGGTGAGTTTTATGGGATGAGTTCCAATGCTTTAGCTGCAGGGTGATAAGAATTCCCTTCTTGAACACATAACTTCAGCCTTAAAATTTGAGGTGAAGATGTATTGTGTAGAGCGGGAAACAAGGAAAGGAAGTCTTTTGACTGTTGGGTAAAGCTGCAGGGACAGTGAAGAATGTTTTCTGACTGCTGGGAAAGCTGCGGGGAACTGGTCTGATGGCTGTTTTGCCGACAATGATGAGTAAAGAAAAAGAGATTGAGTTTTTTCTTAATAGTTTTGGGCTGAAAAGAAGAAAAAGAATGAGGTTTGGGCTTAGTCTTATAAAGGAATAAGGAGTAATGAGCTTTGGGTTTGGAAGTCTTCTTTTGGGTTTGTATCGTAGCCCAATTTCGTCACCAATTTAAGTCGTTGAGCTTGGATTTAAAAACGTTAGACCGGAACAATTTAAAAACGTTAGACCACCAGTAAAAGAGCGTTGTGTGCCTCCGTGACGTTTTCCACACCATACCCACGTCTACAAGCCTCAAAGGTGCTTGTATGTGGCTTGGGCCCACATCAATGCATGAATATGCTTGTTCAGCGTGTTAAATCGAGTATTTTATCTAAGATTCCATGAGTTACCATGTGACAACTTGAAACTGGGCGAAGATGACAACTTGAAACAAATTTTGAAAGCAATTAGGGTGCAATACGATTCAATTTTAGCAAATCTTCTCATGCGATCCCCTAGTAGATTGGATTGGCCAATTAGAACTGAGATAATCTGTTCTTAAGTCCACATGGCTGCAGTTTTTTAAAGAATGTTTTATTTTTTTGTCATTCCTCTAAGAGTTTTGGCTATTGGGACTTCTAAATTTGCTTAGTACATCTTTCATACTCTTTGCACCTCCTTTTGACTTTTATTTACTATCCTTTACCCGTGTAAATGTGCATGGTGTCAAAAATCTGTTATCAATTTGACTCTCACTATCTCACTCTCGCTTCACTACCTATATTTTTATCTCCACAATTTTTTTATTTTTTTTATCTAATTTTTTGGTTATTTACCTTATTGGCCCTTATGTATTTTACTTCATACTTTTTGTAGTTTTTGTATATGGTAGGAGTATTTTCAGAAATTCAAAAGTTTGGTGAAGGTGATGACATCAAAAGAGGGTCTGGCTTGATGATATAACCTTTGGTAGTTAGGTATGTTATTCACAAATATCTTAATAATTTAGTCATTATACCTCTTACTCACTCTCTAAACATCCCATTATATTTTTTCCATAATGTCACTATAACCTATATTATTATTATTTTTGAAAAGCCATAATATCTATTATTTGATCTAGTAACAAAGATTTTTTAATGACAACAATTTTTTGCTTACAAATCAAATAACACTTGGTGTTGGGTTCCAAAAACTTATTTTTATCAACAAGAAAATCTTCTAACCTGAATTAGCTTTTCTTTTTTCTATTTTACATGTGATAAACATTGATCAAGGATACCAATTTCTTATGCCATGTATGTTCTTTTTTTTGCCTCTATTTTATGTACCTCATGAAATTATTTCAATAGTTATTTAATTTTTCATAACCGTTTTTTAGCAAGAGTAATTGGTCAAAGTTCTTGATACAATCTGCATGTTCCACGTTAGGAATTAAAATGATGATGCTAGAATTGAATGAAGATGGCAACTTCTTGATTCTAAAGAAGTATTGAACTGCAACAACCACATCTTGACCAACAATGTCCCAACAAGAAACAAAAAAGTGCGGAGACTCTTCTGTGCACCATGGTGTAGGTACACCAGACTTTATATCTGACGTCCGTTTACGGACGTTAAGAAGACGGAGCCATTCTGTTCGTTAGTCATATTAAGACGAAAAAACAAAAGTGCAGTTAAAGAAATTACAGTGGAGGCAGACAGTCGACCCAAACCTAGTATTCATAGTCGCCGATCGAATCAGGCAGAACCAGAGGCTTCTCACCTCTCATTTGTATTCTTCTTCGTCGACCAACTTGGATGGCGTTCACATGACGGACACTTGTATACAGGTGTTTTCTTCTCTCTATATCTCACAATTCGCTTCTGTTTTTCTTGTTTTCGATTTGGGGCTTTTGAGATGGTATTGTCCACTTTCTACTGATGTTATTTGCTCATAATCAAACCATCTACTTAATAGACATAGATTTTACACAGCCGGAAAAGGGACTGGTTTTAAATTGCTCCATGGGTTTGGTTTTTCTGGTACTTTCGAGTGGATGAATCTACTTATTTACTGATTATCTAAGAAACTAATGAGGCAAGCAGTTTTATTCTAGAAATCAGTGGAACTTGTATTCCTAATTTTGATGTCATGAAATGCAATTATATTTCATTGCCAGTTCGCAGCATAAGTTTGTTTTGCTGACTGTGGCTTCCTAATGAATCTGTCATAGAAAATGAAACAGCTGCAAGCCAGTGAAGCACAGGAAAAGATGCTCCGCTTGAGTGTAGAAACAGGTGGATGTTCTGGGTTCCAATATGTTTTTGATCTGGTGGATGACAAAAGCAATCCAGATGACAGGTTCTTGTTTTCCCCTTCTCAATACTTATGCATGTAATTCCTTACGGAATTAGTACATATGCTTCTGCTTATCGGGCTTGCTCGTTTAATTGAACATTCATACACCAGCATTACATTTTTAACACTTTATTCCCCCGTTGGTAGAGTGTTCGAGAAAGAAGGTGTGAAATTGGTGGTCGACAACATTTCGTACGATTTCTTGAAGGGGGCAACCGTTGATTATGTTGAAGAGCTGATCCGTTCTGCTTTCCAAGTAAGTCATTTGCTTTTTGTCCTTTGCCTGTCAACTGAATTTCTTCTTTTATGGCTATACGCCTGTGTACCCGACATGGAAACTCTTGGTTAGCAATAAATAAACTCTCCAGAATCAAACTGTTCAGAAATTGATTTGTGATATCATCTGATGATTTTTGGCCTGATGTAATGAGATAATATATACGCATGTAGGTGATGGCGTCAAATGCGGCCTCAAGAGACGACTCTGGCGGAAGAAATAGGAGAAGAAATCTCAGAGAAAGTTTTGCTGTCAGGGAACGCGAGACCAATGATAGTCATGGTCTATCTTTGTTGAAATTGGAAGTAGCTGCTGCAAAGTGCGATGTGTGGAGGCTTAAATCAACAGTGGGATGTTTAGTTACCAATTTTGAGACATTGAAACAACAAGTAATTGAAGAACAAGAGTTAGTCTATGAACTGAAAGTTGGTGGTATTGAGGGTATTGTTGGTAAGGTAATACATGATTTGACGATAATGGGGCAAAACACCATGTATAAAGTTGCTGAAAATATTATCCCTCCCATGGAAGAGAATGGTGAGCATGATTTGCTGGCAGACATTTGCATTGACTCACAAAAACAGAATTTTAGTTTTTCCTTTGATAAGAGGGATAAGAGGGAGACAGACTATTTGGCAGATAAGAGGGAGACAAACTATAGAAATGATAAAAGTGACACAGTGGAAGAGGCCAGACATAGAAAAGGAAACAATATATTTCCTTTGATCGGAAAGATATCAGGGAAGGATTCTAAGGTCTTAAAGTACTTATTTGGGAAGCCAAGGAGAGGAAGACATGAGTCCAGGTCAGTAAAGACATTATAAGTTTAGTTACCTGTATTTGGGATTTTAAGTTGGTCAATCGATGCCATATGAAGTTTCTATGAATCTGTTTTCAATAATTCGTTTGAGTTTTGGTTGATATTGTGACCGCAGAAACAAATCATTGTTTTTGACTAGTGCATTATTAATTAATACAGGGAAGAAGTTGCCCGCAGTGGGGAGTTTGGGGTGTCCCTTGGGGATATCCAATGTCTTTGGCCGACAATCTCAATTTCTTCGAAGGTATGCGAATGAATTATCCATGCAAGTTTCTTCTTAGCTATTATTGCACATACATTATAGGGCCTTAATCTTAATCTTTTGTGATGACTGAAAATGATTCAGGTCATAAACATTTGGGCGGCGTACTTGTGTCAGACCAACTCCGACTCATGGTTCTTGCCTACTTTCTTTGGGGTACAAAGAAATTACATTGGGAGCCATAACTTCGTTATTGTACCTAGATGCAAACAATAATGATAATGAATGCTATGTTACTGCCTTCATGAATAGGAACAAGCCTTGTCGGATCCATCTGTTGTCCCTGTTTCAGTGGCATCAACAATTGTTCGTTGTGGGCTGCAGAGGTTCCATAGGCGTTTAAAAGATTGTGTTCAGGTAATTAAGGTTTAATTCATTACATTGATATTCCGTTGCTTGTCCCGTGTATAATTCTGCTTGTCCCGTGCATAATTTCATGTGCTTTTGCAGATTTTCATCCCGTTGCATGATAAAATAACAAAGCATTGGTTCTTGTTGGTTATGAAACTAAAGGAAAAAACTGCCGAGTTGTTGGATTCTGTGCCGGAGTTGATATCATTGAATAGACGAATTGAGATAGCAAGAGCCACCGTAAGGCCTGTGTTAGTAATTGTCGCATTTCAGTTGTGTTTATTTGCTAACTTTTTAAACTTTTTTTGGATTTAGATGCTTCTGCTGCAGACGGTGTTCTCAAATGCAATGACAAAGTCCTCTGATATGTATTACAATTTTCCGTCATTTTGCCTCTCATTTCCAGAAGGTAATCCAACCACAGACATCAAATATGACAGCGGGATATTCGTCATGATGCAGATGAAGTGTTATTCAGATAAGTGGTTTGAAGGGGTATGGTTTTAAAAAAAAATTAGTATGGCACCCAGTCAGTTGGTAGTATTTACCAATATAATTTTAATTTTTTTGTTATGAACAGTACAATTCAGAAGTGATGCGTTCTGCACTTGCGCTTGAAATTGTTAACAATCAGAGCAACGAACTATTGAAATCGGTTATTGCAGCTGCCATGAAAGGTAAAGGATTTGAAGAAGGTGCTTATACGCAGACCACACAAGCCAATGCCGTAGTTACAGCTGAAGTAGTTACCACTGAATGTGACGTAGCGACAGGCATAATCCACGAGAAGCCTCCTAACGGCTGGAAATGTCGCAGCCACCGCAAGAGAAAATTCCGTGTGTGATGGTGTTTGGGATAGTGCTGCATTTTTGGTTTATAGTGTAGGCTTTCGCTTCTTGGTCCCTCTATATGCTAACGCTAGGCTTAATTGTCCATCTTTTGTCAAATTTGAGTAATAATGAATTTCTTATTGGTAAAACTGATTCTTTTTGGAGTATTGGTGCAGTCTACAAACAAAAAAATTGGAAAGGCTGATCATCGATACATTTGATCATTTTTCCCTTTGCTTATTGTTTGTTTCTTCTGTATGGTCTTTGGACATTGCCATAGAAGTAGAAATTGCTAGACTTCTTCCAAGCATGCACAACCCTTCTCTACTTCCCGGTGAGGCGAGATAAGCATCTGTCAACTCTCACATGCAAGTCCGTCACCACTAAAATCTAGGTCGATTCCCCCGTCTCTCACTCCCAGAAGACGCTCATAATCAGATGCATGTATGTCGTAACTCTTTCCTCGTATAACCACTTTTCCATTCAGTGGTTCAAGGCCGTCTACCATAGTCTTCCAGATGTGATCATAAAGTTGAGGGCAACCTATACTCTGCAGTGGACCAAAACCCATCTCCCATATAGCTGCAATCTTATCGAAGGAAATGGCTCGGACCGTGTTGATGAAGTCAACATGAGGCTGAGACCTGATGAGCCGTGAGCAATGACTCTCCCGTTGCGAACCTTTGAAGGGGCTTGCGTTCCCTTCCATACCCAACACAGAAACCGGCCAGCTTCGATGTGAAAAGAAATGAACACTCACTAAGCTATCCACACATGAGCAATGCCTTCTTGAGAACACTGCATTATAATTAACCATTAATTGCCTAGCTTGTTCTATACCAGACCCTTCAGGTCTTCTAGGATTCTAGGGAAGACAAGAGACACACCCACCCTTCCAATTAATTTCATCTGCATGCATGCCTGATGCCTATCCTTTCTGCACGCCTTCTTTGAGCAATGCAACGTCCCTTCTTTTTTTCTTTTTATTCAGTCGTTCTGTTCTCCAAGACAGATACTGAAGCCCTCAGGTCTTCTAGCTTGAGGCCTTGAGCTATGATACCTAGACACACGTCTATCCAACTTTAATGTTTTCTTAGAATTTAAACCATTTTTCAAATTTGAAAAGAGAGTTCGCGCCATGTAAAGTCCTGTTATTAAGGTTGTGTTTAAGAGAGTTCGCGCCATGTAAAGTCCATTTTTCAAATTTGAAAAGAGAGTTCGCGCCATTTTCCATTTTCCATTTTTCTTTCTTTTTTTTAACTAAATTTAAGTATATTGTACAGAACTAGCATATGACCGGGTGAAATTCTGTTATTGAATTAGTGTAAGGAAACTCGGATCATTGCATGTGAAAATAAAATCCAAATTTGTCCATAAAGCATCGGCACGGCAGTGTATTAGGCACGACCTGAAGGAAAGCCATACTACTGAGAATATAGATGTTCATCATGCACTGGGGAAGGGCCTGAAGTGCTCAAAGAAATCAGGAAGTCTAGAACTTGTAGAACCTGTTTCCAAATCATCACTTTTCTCATAACCGGTAAAGAACTCTAACGGCCGAGCCTCTTCCATATTATGAATCAAGTTGGGCACCTTGCGTTTTGGCCTGTTTGTAGCTTGCTTCCCGGGAATGCTGGGCACCTTGCGTTCAGACATATTTTCAGCAACTTGCTTACCACATCCCTTTCCTCTGTTTTTCTGTGTAGCTTGCTTCCCCTTATCATTCTTCAATTTATGGCAAGTTCTCTGGTTGTGCCCAGGCATTTTGCAAAGTTTGCATTCCTTGCCTACTTTGGACTTGTAGTTTTCTTCGTTCCCGGGAATGCTGGCCTTAGACTGAACACCTTTGGTCTTACAAACAACAGGGTCCCTTATCACATTCGGATGGGGACCTTCAAAAGTGACAGCATCAACTGGGTCTGCAGTTACAGCTTTGAATTTCTCTGATTTCAGGGTCAACTGCCGAAGAGCTCCCCTTGTCTCATCATATCCCTCTTCACTATAGGAAGCGAGATGGCAAAGTCTAGAACAAATGCCCATCAGTTCGCCATACCTTGCAATCCTCATAGACTTGTCATCAGCTGAACCATTTGGGATAGATATCTTCTTCTGACCAGCATCTTTTTTCCACCTTGGATTCACTAATGAATCGGGGAAATTTGTAATCATCTCACATTTCATGACCAAAAATATGTGGCAACACGGAATCCCATCAGACTCAAAAAGTTTGCAGGAACATACAAACCTGGGATTGCTCTCATCTGGTTGGTAAAACACATTCCAACGCCGCTCAGGCTTACCAAATTGTGTCACTGAAATAGACTGATATGTATTGTGGAGATCGACTTCTCTATGAGCAATAACAAACTTATTCTCATAGTTAATCTGGTCCTTGATTAAGAGGAAGATGTCATGAGTGAAAATTTTACCAATTTGCTTTTCCAAACATTTCAAGTGGGTGTCCAACACTGGCTCAGACTGTTCTGAACGGAAATCATCCTCCAAAGCCCGATTCCTTATACGCTGAACTGACTTCAACATACGTGGCATCATCTCGCACAATCTCATATAACGCCCGATACCTCCTTTCAAATTTCTGTGCATCCCCTCACATCGTTGGCCAAACTATGGTTGTGCTCTGTGACAAACTGTGAGGCATAATAGGCCCTCCTTTTGGAACACCAAGTAACAGTCAGGCCTGCTGGACAATTCCCCCTAGTTAGCCTTCGAGTCTGTGTTCTTCCATTTAGCCTTGGTGTATGCTGACAATCATTCACAACAGACTTCTTATGCTGATTATCGACACATCTCCGTTTCAGCCCTTCTACTTCATTAACAACAGGACGTGCCTTTCCAGACTCTCTTCGTGTACCCTGTCTTGAGCAAACCAATGATCTTCTGGTTACTATTGTTCCAGAAGCATTCCAGTCAAGCTTGTTCCTCCTCACGCTGAAACCCATGGCCAATGAATAATAGGAGTAAAAACTTTCCACTTCTGCAATAGTCTTGAAACTAACACCATGAAGATCGTCTTCTGTCAACTCCTTATACGGCTTACCATTGAAAAGAGCACAGTCATACAATCCTTCCTCTTCCTCTGTACCCTTTGTGTCTTCCATATGCTCATCCAAATCATCATTTTCCTCCCCTGTACCCTTTGAGTCTTCCATGTCCTCATCCAAATCATCAATTTCCTCTCCTGTACTCTTTGAGTCTTCCATGTCCTCACCCAAACCATCACTTTCCTCTCCTGTACCCTCTGAGTCTTCCAAGTACTCATCCAAATCATCATTTTCCAGGTTCGTGCAATCCTCAAAATCGTTACTTACGCTTAACGGCAAACTACTGTCTTCCATATCAAACCTGTAAGAGCAAATACAAGAAGGTAATGGTAAACAAAGAAAGGCCCTGGAGATGCAAACTTATCAATATATCTGCGTGTAAGATACAGATCAGAGGTTTGATATCAATTTACATGCATTTTTTCAAACACAAATATTTATTTTTACCTGAGACAAACAAATCGGATTCGACTGCAATGTTATACGAGGCAAAACACTGGAACAGAATCAAACGGAATCAATTAAACATATCAATCCTTAAGTCATTCGCAAGACCTTTCGAGTTTCTAGTTCCAACTTTTGCCCTTCCATTGCACTAAAAGAATCCATTCCATTAATCAGACATCGATCCTTGCGAGACCTTTCGTGTGGCGAGTGTGGACTTTCCGATTTCCATCCGACTTTGAAAAAACAAAATAAATAAAACAGGTCTAGTTTCTACTAAAAGGAGAAAAAAAAAAGACGTTTACCCTTCCCACTAAACCGATCGAAATCAATCCTTCTGAAAAATAAAATAAAGTATTAAATAGAAAAACTTCAATAGAGCATCTTTGGTGCACAGCGTGCATCTACACATACATCAGTGAATGGTCAAGATTAGAGAAAAAAATATACATACATGGTGGTCAAAGAATATGACTTGTTATGAATGGCTGAGATTACGCCGTGTACCTACACGCCGTGTATATAAAAATTTTCAAGCTCTTTTTTTTTCGTCTTCAAATTCAATTGGAACAATATTTTATTTAAGTTTTTCTTGAGAGAGAATAAAAATTTATAAATTATTGTTTACACATCACTGTAAGATAGTAAAAGAAACACCAATTATTGGGCATGTCATATGTGAAATAATTTATGCGAAAAATAAAATAATCAAGAAATAGAGGTCAGGAGAATGGATCGGAGGTTTAAGTGAAAAAAAAAGAAGAAGAAGAAGAAGAAAATAGAGAACGGATGTTCGCATACTAAAAAAATGAAATAACAAAAAAAAAAGAATCGAGGTCTATTAGTGAATAAGAGGTGTAAATGAGTAATATATTGAAATATATTGGGATATATGTGAATTATATAAATATGGGTAGTTTAGGAATTTGAAAGGAGGTATAGAGAGCAAATACTTGTATTGAAAAGTAAAATAGAGGTGTAGAGATAACGAGAGGTACAGTGAGCAAATCTAAGAAATCCATGAAAGATATACAATGTCGGTTCATTGGAGCCGTAAAAAGACTTCTTTTATGACAGAAAATCTAAGAAATTCTTATTTGAATGAAATCTATGGAACATGGATAAATGGATCCATTTATCCACGATCGGATTATATTTATTTGATTTTCCGCAATGGGCGAAAGCCTGACGGAGCAATGCCGCGTGGAGGTAGAAGGCCTACGGGTCGTGAACTTCTTTTCCCGGAGAAGAAGCAATGACGGTATCTGGGGAATAAGCATCGGCTAACTCTGTGCCAGCAGCCGCGATAATACAGTAATAAGAAACTCACTCTTGACAGTGACATATGTTGTATATGTAAATCCTAAATGTAAAAATAGGCAGAATTCGTCCATACTGTTTGTTGAACATAATTCATGAACACAGTTACCATAGAAAACATATCGTGAATCTATATATATATATATGAATAATTTTATGTTTGTTTATTTCTCTTGTTTGAGACAAGTTATGAATATAGAATATTCCTTTACAGTGAAAATAGTTGGGAAGAAGTTGTTAATAATAGATTACCGAGAGATACAATATTTGGTTTACGGTTTTGGGAAAACATGTATATGTGATATTAGACATTAACTAGGTAGATATGAACTAAAGAGATATCTAATTTGTCTTACTATTGTGAATTTAGATAGGGATTTCAATAGAAGCCTTTCCATTTCGTCTGTTATTGTGAATTGAATATTGGCGAACCTCCAAGATCAAGCCTTGTTCGCTCTCACACATGCAGTAGCAACGGTTTGTATGCAGTCGTTGCTTCTCTAAGTTTGGGTCTCTAATCTATGGGACCTAACAATGTGGTGATGTTGCACCGCCGTGGGAAAGATGATTTACCACCTTGGGTACTACCACAACGTCTTGTTATATATATATATATATATATATATATAGATGGCAGCTGACGAGTATTTACAGCCATGTACTCTGACTTTAGGCTAACACAACCTTCAAATACCTCAATCACACTCAAGTATGTTATGATTGTTATCTGGAGGTGTTTTGATATGCTTGTCACCAAGGTTTAGTTTTTATTTTTTAATTTGCTTATCATCAAACTCTATTATGTAACCATGTTGAAAATTAAGCTTAATTTCCAAAAATGATCTACTTATATATATATATATAGGAATCTTCATATATATATATATATATATATATTAAGAGATTGAACAGTAGAGATGCTGATTTGTGATAAAAAGTTGGTCTATGGCTTAATCCCTCATCTAAGTCATAATAAGAAATCCCTTAGTGGAAGAGTCATGTATATATAATACGAACATGATAGAAAATAGGATGTCCGGTAACGTTTTTAAAAAAATGACTTTCTAAAATATAAATGAGAAAATGGTTTTGCATTTTCTATTTTGAAATTTGTTAGGTAATTTATTGCGAAATTTTTTGTTGATGCAAGGTAGAGGTCACAAGCATTTATTGGTAAACTTTTTTTTGAAAGTTTACCACTATGGCTCTTAATTTTTACTCTGTTAATGGGGTTAGTATTAATGTTAGTGTCATTTAACGGTGTTAGTATCGGGGTTAGTGTAATTTAAAACAAGATCAAATGAATGGCTGAGATTAAATTTTAAATCCTGGTGTAACTACACCATGGTGTACTGAAGAATTTTCGCAAAAAAGTGACCGTTAAATCCATCAGGACATGATGCACTATCTGGATCCATAGACCTAATAGTTGACCAAATCTCATCTGAAAAAGGTACTACAATTAATCGCTTATTTTCTTCTTCAATAACAAGGGAAGAAATTACTCGAGCCACTTGTCCATAAAAGGACTATTACAGCGATGATTGAGATGCATATACTAAGCATAAGCAATACATGTCAGAGAAAGATAAAAGTATGTTCGAGGTAAGAAAGCATCAAACCTTAAAAGATTACTTAGACGCTGGGTAATTTTAGTGCAGTGTGTTACACATGAAAGTTGTTTTGGCTTAAGTTGATCGATCTACGAGAAAAAGTGAAGTTGTGTGTGATTCATGTTGCACCTCTTGTCTTCTATGATGATCATAATATAGATGAGGAAGAGTTGAATGAATTGGCTTATGAAGAGGAGTTGGACAGTTTGGCTGAGATTGATAGCATAAGACTTTTTGCGAGTAAACGGGTATGTCCCTCTAGACCAACACCATTAGAGAGCTAATGAAGGACTAAAAGACCTCTAGTTTAGGGAGAACAATGTTATGGCAACGCTCATTGCCCCACGAACAAAAGTTAATGAAGTAAATAATGAAGAAGATTATGAAGAATATACAGATGAAGCCAGTGATCTACGTTATAAAGAATATGCATACGAGGCCAACGATCTACGCGAACGATTAAGTGCTTATAAACATCATTGTCGAGCTATTCAATTGCAGATGGCATACACATATTTGTGGAGAATTTTATTTATTTATTTTTCTTATGTTCTCTGGTTTTTCTACCTTTTTCAATAGGAGTTTACTTGTGTTTGAACTAGTTAGACACAACCATCCATACTCAATGATCATGTTTTCTCCTTTTCAAAATCATCTAATTACATACAATAGTGGGTGCAACTGAAATACATACATCAACTTCTTTATCCCAACGATCAATTGGATCTTAATGTAGACAACAAAACAAACAAAAAACAAAGTCATCCGAATCCATAATCAACATTGAATTTTGAAAACTAGGTATGTAGCTAAATTCTTGATTGGTAAATTCTACTTTATTTTACAAAGACGGTGCAAATACGATAGACTTCAATTTCATAGGCTGCAATTGATCCTTCTATGCTTTTAGTTAATATGTATTGTTGGGTAAACATTTTTTAGTAATACTAAATCGCATATCTTGTTTCATGTGCTTCAAAACGTTTTGATTAAAATATTGTCGTATAATCTTATTACAGTCGTAGATCAGATGGAACAGTTAGACAATTCCAAATACTACATGCTTGTGCTACTAGTCAGATCCTCTTATTAATAACAGCATAGTTAATGACCAAACATTACCAAAGTAGCCATCCATGTTCATGGATAAGAAACCTCAACATAGTTCGTCAAAACTGATGCACATCTTGGATGAACTTATGAAATGCCACCAATAAGTCTATTGCGGCAGAAACGGTATTCAACTTGAATCCCTCCTTTTGCACCATAGTCTCGAGATTATCTGCCAACGAGGTTTGACTCAGTTAGCAAGGGCGGGCTTGTGGTGGAGACCTCATTCGAGTTCGATCCCCGTTACCAACAGGCCTCGTTGGTTCGCGATCTATAAATTCTCCTGTGAAAATCCATACATGCAGGCTAGTGTAACAGGTACGTGTTCACTGTAAGTCCTTCAGGGTTAAGGTTACAGGTTTTCTGACGATTGTGGTGTAGCGTAACCAAGCTCTCATCTAACTTTTAATAATCAAATAGTCTCGAGATTGTCTGCTAGGTATTTCGCAATACCACCCAACTCTATTATATTAGACCGAGGGCTGCCAACATAATAGAAAGAGAGTACCAATCAAACTCTAACAACATTACTGACTCCTAAACAATTGCACAACAAGATTTATTCAAAACAATAAAATGTCATCCCACCCAACTCTAGGTAAACATCTTTCTCATGATGAAAATTGTTATTTGTTTATCGGATTAATATATTATTTTGTTCTTATTGTATATCGACATCCTTCGTATGAGTGTCAATACCAAAACTTCAGCTCATATTTTGACATAAGAGCATCTCAACCTGTTTCTCTATTTTCTTGATTTTTTTAATTTTAAGAAATATTATTATTTTTAAGTCCAACAGCTTCTTTATTTATGGATAGAGAAGAAATAAGTAGTCTTACCTTAAATTTGCAGCAAATGTCAAATTCACTAAATTAGAATCGTCATAAATTCTTCATGTGCTCTAAATTTTTAAAAAGTTGTTAGAGATGCTTAAACAATATTGATGGTTTCTACACGTATAATAGCACACAATAATTTGATGAATCACAAAGTTGATTTATTATATATTCAACTTACTTCTCAAAAACTAGTAAGGACACGTGTGAGCGCTGTTGTTTCTCATGCGTTATGGAAGACTAGTAATAATTAAGTGAAAAGAATTAAGATTTTTTTGAAACAAACAAAACAAAGTTTCTTAAATCTCGAAAGTTGCTAGAATGTCCTTCAAGATGTTAGTGCTCGACTGCTCATTCTTTTTGAGAAAGGTAATATAATAATAACCAACCATATAAAGATTTTGCTGATGGACAACAAGTTCTCACATTCAATCCATACCCACATACTAGTGACTACAATGAACATAAACTGAAAATGATCTAAATGTAACCTACTCTTAACCCCATTTAGAAGTCTCGATACATTCTTACAACTAACCTCAAGAAGACACAATCCCATCAAGCATTATACAATTATACCGGCAACATATATGCAGAGGTAACCTCCCTATTACATTAATAACTACCGACGTTATTCCTGATAGGCCTTAAACATGACATCAATCATAACCCTACCAAAACCATTAACACCCACCTAAACCAACAACACCCTCCCCAAATTAAGGGGGGACCGGGATGACCAACAAATTAACAACACCAAATTAATAATAATAATAATAATAAAAATCAACAAAAAGAAAAACTAAAGAAACAAAACAATAAAAATAAAAACTTAGGCCAAACAACCAAAGTCCAAGCTAGCAAAGACCATTAGACAAAATACCAAGCCACAAGTATGTTAGAGTAGAAACGAAACCTCTCTTCCGATCCAAAACCGGCGTCGCTCCGGTGCTCCACCACCAACATCATCATCACCTCGGTAGGCAATCATTGGCTTGTCCAGTCGAAAAGCCATTCACCACCAAACCGCAGATGAAAAACCAAAAGCCGTCAAACAAACATTTGATACTACCATGCATCAAGCCGTACAAATTTTCATTACCTTTTTTTTGAAGTCATTTTCATTACTTTATGAAGCGTGTTTTCAAAACAGAATAATCTTTCTGTCTTAAAACTCAATATTCAGAAATAAACGACGTCTTAAATCTTAATAAACACCCTTTTGCCGTTGAAATGAACCCAAAAACAATTTTGAAATTCAAAATTACTTTTTAACGTCACCATCTTTAGTATTTACCCCTCTCTCCACCTCGCCAGTACCAAACGAAGCATCCACGTGTCAAAAGAGCTCCCTACCTGTTCCCAATATAACGGCTCCGTCGCTCTGATTTTTCCCTCCCTCACTAAACCCTCGCGCACTCAAAATCTCGCCAAGGCTTTCTCCGTCTTCTTCAAATCTCTCCGGCCGGCGATTAGGTCAGTCCGTTTCATCTCTTCTCTCTTTGTTCCATTCGGTTTCGGATTTTGGTTCACTGATTTTATCTCCGTTTTAATTCACTCATGGCTTCGATTCTAATTCTCTGTTAGTTTCTGCTTCGTAATGTAATTAGGCTCGAGAGTAATTGTTACTGCGCTATTACGATTCCACTTGAAATTGTCACTGTGATGAAATTTGTCTCGTTTTAATCTCAATTTTCTTGCGTTGAAAATGCAGATTAGAACTAGAAAACCTGTAACTAGAGGATTCGTTGCTCTGTTTGTCTAGCTGTAATTTTTATATTTATTATTATTATTATTTATTTTTGCTCTAGTGTAGGCTCCAGGATGGGTTCTGTTTGTTGCTTTCATATGAGCCTTTATGACCTCTCTGATATGATGGTTTGGAATATAGTGTGAAAAGAAATTCTTACTAGCACTGTGTTATACTTGAGCTTGAAGGACTAGAAGCAATCACTCATTTGAAACTCGCGAAGTTAATTGTTTTTCTCATGTAAATTTTTTGTTAGTAAACCAGTTGATCGAGCAATTTCACTTGAGAATCTCAATTAAAATTCCTTTCTTTGAAATGTCTCTGTTGAATTATGGAGTTGCAGGATTTGTTTCCATTTTGTTGCAAGGTTGGTTGTTCACCATGTTCAGTCAGCATAGCAGTAATCGGTTTTTGCAGATAGAAAAAAAGTCCGGATGTTTTCTGAATCAACTGCAGGTTCTCCCTTAAACCCTTTGAGAGGGAACAATTGAGTTATGAATCACCTGAAATTCTTTTAAATGTTCTTCAACATAATTTTTCCTGCTTGGTTTGAATTCAGAAAATATGGGATGAAGTTGGAGTGCCTAGCGGAGAAAGGGATACGATGCTTCTAAAAATAGAGCAGGCATGTGTGGAGGTGTTTAGGACAAAAATTGATGAGGCAGAACAGTGTAAAGCTCAACTGCAGCATGCAATTGCCAATTGTAAAGCAGAGTTTGTAGACATATGCGCTGCGCTAGGGGAGAAACCACCACATGTAAGTGCCTGAGTCTTGTCAAGACTAAAGATTCCAATGGTTTTGTTCACATTTAGTTGAAAGGGGTCATCTGTGTCTACTCTATTTTCTCTTTTACCAAGATGACATTTTAGTTTATTGGAACCCTTCACATTTTTCTTTTGGTGTTGACAGTTTGATTCTAAGACTGGTGGAAGTTTGAAGAAAGAGCTTGAAATCATTATTCCACAATTGGAGGTCATGAAGAGACGAAAAATTGAAAGGAAGGACCAATTTTTTTCTGTCTTGGATCAGTTACTGAAACTTTCAAAGGAAATAAGCAGGTCATTGGAAGATAATCTGTACAAAATGGTTGTGGAAGAGACCGACTTATCCTTGAAAAGACTAGAAGAACTGCGTGGGCAGTTTCTTGAATATCAAGACGAGAAGGTTTTGTATATCCCTGAACTTGTTTGCTATATATCAAATTTACTTAGTTTCTGTTGCTGAAAAATCCATGCACTTATTCTCAAAATAGTCGTTCCTTTTGGATTCATTGAAATTGAAGTCTCACTTTTAAACCAATGGTTATGATGAGACATAGCGCTATTTGGGATAACCTGTAACGCTGTAAGATGAAGTTTGTATTAAAATTGGCTACAGTTGCAATGTGTCCACTTATCTTAATTGTAGGTCCACTTAAAGTTGTTTCCGTCCTATTAAGTTGAAGCTACTTGACTATTTCTTTATTCCTACCATGCAGAGGAACCGTTTGAAGCTGGTTATGGACGACATGAACATACTAAACTCTCTGTGCTCGGTTCTTGGTCTGGATTTTGAACACACAATTCATGAAATCCACCCCACCTTAGATGATCTTGAGGGAGAAAAAGATGTAACTAACAGCACAATTGAGGGTTTGGCTAATTCTATACAGATATTGAGAGAGGTCAAGATACAGAGATCACATAAGGTCAGTTTGTGTAAAGCTGATCTTGTTTTTTTTGCAGAATTATTAAAATGAAATTTCTTTTTAATAGTCTTCCTGAACATTTCCTTCGTACCAGCTTCAAACTTTGGCAAGTGTCCTGTTGGAGATGTGGAATCTGATGGATACACCCTTGGAAGAGCAAAAGAAATTTCAGAATGTAACTAGTTACTTAGCTGTTTCAGAAACCGACATCACTGGGCCTAACATTCTTTCTGTAGACCTTCTAAATGATGTATGTTATTTCAGTTAAGAGGTCTTGGATAATGAGATACGTATTATGCTTTTTTATCGCATCTGCTTTACAGAAACATTTGGAGCAGAAATGTGTATAACTAATCATGTTAACTTTGTTTTTGCAGGTTGAGGCTGAAGTATCAAGGTTGGAGCAGCTCAAGTCCAGTAAGCTCAAAGAGATACTTCTAAAAAAGAAGTTGGAACTGGAGGAGGTATGCACACAGTCTCACATGGTTACAGAAACACTGAGTGCAGAATACTCAACTGTAGCTATAGAGTCTGGTAAATACTTTCTTCCTTATTCCTTTTGTTTGTCATATCACCACTGAAACTAATTGCAATGCTGTGGTAGGATGGTGGCATTAATAGAAATCAGAGCTTCTTTGTGTGCGTATGCCATTATTTAATTTATTACCTCATAAAACTAGTTTTTTTTCTGAATAAATATAAAACTAGTTCTTGGTACATTGAGTCGTTAGTTTCTGAAGTGAGAACTGCCGTTACTTGTATAATTCGTATGGAATGTTAATCAATGATTCAACAGCAGACTCATCTCATTAGTATAGTAAATTTATTTAGGATCTGCAGGCCCGGCATGCCTGTTGAAACAAATTGAGCTTCAAATTGGAAGGGCAAAAGAGGAAGCTCAAAGCAGGAAAGTAATACTAGAAAAGATTGAGAAGTGGTTGGCTGCTTGCCAAGAAGAATCCTGGCTAGAGGAGTACAACAGGGTTGAGCATCTATTCTCTTTTGTTATTTCTGTCCACTGCATGGATATAGTCTTTTCTGTCATTTTGTCAATACAAACCAGTTTAAAAAATTCCACGTATAATTTTCTGTCATTTGCATATACGTAGGTTATAGCAATGGAATAATTTCAAATGATTCAGTGTAAATTACGTAGTCTTTACCATTAATTTGGTCTGCCAAAGAGCTTTTAAATGAGGCCAGCATACATGGATCAGACTGTGTAGCTCTATTCTTACATCTCATTTTGTTCTCCTATCATATTGTGTGCTTTCAGGATGATAATCGCTATACTGCAGGAAGAGGTTCCCATCTTACTTTGAAACGGGCAGAGAAAGCGCGTTTCTTAGTTAACAAAATTCCAGGTACAGACTTGTTTAAATGACCAATTGATATGCATTTGTGATCCTTTTAATTAGAGTATGCATTTGTGATCCTTTTAATTTGTGGTTTCAATGTGTCATGCCTTTATTTTTCCCAGTGAATCAGTTGAGTGATAGGTATATGACCTATTCATATTGACATAGCAATACAAAGAGAAGTTGTGACAATTACATATATGCAGCTCTCAGTGTTAATTTACTGCTCTAAAGGAAAGCAAGGGTATTTCCAATGGTTTAAATATATACTGTTAGGAACTTAAGTTGAACTTATTAGGACCAGATCGCATTATCTTAACTACTTTGTTTGAATGGTAAATGGAGCAGTAATGGTGGAAACATTGACTTCAAAAGCTACAGCATGGGAAAAAGAAAGAGGAATCAAATTCTCATATGATGGCGTAAGTAATATTAATTTTGGACAATTTTGGTAAAAGTTATTCAAATTTGTGTTTAGGGTTGGCCATATCCACATTGGTATTCAATATCAAAACAATTTTGTGTACCATCTGTTGTGCAGAGTCAGCTGCTATCAATGCTTAAAGAATACAGCATGCTAAGGCAAGAGAAAGAGCAAGAAAAGCAAAGACATAGAGTATGGACGTTACATATATGCTAAAATTTTGACTTCTTCCAAAGTTTTCCTAGTTACTAATTTCTCTTATATTCTAGGACCAGAAAAGATCTCAAGGACAACTGCTAGCAGAGAAGGAAGTACTTTATGGGTCGAAACAAAGTGCAACTAAGACTGGAAAGAAGGTTTCTGATCGAAAAATGTCTCTTGGTGGGGCATTGATTCGAAACCAGAAGATTGAGAAGGCTGCTACTCATGTCCACCCTATTAAGAAGGGCGACTCTCAGAATCAAAGGAGCTCTTACCAGCAATACGGTGCAGTAGAAGCTTCATTCGTAGGTACCTTTTTAACTAATGTAGATATTTTCTCTCCCAATATTGGTTTGCAGTTACTAAAACATAATGTTAACTTTAAGATAAGAAATAAATGTCCAGTGTAGTAAGTAGCAGGTCGTTGGTTTTCTGGGTAGGTCATGGCCCAAACATACTGAAACCAAGTGCCATGAAATTTGTGTAGGGAGGAGAGGCTTGGAGTTTTCTAGTCATTCAGTGAAGAACCAACCATCCCCTGCTGCAAAGGCTTGTGAGATGGAGTCGCCATTGATTCGGAAACCCCTTTCTCCTGTCTCTTCCAAAGTGTCATCGAAGGCCAATATTCTAAATTTCCTAGAAGATCAGAAGAGGCAACAGAAGAACATTGAACCGGTACATCTTTTTAAAGAAGTCCCGATCATGTCACCTGCCATTGAAGCAGTACCTCTTTTCAGTGGAGTGCCCATCATGACACCTTCCAAGCCAATAATCGTCAATGACGAAGAGAACACAACCCCAAAGACAATGCGAATTCAAGTGCCTCCCACTCCTTCAACAATATCAGTTTATACACTGACAGCCACACCAGCCACACCTTTCACTTATGGTGCTCAAAACAAGGTTGAGAAATCTAATCCACAAGTTGAGTACTCGTTTGAGGAGGCGAGAGCTGGTTTCAACTGTCCTAAATCATCCAATGCAAGCAGTTAGGTATGATCCTAGATTCCTAGTAGTAGCGGAACATACTCGTTTTCTGATATAAGAAAGCCATAGATAGAGTCGACCTTGTTTAGAGATGGCATATCACAAGAATATGACATTATTTGCGAAGTACAGAGAGCTGTGTTGTTTTGAAAATTCATGCTCTATTACAGGGCATCGGGATTTCATTATATTAAAGTTTGATCTTTCTTATTACTGTCAGTAACTCCGTCCGTCCACCATGTCTCAGCCTTTGGGTTTTGGATAAAACAGGTCACGAAATGCTGTGGCCAGTGGTCACCAAGAATAGAGTCGGTATACGTTGGCTCTTACTAACTAAGTCGACACTACAAGAAAATGGCTCATTAATAGCTTTTTGGATAAGTCCACTTATAGCTTTTAGTTCAGAGATAAGAGGAAAAGTAAGAAGAAAAAAACAGCACTAAATTCCTCGTCGTCGCTATTCTTTGGGTTTCAACCACTCCTCTTCACATAGCCGCATAGGGATGTCATTGATCCCACATCTGAGAATTGCAGCAGGATTTCTGTTATGCTCGAATTGAGATTGGAGGGCAATTGGGAAGCATTTGGAGTGTGTTAGTGCCCAGTTCACACATTCTTTCAACTTTGAAGAATTACGAGTTTTCCATGTTTGATTAAAAGTTTTTTGTATGGTAGCTAGATGTTTTTGTTGCATTTGTAGAAAGGAGATGAGGAGTTAAAGCATGTAAGCTTATCAGGCTTCTCGGCTTTTACAGCGGTAAATAGTGATGTTTAAAAAAAATATTTGGCTTGTAAATTTAGCATAGACCCTTTATGAATGAATTTTTGGGATCATTTTGGTTGTTGGCCCCTAGTTGTAGACTAAATTCAATATGTGTATGAGCAATTTATACCGATTAATTAATGATTTTTCTGTATGGTATAGATATTCAAAGTTCTGAATAAGCAACAAGAAGAGGCAGGTTGAGTTGTCTGCAAAGGTAGAGTTTAAGGTCATCAAGCTAAATTTGTAAGTTTTGTAGTTATTTCTTCATCGCTATGCCTTTGGAATTGTTTCATCTCATCTGGGTTTTTGATTATGCAATGCTGGTCATGGAATTAAAACAATTACTGGTCTGTCATGTTTTTGTATAACATATCTGTATATAGTGACTTGTAGTCTTGTAATATATATTGCAGTGTCACTTGTTTCTTGGATTATTGACTTGTTTGCTTGATGAATTTGTCCTTACTAATATGTAGTGGTTTCCTGATATATATATATATATATATATATATATATATATATGTGTGTGTGTGTGTGTGTGTGTGTGTGTGTAGAGTTTGTGAGGTGATACAAACTTGAAAGCTCATAATATAAAAATAGAGAGAGAAAAAAAAACTGAGAGAGAGAGAAAACTGTACAGAGATCTAAATTGAATAAAAGATATATTGTTTGGGAGATATATGCATGTTCTATTTATTAAGTTGTTATGTAATGTTGCATGTCGTTTAGAAATTCCTTGTTCACTTTCATAACTCATAGGTAGTTTTTGTTTGAATTTTAGAATCTGCTTGACTAAATAATATATGATGCTGGATAAAGGTTGGGTGCGTCTTCACAGGTAAAAACTATTATGCTTAGATAATTACTTCAAATTTATAACAATAGCGTTTGTGGATTGCTATTGGTGATATGTACAATAACATGTTTCAAACGCTATAGATGCTAACTTTTTGATAGCATTTTCAGAAACGCTATAAAAGAGGCTGGATTTTTCATAGCTTCAGATGTCATAGCGTTTACTAAAACGCTATGGATATGTTATGATAGCGTTTTTCCCATGTTATTGATGACAGTTTGTGGTGTAGTGTGACCACTTAAGTAGTTCCACAGGAAACATGAATTCAAAATGGATAGGGCTACTTCTTACTTGGCAGCTGACATTCCAATAACCCCAATTGAAGGGCTGAAGGTTGTAATAACCAAACTGGCAAATCCATGATAAATTCATTAAATTGCAAGAAAACTCATATATGAAGATAAAGTGATGAAATTGAAATACTCAAATAGAGCAGATATGTAGAATGAAACCAAATCTTGAGTTGGAGACTTGGAGGCGCAAGCTAAATCTCAATTAAGGAACCATCTAGAGGTTTGGGGAGAAGATGAGTATGCTATTATATACGTATATACCTATACCTAGGGGTTTAATGCACAAAACTCGATAGGGTTGTAGCCATATAAGCCTACTGAATGCTTCCGCCCCAGGTTCCACTATACAACGTTTTGCCCTTGTTGATTGAAAATCGTATCTGTAGCTACTGCTTTTTTACCGGTCTGTTTGTTCCCAATAATCAATTCCCGCTGTCCACACCCTATATGGATCATCGAATCAATAGCAATAAGTCCAGCTTATCAAAAAAAATAGCAATAAGTCCAGTGGCTGACCTAGATGGAGGAAAACCCAGCTCCGGCGAGATGTTTTCCAATGCATCTTTATTTTCGGTGAAAACGTAAACCTAACCTTAATAGTTATTACCAAACTCAGTTTTTCGCTCGCCTAACTTTCAGACTCTAGATCCGCATATGAATAAGTCAACAAGTCAATGTATGTTATACGGCTACTTGCTATTGTTTAAACCTTTGCTTTACTACATATCATTATCAATGCAGTTCTATATGAACTTCCAAGTACATGTATGCAACGGCTACTTGCTATTGTTTAAATCTTTGCTTTACTACATATAGTTTTAGTCCCTTCCACTAGACTCTCCAGAACTAAATGCATTCTTGAAAAATCATTATCGATGCAGTTCATAAGTCAAGATGTCTTAACTCTCATCATGAACCAAAGAAAGAAAATTCTAATTTTCTACAAGCTATAGCAAGCAACTCTGTTAACTGCATCATCATATTTATGAGATCCATTGGTAAGCTTCAGATGCTGTGAACCTGTGTAATAGTTTGAATAGGATGGTTCATCTTCTCTAGTGCTACGTACATATGACATTCAATTACAAAATTCATATATGTATTCCATGTTCTAAGACCTGAGAAGTGGTCGATGCAAACCTCAGGTCTGCAGAATATACAAGCATGGTGTTCCGCAGGACGTACGTACCTATCCAATAATCTATCTACCAGATGTTGAATTTCATGGATTTACACTATACGAACCTAACATAATTCCAGTATAGTGTTCCGCATGACCTACTTACCTATCCAATAGTGTATCTACCAGATGTTGAATTTGATGGATTTATTACACTATACGAACCTAACATAATCCCAGTGTTCTATATTATTGTATCAAGTATATGAGTGTTCCACAACAACTTCGGTTGCACTTTTAAGGCTCGAGACAAAAGGGTGACGTTCGTCCAAAAACAAAAAGGGTGACGTCTTAATCAAGGCCTAATTATCCTTAATTATTACTCGTCAGGTAAAAGGACTAGCTTGACTAAATAGATCGAGATTGTTAATTTTATTTTCCCCAGCCTTTTGGTACTGCTGGCTGGTCTCCTCCATGAGGGTCTAGCTATTTGGAGACTTTGTTAGGTCACAATAAGCAAAGCACCTTGCGGAAGAAACAGCATCACAAAATATAAATAAAACATATAGTATAATCGACATTGAATTCCTTCATCAGTTGATAAAGCTTAACACAAATCCGAATGACGAAACACAATTGAATCAATCAAGTAGATTCATACGAGTGTACTTGAGTCGGGGAGTTGAACACCAGCTTATACTGCAGTTTTGGCCGGCAATTGACGGATCTGTGTCGATCCGAAGAAGACATGAAACCTTCGTTGCTCTTTATACATGTAATGTTAAACGACGAAGATTAATACTCCATAATTATAATAAGTGTCCATTTATAGTATTCTCTTGATCACATCGTCTTATTTTAGTTAATTTGCATGCATCAATCTCTGTAGCTTCTTTATTTTCATTCTTGTTTTTGCTTTCTGCAATGATCGATCAATGTTTCCAGTTCACACCTTAATATCTTACATTTGAGGTGCATGATAAGTGATATATATTTCACTCGATCTCCTGGGTCATGAGTCATTGAACAAATCTTCTTCCATGTATATAAACAAAGACTTTAACCTAACTAATCGGCCAGATTAAGTAAATGAATATTATTCTGTGGATGAGTGTTCGATCGTTCTAGCTGCAAAAGACTTCAACTGATTTTATCTTAGTTTGTTTTTGCACAGATATATCCACACCTGTCAAGTGGGTCATCAATGTAACATTGCTTGCTCTACCAATTTCTAGCTATTTCATAACATTGCTTAATATCCCTCTCATAATTCCCTTGGCTTTTGATCGACATTCAGAAATTTCATAGTACTTGTTACTAAAGACTTTCCATATTGACAAAGTCATATATAGTGTTATCTACCTACGTATGTATTATATTACAGAATGACAAATGTACATCATATACGAATTAAATAGAATTTCGACACTACAAGTAACCCCCTAATAAAACACCATAATCTTCAACACTTCCAGAAGTAGACTTTAAACAAATTAATTTCTCAGAATTTAACCTTTTTAATGAGAAGCTTCCCAACCGGGCTTATAAAACAACCCTAAACCATATGTTCTTCATGTAGCTGAGGAAGGAGAAAAACATAAGGAACTTACCATCTGGGTTTATATAGGTTTATATGGAGTTGGTTTCAGTACCTATACCACTTGTTTTTCATGTTCGACGCGTAGCAATCCCTCTTTCCCTTCTGATTTGCTTATATATGTTTCTATCAGTTTCTAAGCACCATAGTTTTCTCTTATCCACCTGCTACGAGTTCATCGTGCAGGCGAAATCAAAACGCGAGTTCATGTTCTTCATGCTCACCGGAGTTTCTATCACAATTAATATTGTGTTTGGGATTTTGAGGCCTCCGAGGGAAGATCCTGATCATTATGTTCGCCTAAATGAGTTGAAGGACTATACTGTTTTGGAGCTAAGTGATGAAGATTACTATTATTACTACCAATGTAGTGATTGCGATGAGGATGCCAATGAGTGTGGTAATTCTGATGGTTATGATGAAGATAATGATGATGATAGTAGCGACGACGATGTAAATAGTGATGATTTTTATGGTGAAGAGATAACTGGTCAAGAACTTGAGAGGAGAGCTGAGGAATTCATAGCCAAGCACACGCGGAAATGGAGAGAGGAGTTTGTATACGAGAAGGTCGCATACATGGCTGCTATGGAGTTTCAATCATCAAGCTCTATCCAACTCAAGGTGAAATAAACCCTCAAAACAAAAGGCCTGATATTGTTGTCACTTGGCTTTACTCATCTTTAAGTTTTCTCCCCTTCGTCTAAGCTTTAGTTTGTTGTGATGAAGCTGGGTTTGAATTAGTCTCTTGATATTTCTGCTTTTTAAAAGAAACTGTTGGGATTGACTCGATTATATATGATATGTTCTGAAGGTATGTAATATGATTGTAAATAGATAGTTGTAGATATTATGATGGTGAAGTGAATAATAATTTCTAGTGGAAATTTTGAATACTCTTTGTACATGTACGTAGCAGTTTGGGTTATAACATTCTATTGCACATAGCGTATTCAAAAGATGTTTTACAGGCTTTGCTTCCTGAGTTGACATGACTTTGATTCCGTACACTTTGATTCTGCAAACTATTAAGCATTGATTACACAAATAAGTAGCAGTATGGCAAAGTAAAGAGCATTTAGGACATGCTTAATTATTGTTGAAAAATATGGCTTAGAGAGTTGGAATCGGATGCTTGTGATTGAGGTGAAGCTATTAGAATACAGTTAGAGATTGCTCAAACCACGCCAAGCTTGAGGTTGTTGAGAAAATGAGGCTTTAGATTAGAACCTACAGAATTCGAAGTGTCGTCCTTGAGAGATTTCTAGATTATACCACACAAGCTAATGCTCAGATTTTTGTATTGAAACCCCATTCTCCCAGTGTATAACTCATTTGCCGGCTTCTGCACAACAAGATATACTATTATGTTTTAGGAGAAAAAATGTTGTATATTTCATAGAATGATCAAGCTCTTTTTATATGGTTACAGGATTTTTTCTTATTCTATGGTACATGCCACCATTACCATTTCATCCATTCCTTAACAGTCTTGGGGGAGCCGAGGCCTCAGCTACCACACGGCCACTGAGTGTGGTGATGGTGGTACCGCCTCCTATATTAGGAGCAGCAGCCTCACATCCTCCTTGTGAGATGTCTATCCTTGCATGCACATTTACAGCAGGTATGTGATCTCGTCACTTTAGCAAGGTCAGTAAATGCATCAAGCATTGAATCTGCTACGTTTCCAAGCTCTATAATTCTCTGAACTTCGCTATCTGCTAGTGCAAAGTGGGGATCAAGATGAGACAGAGTAGAGACAGACCACGACAATTCTTGTTATTGTTGTGGAACATTTTTGGTCCTTCCTCCGCCTAACGACTGGAAGGTTGTCTCATCCGCAAATCGTGCGGTAAAAAGATCGCCTGTCAAGGGTTCTATATAACAAATTATAATTTGAGACACATATCCAACATATACACATATTCGTCACTGATGACCCATTTTTTCGTGTAATGGTGCCGCGATAGGCACATAAATTGCACAACCAAAAATGCGTAGATGTGAAACATTCGACTCATATCTAGTAACCAACTGGTACGTAGAAAATAGTTGTCTAGCAGCATGTCTGAAACGAATAAGCATGACTGCATATAATATCACATAAGCCCAAGCAGAAGTAGGGAGATTGGTGCACATGACCAAAGCCCGTCCAACCATTTAAAGTCTTTTAATGGCGGCTTCTGCAAGACCGTTTTGGGTATGTACATGGAGAACTGAATGCTCAATATCAATCTCAATGGACATGCAATAATCATCAATTGTTTGCGATATAAACTCCCAGCTTTGTTAAAGATGTATTGACTTAATAGGATGATCTAGATGGTGAGCCCTCAAGAAAATAATTTATGTTAGGAGTTTAGAATATGCTGCATTTCTTGTGGACAAAAGTGTGACGTGTGACCAGCGTGTCGAAGCATCCACCAGTACCAATTTATCTAAATGGCCCGCATGATGGGTGAATAGGTCTATAAATATCACCTTGGATATGTTGAAAGAATGGAATGTTCACTTTAGTATCTTTAGCATAGGACAGTCTCGATCTCACTTTGGCTAAAAAATAGGCTTTCTAGAATGAACGATGAGCATCTGATATGACCAATGAGGATGTTCGTTCAAACACAAAATCACTATTGACTTGGGAAGCATTATATGAAACTAAAGCGTCACTATTGACATTAGTTCTTTTTCGTTGGGGGATTTTAGCGGTGTCAGCATCTAACTGACGATTCTTGCTTCCTTTCACTCTGAAGAAGTGATGTCCGTTTGAGTTTTTCAAAATACGGATCATCATATCACGACCTAGATGTCCCATTTTGTCGTGCCAAAGCTTATATGTGTCTGAATCCCAAAAGTCATTTCTCATGACATGGTTATATTCAACAACTCGAATGGTTGTTATACATAGCCCATTTGGCTGACACGTTAATTTCTCTAATATTCGGTTTCTTCTAGAATCATTAGAGGTAATACATAAGTATTCATTTCCACTCTTACAATGAGTATTTGTATGTAGTCCGTTGGCTCAGATGTCTTTACTATTTGAAAGGGTTTTTGGGGCCCAGGAGCATAGAGAGCATGCATCCTTAATGGTGAGGATAATGCCATTTGGCAACATTATATCACGCCCTTAGATCAATTTCGTAGATCCTCCCATCATTGTGGTTAAATATATTTGTCAAGGCATAAAGTCGGTAAAGAGTTGTCTATGACGAAGCATAATGTGTGTGGTTCCACTATCGATGAGACATTCAAGTTCTCCGGGAAGCATGCCTACAAAAAGAAAAACTTGGTTTCAGAAAGTCTTTTTATGACCTTTGTGTACTCAAACATGCATAACTTTGTCTATAAAATAGATATTGAATTGATAAATCAAATATTGTTCTGGAAACTAAACATCTGTAGCTTTCCAATCATATAAAGTCTATTATCTGGTTAATTCTAGTCTGTTGCCAGTAGTCTGTCAAAGTTGACTAATTTGCACAGTCAAATTCTGGTTTCGCACTTATTGCATTTTGTGGTGATTTTCAAGGATTTAAACACTTTGTTAATTCCAAAACATTATATGAAGGACTTTGCTAGCAGTTATATTATCTATAATCATTTGGGTAGCTTTTTTCACTTATAACCAGACTAGGAGAAATCGATGTAGGTGGGGCATAACTCGCTCAAGTACACTATTATCGAAAGTCTTCATTTCTAGACATTATGAGTTACTAAGGTGAGCCCTAGTAGAAAATAGATTTATAAATACTACAAATTGATTACTGTAGATAGAATATAATCAAACCTGTTTACAAATAAATGCATTTTTATTGATAATGTCAACGAAATATAACAAAGTTGATGATCCAAAAAGAAATTAACTAAAAATTAGGCACAAAGGCCTTTTAATCTTGAAATTTTAAATAAAAACTCTAATTAAAATCTGGTGTCTCATCAATTAAGTCTGCTATGTTGAGATTAGCATAGCCAATTTTGAAGTCTACTATATTGAGATTAGCATAGCTCTCCATCTCATCAATTAAGTCTCTGCCAATTTTAAAAGCTTCTACCTCAACCTTCTCGCGGTATGCTATTTGTATTGATCAGCAAGTTCCTTGCTAGTTTTGTAATGCTTGCACCAATAATTGTTTGATCCATACATGTGGCAATCACCTTGGTTTTCTCCCTTGGCTCGAGTTTCATAAGCCTTACACTTTTCAGCATAGATGGCTCGGCCATTAGGGTTATCTCGGACTCTATGGCCTCCCTAAAATCGAGGTTAGTTTCAAACATCTGAAATAAAACAGAAGATGTATTAGTTTCACAGTCTCAAAAGACATCCACATCAACTATAATTTTCCAAGATTAATATCTGGATTAGACCTTTGCATATATATGGTTTACGAACTCTCTTGGTTCGTTTTTATCGATATATTTACAAACTATTTTGTCTGAATCGATAGTGAATTCTCTTGATTCACATGGATTTCATTGCCCATTTAGGAACATAGTTCCATTATTCTCTTAATAGTAGAAGGGGAAAGGAATCTCTGAATTCCCCATGTAAAAAGGAGTAAAATAATAGGTTATTTTAATTAAAATTGCAGAAAGCACCAACTTTAATAATAAAATTATATTTTTCTGTTTTTTTAGGTAGAACCTGGGCGGGTCGAGTTGGGTCACCAAGTCGGATCTTGTCCTGGGTCAGGTCAGGCATGTTATTGCTTCATAGGTTGGGTCTTTTTTTGGGTCAGATCAGTTTTACTCGATTCCTAGTCGCGATGCAGAGGTTGAACTGGGCTTGTTGTGCCGGTTCAGAGGCGCGGAGGGGGGGGGGAAGGACGGGGGAGGAAGGAAGGGCTCGCCTGGCTGGGAGGTGGAGACGGAGCAGGACCGGCTACGCCTGGGTTTGCCGGAGAGTCGAGGTAGGGATCGAGGTTGCACTGGAACTGGATCTGGTTCGCCGGATGGGCTAGTTCTAGGTTTGGCAGAGTGGCGCGTTCGGGGAAGAGCGACGCGCTGCTACGCGGCTGGAGGGTTGGAGAGATGCAGTGTGGATAACGTGTTTTAGGAGAAAAAAAACGTGTATATTTCATCAGAATGATTGAGCTTATTTTATAGGAGATTACAGAAAACTATTACAGAATTTTCTCTTTATTTTGTGGTATAGGCTACCATTAACATAACTACGTCTAACCTGACTAAGTCTTATTAAGACTGAATAAAACAACTACACATGAACAGAAATACAAATATCCTATAACATATTACATATTATTCCACATTTCCACAGTTTACATAAGGCAGCACGTTTCATCTTTGTACATTAAATTGCATATTAATATACATCAATGCTTGGATAATCCGACACTCAGTCAATGACACATGAGCAGCGGACTACAGCTATGCTTAGATCACATAACCTATGATCATATGAATCCACAATGACGTCCCCAAATGAAAATTATGAAACTTACCACAATGACGTCCCCTAGGTCAGTGATAAAAAGTCCGAGTTATCTTTTGAACAAAAGAAGTCTAAGATAGAATCTGGGGCATAAAGTTGTTGGAGAGGAGACTTGGGAAGAGGCTCATTCCCACCTAGAGTTGCTACAGCTAGCCATCAGATTTCATCAAATTGGTGTAGGCTGCCTTAATTAGATGCAGTTTCATTTATCCTTTTGTGCTTGCTTTCTTATGAAAAACAAGTTCAAAGATAGAATAGAATCCTTTTACTAATCCTAAATTTTGTCTATGGTTGCTACTTGCTAATTGCCGCAGCCAGACAGCCAGTCGTGTTTGGCAGTGGCCGTAGGTTTGATCCGGTGGGGCGGTAAGCAACAATACTGCTGATGCCATGCTGGTGTGAAGGTGAGGTGGTCTGGTGCATGCTAATATATATCAAGTGCACCAAGTCACACTGAAAATCAATGTATGATCTCTGAAATTTCGTGTTGGTCCGGTTGGCATCAGTAATTGCTCCTTTCCCGCTGGATGTAGGAGATTCATTAGAAAGCTAGTAACCTTTTCTTTCTGGTTATGAAGGATTTTCGGCTCAGGTTTAGCAAGTCTTTTAAGGGCACGGTTGTAGTTTGCTGAGCCATCTCTCGCCCTATGAAGTATTATCAATACGTACAAGTCCGCCATTGCACGGAGCTGGTTTATATACCACTGTAAATCTGTAACAATCAAATGAATTGATTAGTATATCGAGTATATAATGACATCGATGTATACGGAACCACACAATAGGTCACAAAATCTAGGGTGATTTTTATATACTCTCAATTTTGAAACGTGATTTTAAATAAAACCCTGATATTTCTTTTAGATAGACATCTAAAATATATTAATTATAATACATATTATGTCATATTTTTCTAAATTTTACATAATTGTCACAATTCAATTATAACATATAAACATAATAATTTATCTTAATTGATGTTGTTTTAAATAAGTTGATTATGATTTATTCTAACACTAACATTTTTCAAACAATTTGCAATAATTATGCAATTTTCTTTATTTTTTTTTTTAAATATCACCTAGGTGAAAAGATGTAGTTCTTCATTATGTGATCTATACATACAATATAATATAATATAAATAAGGTATAAAGTAAAATGAAGAAATTCTAAACACTAAATCCAAAACCCTAACTGTATACCCTAAACCCCATATACCTTAAACCCTAAATCCTATACCCTAAACTCTATACCTTATAATTGAGAAATATACCAAATTTAGTTTTTTTAGAGTTTGAAGGACAAATCAGAGAGAGAAACCGAAAAATGAAGAAAACTATTAATGACATACATATGCTCTATATGAGAAGTTTATTTATGTGAAATGGGTGTAAAATGAAAGAAAAATATGTATGAATTTATCTTAAAAAATCTAGTAATTTAAGTTTTTCTCTAATTTTGTCTAAAATTTACGGTGTATTCCTAGTGACTCTTGAGTCATTTTCCATAACTGTCATCTTAATGACTCTAGAGTCTAGTTTACACTTTCATTGTGTGTTTCCACCCACTTTTAATTTTTCAATGAAAGTAACTGCAAGTCCAAAGCTGGCTCTCCATTATACAGAAACACTGGTTTACAATTATGAGAAAAACACCTGAAGAAATATCCCTCCATGCAGGCCTTCCTCAGCATCCCCAACAGTATTACTTTATGTTGGCTCCATTTTGTAGCTACAACCGGCTAAGAGTGCTGCTGTTAATAATGACAGTGAGGAGATTGTCGATTTGGCATCAAAATATCAAATCCAACACCATTACTACTCTCTCGCTTCCACTTTGAGAATGCTTTATACTTAGTTCACCACATTATATATCCACTTTGATGGGTCACACTTGGAACCATAAGAGAATCAAAAGAATAAAACCCCAACCCTAGCTCTATATATACATGCATCTCTCCTAAGACAACCCCTGCCTTCGCTCTGACGCTCTTCTTCATTGTTGACAAGCGGCGAAACCGGAAATGACGAGTTTCCTTGGGATTCTTGTGGCTCCACCCTTCGGTAACCACACATAAACACTATGTAACATATTCGGTTAAATGTTTTATACATTGTGATTACAATTCTATACTTCTATTACATTTAAAATTCAAGACCGGGAAAAGACTTCATTGAGTGCAGGAATTTGAGGTTGGGCTCTGTAAAAACAGCTCTCTAGGGTTTTTCTTGGTTGGTTGTTTCTCCGTCTGGCGGCGCGTCGTCTTAGGACACCGTCATCGGACGGGATCTTCGGGATGGATCCAGGCAGTGGTGCTCGGTAGTTTGTGGATAGTGGAAGGAGGGAGACAGGTCGCTAGAGGAGGGAGGATCGAGAGAACAACACGGACGAGTTTGAGATTGCGGCCGCTTCGATTCTCATCCAGCGTCGTCAATGAGGAGCGCGCTGGTCTCGGAGGCGATTTGGAGCGGCACTGTGTCTTGTGCAGCTACGCTATGATCATGGGAGATTCAATCTACTCAGATCAGATTTCTCGATATGGGTTGAGTATGTAGCTGTGATTCATTACAGATCTGTAGGGAAGGGATGGTGGACTGCTCCCCTGTGACATGTGCGGATGGAAACGTGGCTCAGATGGTGGCAGGGGATGGTGGCGGCGTGTCATCTCAGACGTGGCTGCTGGTGGTATGCTGGGTCGATCTTCTGGGTGGCCTGCTTTTGAGGTCCATTGAGTTTTAAATTGGGTGCTAGGAGGTGGCCAATTGGTGGTCTAGCCTTGCCGGATGGTGGTGGTGGAATGAGAGGAGGAGGATTCTCTTGGTTGCGGACTAAGTTGTTGTTTTGGTTGTCCTGTGTTGTAGCAAGGTCGTGCTCAAGGTGATCGTTTAGACCTTGTCGTCGATTAAGAGTGAATATTCAGATCAGTTTGGTGGGGTAGCATGCTAGAGCGGTGGAAAGCTGAGATGGGGAAAGCTTTGTGACGTTGACGTACTCAGGTTGAATCCTTTAATCTGGGTCGTGTCTCTCTGCATCGCTTTGGTATTGATATTGAATGTGTGGGTGCTACATTTACACGGTGGGACGTGGATATGAAGCTCCTTGGGTGACAACAATGTTGGCGGGGAGACGACGTAGCTTCGATCAGGCTGCAGCAACGGTTTGGGCCGGGTATCAAGGTGGGTGCTCTTCGAGGTCCAATGGGGTTTGGGTGGTTTGGGCTCTTTTTAGGCCTAGAGTTGGTTTTCTGATGTGTGTTTTGTTTCGGTGAGTTTAGTTTATTGTCCCTCCTTTTGGGCGAGGGTGTTAGTGTTTTGGTGTTGGTGTCGTTTGGTGGTTTTGGTTGGATTTAGGTTTATAGGTTTTATTTAGTTTGTTGTCCCTCCTCTTTGAGCGAGGGTTTAGGTGTTTGTTAGTAGTTTGATGTTGTAGGTCACGTCGTGGGGTGTCATGGTTATGGTGTCGTTTCTAGAGACTATTTTGATGTCGGTTAGTTCTTGTTGTCAATGTAATGGGGGGTTACCTGTGCATATATGCTGGTAGTTTTGGCATGTAGTGTCACACCCCGAATCTTATAATTTTACTGCGAATTACTTTCCTTACGTTATCCGTGGAATTACAGTGTCGAAATTAAGGTTTGAACAACAAAATAACGGTCGGAATTGTTGACGGTAATGCAAACATTTGTGGGGATTTTATTGGAAGATAATGAGTGAAATTAGAGGGTAAATTCCTGTTGGAACGGAGGAAAAATTTTGAGGTCCCCTATGTTTTTAGGAAGTTTCCTCGTTTGGAAACTTATTTTTCTCCTTCTCCTGTTTTCCTTTTCTTCTCTTCTTCTCCGCGTCTTTTTCTTTCCTCTTCGGGTTCGTTCATTTTCTTTTCCAAGGCGACACTGCACCTCACTGTGCCGAAGGGATCTACCACCACCGGCCGCCGTGGGGCGCGTGACTGGCCTCCCTCGACTCGGTGGAGGTCCGGCAACCCAGCACACCTTCGGATCGGGGCAGCGCCGCCGCGTGGAGGGAGAGAAAACCCTCCAAAAAGTTGCTGTGTTTTCGGGTTCCGGTCGGGTCAGGCCTCTGTGCCGTCGCCTGCCGTTCATAGCCGGTCCACAGGCAACCTCCGAGCCTTCCAAAGTTGGAGAACCGGTCGATTACAGCCTAGGTGAGGGATTCAATCAAGGATTCCAAATTTTGGGATTTCTTTACTGTTCATTGTGATTTGTTGTGGTTAGGTTGGGATTTGGTTGTTATAATGTAAAGGAAAGTTGTAGGGGAGATTGAGAGGAGCAAGAAGATGGCCGGAGATCGCCGGTCGGAGGCCATTTGGCCGGCGACCAAAGTTTACTGTTCACAGGGGCATTTCTGTCCTTTCACTGAGGAATTACTTTAACAGTTATGGTAAATGAGTTAGGAGTAAAGGTAAAAATAATTCTAAGTTAATTTTGGGAGAATTGGAAGTAAAAAGGATTAAGGGAAGTTATGTATATAAAATTTTGTGGAGAAAGATTAATGGCCGTATCGTTAAGTTACGATTATTATTCAAAATGTCGTTTCAGTTCGGAAAGAGACTTCCATGTTATCGTTGGTCGGGATTGATCGAAGATTGTTAAGAGTATACAAGAATTAAGCTAGTTTAATACGGAGTTTATACTAATGGCTCCAGAGACCCGACTTTATGAATTGGGATAATTAACATATTTATTTCATTTAACAGGACGTGAGGATTTACGTTCCGGGGAGGCACAGGATCGCTCCCAGGGCTAGTCCCGTTACTGTGAGTGGACAGATTATTTTTAAATGAATGCATGCCCTAATTATTGATTTATTTGCAGGATTTATATGATTGTTTCGAGTATTATAATTTCCTCGGGTTCTTAAATGTGTATTTGGATTTATGCATATATGTCGAGGAATAGTTTTACTTAATTGTTTTGGGAAGAGAATTGAGTAAAGTATTACTATGAAATTATATTATAAGGGTTGACCAATGAATATGCTAGCTAGAGTAGCGTGAGGGCGCTACTAGAGCTCTTAGCTCCGACCCTAGCCTGAGAGGTCAGGCAAATTACGTAGTGCACTATGAGGGTTGACCATTTCCACTTTATCTAGAGCTCTTAGCTCCGACCCTGGTCTGAGAGGTCAGACAAGCCTGAGAGGTCAGGTTGATATTATAAGGGTTGACCGTTTTCACTTTATCTAGAGCTCTTAGCTCCGACCCTGGTCTGAGAGGACAGACAAGCCTGAGAGGTCAGGTTGATATTACAAGGGTTGACCGTATTATTTTATCTAGCTAGCATAGCGTGAGGGCGCAACTAGAGCTCTTAGCTCCGACCCTAGTCTGAGAGGTCAGACTTATTATGTTTGTGAATATTTCTCTTCCCATAATCCTTACTTGGTTATTTTATCTTGCATTTGTGGAATTGTTAGTAATTGTGGGCATGCATAAATGTTATTTAAAACAATAAATCTTTGGGAGAGCATGAAACATTGGTTTTAATTATTGTGGTGAATTTTTAGTGTTTCATGGATTATTTTTCGTCCACTCACTCTAACATTTTCCATGTTTCTCCCCTGGGCCTTTGTTTTTCTTAAAATGCCCAGACTGCAGAGTTCGGCCAGCAAATTAGGAGGCGCATAGTGGTTACCTCTCCACACAATTTTTACTAGTAGGTTTCTGAAAACCTACAAGTGTATTTTTCCTTCTTTATATTAGAGCTCTGATAACCTGGGTGTATTATTACTATGTTTCGGGGTAGAGTACGGAACTTATTCGGTACTATTTCAGAAATTTCTAATTATTATTTATGTTGAAGATTATTAAGTTTCAAATGATTTGTTGTTGTTGTGGTTGTATTTGTGGAGATGGTTGTGTGTTGATGTGAGCAGGATGGCTCAAGTAGGAAGGGGGATGAAATTAGAAGTGTGTTTACTTTGTTTTTAGGTGAAGGGTTACCCACTATTAGGGGACATTATGCCGGAATTTCGGTAACTACCCTTTTAGGTGGGTCCCGCATGAGTCATTTTGGGATTTACTGGGAAATCTCGGGATGGGTCCTGTCATTGGTATCAGAGCACTAGGTTATTCGATTCCTTTTCTAAATGTCACTGCTTATGCCTTGTGTGAAACTAGTATCTATAGAGTGATGGACCGACCGCGGCGGATCCATCAGCATTTATGCTTATGATACGAAGTGATCATCGGGTATTTGCAGTAGCTATTATAGTATTATGTGTGATACATGGTACTAAACATCTTAGTTTCAGGTTAATTATGCGCCGAGCACGTGGCCGAGCTCGTAGGGAGAATCTTTCCCCTCCACCGGAAGGAGAAAACCCTCTTCCTCCTCCTCCTGGAAGAGGAAGTGAAGAGTCAGCTACTATGGGAGCGGGTTTGTTAGAGCGGTTAGTGCAGGGTATCCGCTCTGGTATGAGTTCTGAGCTTAACTATGAGAAGGCCCGCAAGCATGGTGCTAGAGTGTTTACCCATACTAGTGAACCCATGGAAGCACTCAGTTGGTTAGAGGAGACCGAAAAGATGTTCCGAATAGTAGATTGTCCAGAGGAAAGGAAGGTGGCGATAGCTACGCAGTTTCTGGAGAGAGAAGCTTGGCATTGGTGGCTTGATGTAAGCCGCAGGGTGGGTGATGCAGCTCAGCAGATGTCCTGGGAGCAGTTTTCCGCCCATTTTAAGGAGCGTTATGTCAGCCGAGCACACATGAACCGCATGAGGGAAGAATTTCTAAATTTGAGGAAGAGTGATGACATGTCGGTTTCGGCGTTTGAGCAGCGTTTTAGGGAGCTGGCCTACTACGTTCCTGAGTTGGTAAAGACAGAGCAGGATAAGGTCTATCAGTTTGTTAGAGGCCTTGGTGGTAACTACTCTGCACAGATGATGGCTGTACTATATGCATCATTCATGGAGGCAGTGATGGCTGCTCTTAATCTTGAGGCCCAGCAGTTTTCTTATGGCCGGCTTTCAGATGTTGGAGTTGCGGGTTCTGGCTCAGCTAGAAGATCGCTGACGAGGTCTAGTTCAGTATCCTCTGCTGGGAGTGGCTTTGGTAGCAGCACAGGATCCGGGTCAGGATTCCGAGGGTGGCTTAAGAGCTTCTTCAAGAAGACCTCTAGGGGGTTTAGAAGAGGATCTAGCAGCCAGAGTGGGCCTTCTGGAGGTCAGAGTGCGCAGCAGAGTCAGAGACCGTCCCAGAGTTTTCAGCAGAGTCAGTGGGTACATGGTCAGTGCTATCAGTGTGGGCAGACAGGTCATTTCAGGAGAGATTGTCCTCTCTTGAGTCAGGGAGCAGCATTGGCACCTGCCCAGACTATGGGGCAGACGCATTCCGGTACTGTTAGTAGTGGTACCCCCTCTGTGACACAGACTAGAGGCGGCACACAGCAGAGCAGAGGTAGTAGAGGCCGTCCTGCCACACATGCGAGACTGCATGCCATGACTCAGCAAGAGGGCCGCTCTTCTCCAGATGTTATTATTGGTACGTTATTAATTTTTGGTCGATCCGCTTTTACATTAATAGATCCTGGAGCGTCGCATTCCTTTATGTCCAGTAGATTTTCCTTACATGCCAATGTGCCGTCATTATCACTTCCTGGGGAATGGCACGTGTCCTTGCCTTCCGGGGACGTGATGAAGATAGATTGGGTATTTAAGAGTTGTGAAGTGCTGATAGAGAGTTGCGGTTTTGAGGTTGATCTAATACCTCTTGATATTGTGGAGTTCGATGTGATCTTGGGGATGGACTTCTTGGAATCCCATAGGGCGATGGTGGATTGTTTCCGAAAGGAGGTAGTGTTAAGGAGTCCAGGGAAGCCTGAGGTCACCATTCAAGGGGAAAGAAACGTTCTCCCAAACTGTGTGATTTCCGCTGTTACAGCTAGGAAATTGTTGAACAAGGGTTGTCAAGCCTACCTGGCACATGTAGTAGATACCAGGAAGGGTGAAGTGAACCTGGAAGACATTCCTGTGGTAAAGGTGTTTCCAGATGTATTTCCAGACGAATTGCCTGGATTACCGCCAGCAAGAGAAATCGATTTCACCATCGAGGTGCTTCCCGGAACCGTTCCTATCTCTCAAGCTCCCTATAGAATGGCACCTGCGGAATTAAAGGAGTTAAAAACTCAATTGCAGGAGTTGGTGAATAAGGGCTTTATTCAACCTAGCACGTCCCCTTGGGGTGCTCCTGTACTTTTTGTTAAGAAGAAAGATGGCACTATGAGACTTTGTGTGGATTACCGGAAGCTGAATCAAGTGACGGTGAAGAATAAATACCCTTTGCCACGAATTGATGATTTATTCGACCAGTTGAGGGGTGCCTCTGTTTTCTCGAAGATTGATTTGAGATCGGGTTATCATCAGTTGCGGATTCGGGAAAGTGATATTTCCAAGACTGCATTCCGGTCACGGTATGGACACTATGAGTTCGTAGTGATGCCATTTGGACTTACTAATGCACCCGCCGCCTTCATGAATTTGATGAATAGGGTGTTTAGTCCATTTCTTGATCGTTTTGTGATCGTGTTTATCGATGATATTTTGGTTTACTCCAAAAGCTTGAAGGAGCATGCCAGGCATTTAAGGACGGTTCTGCGAGTTCTCAGAGAAGCTCAGCTGTATGCAAAACTTAGCAAATGTGAGTTTTGGTTGGATAGAGTGGGATTCTTGGGTCACATTGTGTCGGAAGAAGGTGTTAGTGTGGACCCTCAAAAAGTAGCTGCAGTGGCTAATTGGGGTAGACCCACCAATGTGTCAGAGATTCGGAGTTTCTTGGGATTAGCAGGCTATTATCGTCGCTTCGTTCAAGATTTCTCCAAGATTGCTGCTCCACTTACAAGACTGACCAGGAAGGGAATTAAGTTTGAATGGTCTGACAAGTGCGAGCAAAGTTTTCAGGAACTCAAGGAGCGTCTGACTAGTGCACCAGTTTTGGCACTACCAGATGATAGTGGGGAATATGAAGTCTATTGTGATGCCTCTAAACACGGATTGGGTGGTGTGTTGATGCAGCATGGGAGAGTGATCGCCTATGCTTCTAGACAATTGAAAACGCATGAGGTGAATTATCCCACCCATGATTTGGAGCTTGCTGCTGTAGTATTTGCTCTTAAAATCTGGAGACATTACCTTTATGGAGCCAAGTGCCAAATTTTCACTGATCACAAGAACTTGCAATATGTGTTCACTCAAAGGGATTTAAATATGCGTCAAAGGAGATGGATGGAATTAATTAAAGATTATGATTGCTCGATTGAGTACCATCCAGGGAGAGCTAATGTGGTAGCTGATGCTCTTAGTCGCAATCCCTCTTTATCTTTGGCATATTTGAAAATGATTCGGGTCCCACTTCTTTATGAGCTTCGAGCTACCGGTGTTGATTTAACAGTGGATGAAATGGGTGTTTTGGTGGCCAGTTTTCGTGTGAGGCCAGTACTATTTGATAAAGTTCGGGATGCGCAATATAATGACCCCTCCATTGTACAGTTGGTTGAGAGGGCTCAGGAGGGCTCAGCAGAGGACTTTGCGGTTAGGAAAGATGGAACCCTTTTATTTAAGGGTAGGTTGTGTGTACCGAAGAGGAATGAAGAGTTTAAACGGGAGATCATGGAGGAAGCTCATAGTTCAATATATGCCGCCCATCCAGGTAGTACAAAGATGTATAGAACTTTGAAGAATTATTATTGGTGGCCGAATATGAAGAGGGAGATAGCAGCTTTTGTTAGCAGGTGTTTGGTTTGTCAACAAGTGAAAGCTGAGAGACAAAAACCCTCGGGTTTGATGGAGCCATTGCCTATTCCGGTGTGGAAATGGGATCATATCACCATGGATTTTGTCTTCGGCCTGCCTCGTACCCGTAATGGGTATGATGGAGTTTGGGTAATTGTGGATCGTTTGACGAAATCTGCTCACTTTCTCCCGGTTAATAAAAAGTTTTCCCTTGATCGGTTGTCGGTGATTTATGTGAATGAGATAGTGAGACTACATGGGGTTCCAGAATCCATTGTGTCAGATAGAGATCCACGGTTTGTTTCCCAATTTTGGGGAGCTTTGCAGGCAGCATTGGGCACGCAACTTCATTTTAGTACTGCTTTTCATCCTCAGACCGATGGGCAGTCAGAGAGGACCATTCAGACCTTGGAAGACATGTTGAGGTCATGTGTTCTACAGTTTCGGGGGAGTTGGGATAAAAATTTGATGTTAATGGAGTTTGCTTATAATAATAGCTACCACTCTAGCATTGGCACGTCACCATTTGAGGCATTATATGGGAGGCAATGCCGTACTCCCCTATGTTGGAATGAAGTTGGGGAAAGAGAGTTTTGTGGCCCGGATATCATCTTTGAGACTAATGAGAAAATCAAGGTGGTAAGAGATCGACTCAAGGTGGCTCAGGATAGGCAAAAGACTTATGCGGATAACCGCAGGAAGGACTTGAAATTCCAAGTTGGTGATTGGGTGTTCTTGAAATTATCTCCTTGGAAGGGAGTGGTACGTTTTGGAAAGAAGGGCAAGCTTAGCCCTAGATATATTGGTCCTTATGAGATCCTCGAAAGAATTGGCCCACTTGCCTATCGATTGGATCTACCTCTTGAGTGGTCCAAGATTCATAATGTCTTTCACGTATCCATGCTTCGGAAGTACATTGCTGATCCTTCACATGTGTTGCATGCGCCACCTGTTAGTCTGAATAAAGACTGGACCTACGTAGAGGAACCAGTGCAAATTATTGATCAAAAAGAGCAAGTGCTTCGGAACAAAACCATTCCTCTTGTTAAAGTGTTGTGGAGGAGTCATGAGGTGGAGGAAGCTACTTGGGAGCCCGAAGCTCAGATGCGACATCAGTATCCTCACCTATTTGAGTAACAGGTATGTAAATTTCGAGGACGAAATTTTTATAAGGGGGGGAGAATTGTCACACCCCGAATCTTATAATTTTACTGCGAATTACTTTCCTTACGTTATCCGTGGAATTACAGTGTCGAAATTAAGGTTTGAACAACAAAATAACGGTCGGAATTGTTGACGGTAATGCAAACATTTGTGGGGATTTTATTGGAAGATAATGAGTGAAATTAGAGGGTAAATTCCTGTTGGAACAGAGGAAAAATTTTGAGGTCCCCTATGTTTTTAGGAAGTTTCCTCGTTCGGAAACTTATTTTTCTCCTTCTCCTGTTTTCCTTTTCTTCTCTTCTTCTCCGCGTCTTTTTCTTTCCTCTTCGGGTTCGTTCATTTTCTTTTCCCAGGCGACACTGCACCTCACTGTGCCGAAGGGATCTACCACCACCAGCCGCCGTGGGGCGCGTGACTGGCCTCCCTCGACTCGGTGGAGGTCCGGCAACCCAGCACACCTTCGGATCGGGGCAGCGCCGCCGCGTGGAGGGAGAGAAAACGCTCTGAAAAGTTGCTGTGTTTTCGGGTTCCGGTCGGGTCAGGCCTCTGTGCCGTCGCCTGCCGTTCATAGCCGGTCCACAGGCAACCTCCGAGCCTTCCAAAGTTGGAGAACCGGTCGATTACAGCCTAGGTGAGGGATTCAATCAAGGATTCCAAATTTTGGGATTTCTTTACTGTTCATTGTGATTTGTTGTGGTTAGGTTGGGATTTGGTTGTTATAATGTAAAGGAAAGTTGTAGGGGAGATTGAGAGGAGCAAGAAGATGGCCGGAGATCGCCGGTCGGAGGCCATTTGGCCGGCGAACAAAGTTTACTGTTCACAGGGGCATTTCTGTCCTTTCACTGAGGAATTACTTTAACAGTTATGGTAAATGAGTTAGGAGTAAAGGTAAAAATAATTCTAAGTTAATTTTGGGAGAATTGGAAGTAAAAAGGATTAAGGGAAGTTATGTATATAAAATTTTGTGGAGAAAGATTAATGGCCGTATCGTTAAGTTACGATTATTATTCAAAATGTCGTTTCAGTTCGGAAAGAGACTTCCATGTTATCGTTGGTCGGGATTGATCGAAGATTGTTAAGAGTATACAAGAATTAAGCTAGTTTAATACGGAGTTTATACTAATGGCTCCAGAGACCCGACTTTATGAATTGGGATAATTAACATATTTATTTCATTTAACAGGACGTGAGGATTTACGTTCCGGGGAGGCACAGGATCGCTCCCAGGGCTAGTCCCGTTACTGTGAGTGGACAGATTATTTTTAAATGAATGCATGCCCTAATTATTGATTTATTTGCAGGATTTATATGATTGTTTCGAGTATTATAATTTCCTCGGGTTCTTAAATGTGTATTTGGATTTATGCATATATGTCGAGGAATAGTTTTACTTAATTGTTTTGGGAAGAGAATTGAGTAAAGTATTACTATGAAATTATATTATAAGGGTTGACCAATGAATATGCTAGCTAGAGTAGCGTGAGGGCGCTACTAGAGCTCTTAGCTCCGACCCTAGCCTGAGAGGTCAGGCAAATTACGTAGTGCACTATGAGGGTTGACCATTTCCACTTTATCTAGAGCTCTTAGCTCCGACCCTGGTCTGAGAGGTCAGACAAGCCTGAGAGGTCAGGTTGATATTATAAGGGTTGACCGTTTTCACTTTATCTAGAGCTCTTAGCTCCGACCCTGGTCTGAGAGGACAGACAAGCCTGAGAGGTCAGGTTGATATTACAAGGGTTGACCGTATTATTTTATCTAGCTAGCATAGCGTGAGGGCGCAACTAGAGCTCTTAGCTCCGACCCTAGTCTGAGAGGTCAGACTTATTATGTTTGTGAATATTTCTCTTCCCATAATCCTTACTTGGTTATTTTATCTTGCATTTGTGGAATTGTTAGTAATTGTGGGCATGCATAAATGTTATTTAAAACAATAAATCTTTGGGAGAGCATGAAACATTGGTTTTAATTATTGTGGTGAATTTTTAGTGTTTCATGGATTATTTTTCGTCCACTCACTCTAACATTTTCCATGTTTCTCCCCTGGGCCTTTGTTTTTCTTAAAATGCCCAGACTGCAGAGTTCGGCCAGCAAATTAGGAGGCGCATAGTGGTTACCTCTCCACACAGTTTTTACTAGTAGGTTTTTGAAAACCTACAAGTGTATTTTTCCTTCTTTATATTAGAGCTCTGATAACCTGGGTGTATTATTACTATGTTTCGGGGTAGAGTACGGAACTTATTCGGTACTATTTCATTAATTTCTAATTATTATTTATGTTGAAGATTATTAAGTTTCAAATGATTTGTTGTTGTTGTGGTTGTATTTGTGGAGATGGTTGTGTGTTGATGTGAGCAGGATGGCTCAAGTAGGAAGGGGGATGGAATTAGAAGTGTGTTTACTTTGTTTTTAGGTGAAGGGTTACCCACTATTAGGGGACATTATGCCGGAATTTCGGTAACTACCCTTTTAGGTGGGTCCCGCAGGAGTCATTTTGGGATTTACTGGGAAATCTCGGGATGGGTCCTGTCATGTAGTGTTTGAAAGGGTTGGTTCTTCTTGAGGTTGACTTTAAGGATGTATCAGTACTCCTAGATTATGTTAGGTTACGATTGAACTCAATTCGGTTCTTGTCCACTATAATCGTAGGTTTTTTGGGTAGGTAGAGGAAATTGGGGAATTTATTTTCACCACCGATGTCTCTCATGGTTGTAATTTGTATTCCCGTTAATGAAATTCTCTATTGTTTGCTCTAAAAAAATCAAAACCGGGTTCGGATTAGGAGTAGCAATTCAACAAGGTTGGGATTGCATTGAAGTAGAGTCAGACTGCAATGCTGGTAAACGCCCTTACAAGGGACGATGAAAATTTGTCAGATGTGGGTTGTATTGTTAAAGATTGTAAAATGTATGCGAGTGTCTTCTTAGTATTTAAATTACAACACATATCGTAAAACAAATGATGTAGCTAATAGGCTTGCTTACCTTGCTAGTTTGGGAGATTTGGATGAATTTTGGTGGGAAGACGTCTGTGATTATCCTGGACATTCTCTATGAGGATCAATGTAATATTTCTACAGGTGTAGGTGTTATGTCCTCCTTATGTATCGTTCTATTATAAATAATACACTTTGGTGCAGCAATTAAAAACGTTGCTTTATTTCAAAAAAAAATTCAAGACCAGGTCTCAGAAGAAAAAAAAAGTGAGCTCCCTAGCAGCTCTATAGATTTCCTTTGGCTGAGTAGGCAATGCATTTGTTTCTTGCTACAAGAGTATAGGCAAACGCTCTAAGCTCTTTTTTATAGAACCAAATCAAGAAACAAAACTACAAAGAGAACATCTACAACAACCTAAACCATGACAATCAATAAAAAGAGAGTTCATTTTGCCATCCATCAATTGTTTGACGAAACAACTGAGGAGCCATATACTTTTGAATAACAACGGGGCAGAGCCATAGGCAACCATTTATAGTTTCACACAATAAAAAAAGACCCTTTATAGATTCAACTCCTTCACATTGTAAATGGTTGTCCATAAAATGGACGACTGCAAGTAATTTACATACAAAAGGTGGAGCATCCAACTACCAACACATTAACCAAATGACAGAATCTGGCTGGGTTTGCACCAGTACTGATTCATACACACGAGACAATCTCCTCTGTGGCTCCGTCATAAAAACCTGGGAATGAACCAAAGTAAATTAGTAACATCTACAGAAATACACCATGAACCAAAGCAAGTTTCATAATTGATCATGAATGTTCATCTGTATATAGATGATTGCTTAAAATGGAAATTTATAGGCAGAGCAATATTCCAGTGATACGGATAGAAAGTAGATCAGAAAATAAGATAATAATAATGCAATGGCCACTTCTTAACTTGCCTTGACATGTCAGGAAAAAAATAAAGCATAATGACAAAGTTTATATCTGGAAACTCACAATGGGAGAGCTCAGTGGGAGCAACAATGCATGGTTAATCGTACTCATCGTTAATGCTCCAAAGCAACCTGAACCATAATTACACAAAAGGAACCTATAACTCACTGCTTCAAAAGAACCGAGAACAATTTATAGGCATCAATGAAAAGGATTACTTATCACAATACCAGAATAGAGAGAGGATAAACAGGACCAACAAATAGCCAATCTTAAAGAACCGTTGTTTTTTCTCCCGGCTCAGCTGATTGTAGATCTCAGTCACATCTACCAAGTGCCGCCCCTTCATGTACCTGATCATGGAATCACATATCAGATAAGAGAGGCTCAACTATGGTGCATAAGGAGATGTACTCAAGTCACTATTGTTTTTCTAATCATCTATAGTAGTATGATTCTTTTCCTGATCACTCAGTGCTGAACTATAAGAGCTAAAAACTGGTGATCTAGAGAAACTAACCATTTAGAAAAGTTCTATATATTTTGCAGAACTCTCTGCATTCAGCATAATTTGCAGACAAACTACATTTTAACAAGAAGCATTCCAGACACCCAAAAAGTAAGCATGTTTAGTTAATACTAGCATCTTGCTATCATATAAATGCCAGAGGCTCTATTCAATTTATCAGGTTCAAACCAAAGCAATACTAGCAGAGGAACAGAAAGAGTGATTAACAAATAGCAGAAAGAGAGGATGGAAAAGATGGTAAGCTATTTAAAAGTACACTCAGGTGAAACATGATATCATTAACACAAATGACAAAGTTGCCAAAATGGCACCTGGTCCACTGCAGTGCATGAGAAGGATCAGTAATATCTCAGAAACAGAACATGCAGAAACAACTAAGTTCTTAAAATCCAAATGATTATTGCTTATTGAAACTTACAGTCCAAATGAATTTTAAATTGATAACTTCGGGACAAAAAAAACCGAATTAGTCTACATACCAAAATGAAACCTAAACAATTAGGTATGCATTTCTTATCTCAGGAAGTTCATCACATGTGAAGGAGGTTGCAGTGACACATAGTAAGCTAAAATTTTTCAAATGCCAACCATTCATTTAATCTAACTTATTAATCATGCAGCATGCCTCACTTCAAAGTTTGAACTAAGTTAGTCAAGATTTCACTTTTTCCATATATTTGTATCTAGGGATGAACTTTTCCCATGATCTAACAGACCAACACAGTTTCATCAAGATAAAAGAGATCAGCTAAAAGATGTTATGGACTAAAAAGGGTATTCGCCTCAAATAAGTTAATTCTAGCTCTATTTATTTTCTATATACAATGGTATTAGAGTAAAAGAGGGAAAGAGACTCACGAGTTGACATTATAATATAGATGTGGGAGAGCCAACAGAAGCATAAACCAATGTCTCATTATAAGAAGAATGGCACACAACACTCCTTGAATGATAAACTCTGGCAAAACAGTATTGTTTATCCGCGATGACGAATCGTATGGGTTGATATAATCGAACTCAAGGTCCACTAAGCACACAAGCTGCAATAAACAAGTGCAACAGTCATATCTCTAAACATTTACAGAGCTATGCAGAAGTGATCTTCTCAGTAACTGAGCTAATTATGACTTGTAGGACAACTCTACTACATAGTTAGACAACAGAAACTTCAGGACACAACCATATGTATCACACAAAAGGTTCACCTTTCACTTGCCTAGAATCTCCCCATTATTTTTTTTCGGTCATTAATCTCCCCATTTTTTTTCGGTCGTTAATCTCCCCATTATTTCTATACCCCATGTTTCTGTTGTCAATACTGATGAATGGTCATTAAAGTGCTAAGAAATTGAAATGCATAGTCTACATTTTAAAAATTCATACACCCACTACGAATTTCTAGCAAATGAATTTATACAGAGCCTTACCTTATGTACAATACTTCTCAAAATTCGACTGGAAAAAATATGAAATTGATGAACCACAAATGGAAAATAAATAAAGAAAAAACAGAGTTTTCAAAGGAGAATGTCTAAACATCCCAGAAAACATAAACAAAACACTCACTGGATTTCATGTAAAAGAAACAGAAACCCAATAGAATTAAAAGCTAGATAATTTCCTCAGATGGGTCCTAGAGGCTGTGAATTCACCATTCATATAAAATCCAAGATATCATGAACAAAAGAAAAACATGCAAATTGTGGGAGAAACCAAATACCTGGAAACCCAGAATGCAGAGGAGAGTTAAGATGAAGAAGAAACTCAAAAGCCATGTCCATAGCATCTCCATCTTAGATCACCTCTTTCTCTACGTGTCGTCTTTTTCCGGTCCTCGTCGCTTGAGTTCGTATTGGTCTGGCTGGTGTTTTGGTCTTTCTCGGTAGAAGTGGTCGGCTTCTGGGTTTTGGTTGGTTGCAATCGGAAATCAAAATCTTGTCTGTGGAAGCCGGAAGTGTTTTGTACTTGTGCAAGTGGAAAAGGGAAGCGATTTTTGGTTTTGCAATTTATAATTTTGGATTAATAATCTTTATTTAATTTTAAGATTAATTTCAGTTTAACTTTGTTAGGTATGATACTAACATTTTTTATTCTGTATTTTTAATTTTAAAAATTTATCTTATAAAACGTCTAATTTTTATCAATCAGGTATAATTACTGAAATTTTGATCAATTTAGACATTAAATTTTAATATGTAATCTTATTAAAAAGATTTAAAAATTTTTGTTGTTGTTATATGCTTATATTTTCTCTTAAAATGAGTTATAAAGTTATAATTAACGTCTAAATTACACAGAATTTTTAAAAATTAAACATATAAAAATTAAAAACTTTAAGAGATAAATTCTTAAAATTAAAAATAAAAAAGATCAGAAGATCCTTTAGCAGTAAATTTAATTAAAAATAGAAATAATATTAGTCCTAAACTTATTAATCTTTATTTTTACTAAACTAGGAATCTGAAAGTCAAATGTCGAAGTTTGAAGTGTTCGAAGCTGAAGAGTCGTACTTGTAGGCTTCTCAGCTGCAATACATCATACTTGACCATAAACAGTAAAAAGGAAGGTTTGAAATGAGATGGAATTATGCTATCGAAGGGACATATCGATTATGTACGACAGTACGACATGAGTACTTATTCACACATTTCCAATAAGTAACAAAAACATTTTTACAAATAATACTTGAACAAAAGTTCTTTTAGTGATTCAAGTTTTTTTTACATTAGAAATAAATAAAACTATAAATCGCTTATCAAGTGCTTTCTCAAAGCTTTTCTTTGTTGGCCGTTCAACTCTGATTCACTAGTTGAGTATCAATATTTATATTGTAACGGTTAAAAATCACACCGTAAGTCCTTATCTGTAAGACAAAATTTAAAGAATCCTTCGTTGGCCAGCTCAGCTCTAGTTGAGTTTCAATATTGTAATGACTAGAAATCACACCGTAAGTCATTATCCATAAGACAAAATTTGAAGAATCCAGCAACAGATTTGGAGAGCTCTTTGTTCGCAACCGCTTGACGAAGAAGGAAGATTTACAAGGCACCAAATTACATGCTTGCACCTCATGTGTAGGCACGCACATTGCTTACTGTAACTAAGCCGAAGGTGTAGGCACACACATTGCTTACTGCAACTAGGCCTCATCATTTGGCCTTTTGGCCCTAGCCCGCTCTAAAACTCGTCATACCCTCTAGGGCTGTAGCCTTATCTGAGTCTCTATTAGGGCGGGTTGGTCCTAGTCCTTCTCAAATATGGTAGGATAAAGGTTAAGCAAATAAAACACGGCGTTACCCTACGATCCTACCCCATATTAAGCCTTTTAGGGCCAAACTCAGCCTGGATCTAAAAGCTTGTCCTTTAGGTCTTAATAATTTCTTGTTTTTTTCTATTGTTTTAATATGTCTTTTAATTTTACAATACATCTAATCTTCTTTAATGTAATTGATTTTGCTAGCTTATTTCTTTGATTTTCTTTTGCTTTGTTGAATAACGATTGTATTTTGATGATTTAGAGAGATAGTTCATGAGATATATGAGAATAACATCTTAGATTATTATTTATATATATTTTCTAAGTTAAGTATAATGCATATGCATGTATGTTAAATATGACTACAAAATAGTGTGTAACATATGAAGCTCTTCTAATGAGGACCTCTAAATTGAAGACTTTTTGAGGATTTTTGAATTCCCGTTTTTCGATCTTATATCCACAACTTAACAGTTCATTTTATAAATATTTATGAGTAGATCATTTATGTAAATTTTCAACGAAATTGAAAATTGTTAAGGTATTCATAAATGTGATTTACCAATTATGAACTTGAACGGTTCATGTTTGACATATTTGGTTCGTCTATTGATTTGATATAGTTCTAATTCTTAACGATCACCAATTTGACTGAATTTTTGTATGATTGATTTACTTATATAAATCTACAACTACAATGGTTAAGATGTCAAATTTGATAAAAAAGAATCTTGTGTAACATATAAGTAATATAATAATTGAGGATTGTGCTAAATTATAAGAAAAAAAAAGTACTAACTTATCTCGGCTCTATTTAGCTCTATTTATAGGATGGACCTTACCAAACCATTTTAACCCCTAACAAAATGGGTGTCAAAACATGTAAGAGTTTGAATATTCAGGCCTTGGTCTTATCTGACCTTAAATTTTGTTGATTTTGATCGAGCCATATCCGGTCCTATTCTAAGCCCTAAATTTTAAGGTAAGGCCGATCCTATCGCTATGATGACCGCTGACTGCAACAATCTTTAAATGAGACATCCAATTTTCTATTCGTTAAGCTCGTTTTTTGTACTGTTGCTAAAAAATTTGGCTGGCCCAGTGTAGTTTACACAAAAGCCCAATACAAATCCCACATTCATACCAAACCGGGGCTCCGGAGTCCGAAAACGAAACCGTCTGCTCTCCTATTTATTTCGTGAAGCTAAAGACACCTATATCAAAAGGCCATAACGCTCTTCTTCTTCCCCAAAGCTCACACCTTTCCGTTCTCCAAATCCCTAATTTTCTCTCTCTATCTCTCTGCAACTCAATACGAACTCACCATGGCCAAGCAGCACGCCAATTGGTCCCCCTACGACAACAATGGCGGGTACTCCCTCCTACTCTAAGCTCTTCAAAGATTGATTTTTTTCTTTTCTGTGGTGGCGATTTTAATGGGTTGGTCGGCTTTTTGCAGATCTGTGGTGGCGATTGCCGGAGCTGACTACTGTGTGGTGGCTGCTGATACTCGGATGTCGACCGGTTACAGTATTCTCACACGCGGCTACTCCAAAATCTCCAAATTGTACGTATTTTGATTCTTGAATTTAATACATACTGTTTTGAAATTAGAGGGTTCAGTATTCGATTTAATATTTGAGTTGCGGCTTTTAGGGAAATTGGTTTCTTTTGATTTTATGGTTTTTGGGATTTTAGTTGGGTTAGTAAATTAGGGTAATTGGGTTTTTGAGTAGGAAGATTTGAGTTAGTTACTGCTGATGTTAGAGTTAGAAGCAAATACGTTGGGGGTTTTCGAAAAAGATTGCAGCTTTACTGCTAATTGATTCTGTTAAGAGCTACTGGTTAAGTAAGTGAATGCTGGATTAGAATTGCTGTTAAATGTTTCCGAAAGCGAGTTTAGAGTTGGAAACAGAGGTAGACCATGTCTCGGAGACATAAATATTTGATTTTGGAGGGTTGTATGGTTAGCATAATGGAGAAAAGTCTTGAATGAGCCTCAGACTCTTCTTTTAGTTGAATTGAAGAATCAGGAATTAATGACTACTTGCTCCATGAGGTTTGTTTTTGTTTTAGTTAGGCATATGGACTGATGTGGGTTCTTTCAAGTGGTAAGACGTAAAATGATTGTTTGCATTTTTTATTTCTTATGCTGACACCTGCGTTGATCAATACATTATACATTTAAGTTTTACGATGTGATTTAAGGTTCCATTATTGCTGATAGAGATGTGGTGGTAGTAGATTTTATCACTGGACAACCCAAGTCTTCTTTTGTGATGCCTGATAGTGTAAACCAGGACTTAGTAGTTATCATCCTTCTGATATATTGCTGATATGATGCGACTCTTGAGACTCTTTTATGGAGATGTGAGTATGTTCGTGTTAATCTCTTTTCCTGAAAAATGATGTTGAGATTCATGTTTTGTGTTGTCTTTCAAACTTGCAGAGCAGATAAAGCTTTTATGGCCTCTTCTGGTTTTCAAGCTGATGTGAAAGCTTTACAGAAGCATTTGTCAGCTAAGCACTCGGTGAGCCTTTAAATTCTTATTCAAAATACTATTTTCTGTTTCATGGACCCTTTTTATTTATATGTATACCAGATGGTCATGAAGTGGCTTTGGTTTCTTTGACACCAAAAATTGGAGTATGTTATATTACCGGATCCTGATGATATGTCCTTCCATCACTTATCCCCAGATTTATCAACATCAGCATAACAAACAAATGAGCTGCCCTGCAATGGCGCAACTACTTTCCAATACTCTTTACTTCAAACGTTTCTTTCCCTATTACGCCTTTAATGTTTTGGGTGGTTTAGACAACGAAGGTAAATATTAGAATTTTGATGCTTTGGTTGCCTGTTGAAACTTTCAACCAACATATTTTAATTTTTTTGATCTAAATGTAGGGAAGGGTTGTGTCTTCACATATGATGCTGTTGGTTCCTATGAGAGGGTTGGATACAGTGCCCAAGGTTCTGGTTCCACACTTATCATGCCTTTCTTGGATAACCAACTGAAGTCTCCCAGTCCACTCTTGTTGCCTGCTGTGGTATGCTATATCTCTAAATACTATTGTACCCAGTTGCTATTATCTCTAAAAACTATTTTTGTTTATTTACCTGTTACAACGTATGACATGCAGGATGCTGTAACACCACTTTCAGAAGGAGAAGCAATTGATTTGGTCAAAACTGTTTTTGCCTCTGCCACTGAGAGGGATATATACACTGTAAGCTTTTGGTCCTGTCTGAATTTTCCATCTTTTGTGTTCATTTGTGCCTTGCTTTTCATTCCTTTATTGAATGTCTTGCAGGGAGACCGCCTTGAAATTGTTGTCCTAAATGCTAATGGCACTCATACTGAGTACATGGAACTGAGGAAAGATTGAGTTCTACCCAGAACCATGCTGCTGGGTTTGACCAACGCAGATAATTGGAGTTTCATGTTGTGCCCTTGGTTCGTAAATCAAGACAATCCATTCAGTGATGTCATCACCGTTGGTTGTGGTTCTGCGTTTGATAAATCCAATTTGAAAAACTCTCGTCTAGTTAATCAAAATGTTCTGCTGCTTGTATGAAACTTGATATTTTATGGAGCGTACCTTTTGGGTTATCCAACTGCGATTTGTTCAGGCAAAACAGGTTTCATGTGATTGTTAAATGACATCAATCTCTGTTGCTGGGTTTCTGAGTAAGAGATATTGAATATCTTTGTTATGCATAGTTGGTTAATCAACGTTTGTTCCATCTGTGCTTCATCTTTTGTTATGGACTATACTGGCACAAATTGCCCTCTTTTGCAAAATCATTAACGAGAACAATCAGTATAGAAACCCGGAAATGATTACAATTTTGAATTCTGGTAAAAATTTGATCCATCTGCTGCTGAATGCTTGCTAAATTTTGGAGGTAGAATGTTGAACACCACCGTCTTATTGTGTAGCAACAACTAAGGTTTCTTAAAAGCTGTCCTTGGAAGCCCAACCTTTGTTCTCTAACTCTTGTCGCAATGCCTATCACAAGAAGTAAGAAATCAGTTGGATTATATTATGGTTAAAAACTTGATATGCAAATGCAGCGACATCGGAGCTGAGATTGGTTGCAGACTTGCAGTGTTCACCTTGATTCTCTTCCTGTTGATGTCAAAATCAAAGTTGCCTAGCCGGGATGCTGATCGGTATTCCACTATCGAGTCTCTGCCCGGTGGAAACCAAAACTCAACATCATCCACAAACTGTACAACATAGAAAACATCCATAAGTAAATAGAGGGTGTAACCCACTAATTGCATTACTCCTATAACTGAGTTTTCTGTTTTAGGTTGTGATGGTTCACTTGACTTACCCCTAAGATTGAGGACTGGTATTCCACTCTCACATAATCATCTTTCTTCTCCATAATCCTCGGTGTGAACTTGTCCGGCTTTGTAGATTTTATCTGCAAAATGGATGTTTAAGAACTGAGATTGGCACATTGAGTCAATGTTTAAGGGCCTTGATCTAAATCATTAGATTTGAAAAGCTTGTTTACCACTTGGAGAAGTTCCTCCATAGCCACTTCTCTGCTGACCAGCTTTTTCCTATTGTGTCCCCCATTATAATTCCTGTAACACAAAAAACACATGCAGCACATTTTACAGATGGGTCAGCAATGTGATTGTGAGTGCTATACAAATGGGGCAGCAAAGCAAAAGCAAACTTATTCAACACAAAAAGTATTGGAACTAGGCCCCCACATGGATTCTTCATCATCATCTTCTTCTTCATACAGAGCTTCCTTGTTTGACCACAGATTTGGTCAAAGTTCAACATAGCCATCATCCTCATGGATTTGAGGCTTTTGCAGTTTTGCCTCATACCCCATTCAAACTACTCTGATCTCTTTCCTAAAAAAAGTAGAAGAAGAAGAAGACGAAGAAGAAGAAGAAGAAGAAGAAGAAGAAGAAGAAACTCCTAGCTAAACAAGACCAAGGCACTACAGGGGAACCAATGATGAAAAAACCCAGAACTGAATCAATCTATGGAACAAATGGAAGAGGAAAGAGATTAAGTATATACCAGGGAGGGGCATAATGGACAATGTCAGTGACATTCTCAGCGGTTGAAATGCAATTTTTGGTAGCTGGACAAAGAGCCAAAGCTTGTTGGTTTTTCTGCACCCCAAGATAGTCTGGCTTTTTACCACTGCACCCATCAATGAAAACTCAATCAGCATTAGTTTGGTTCAGTCCAAACTGAAGATGGGAGGTCGAGAAGAGTTGAAATGCTGATTTTACCTTAAGTTGAAGATGGCACCCACAACTGCCAGTTCGCTGCTCCTTAGTATTATTTCCCTTCAAATTATAAGACTAGTGTCAGAAACTTTGGTGGGAAAAACAACAAGGGTGATTGCGAGATGGAGGATTCGAGAGAATAATTAAGCACCTTCGACCGACTGGGTCGGTGGGTTTGTGGTCGTTCTGAGGCTGCTGCTGCTGCTTCTGCTGAGATATTGTAATATGTGAAATGGAGAAGTTGCGTTTGGTGTGATTCTTGTAGGAATAGGAGGAGGGAGTTGGGTATGCCATGGAAGCCATTTTTGGTTTTGATCTTGTTGCTTGCGAGAGAGAGAGCTTTGGAAACTTGGGCCACTTGCTCTTGCTTCATTTGTCTGGAACGTTGTTTTATGTGTATTTATCACATTTTTTTGTCAAACTCGCACCATCTCATTTGTTGAAAGAGAGATATATATGGTGAGATCAAATAATATTTATCATAATTTTAAAGTGTGAGTCAAACTCATAATTTCTTATGTTTTAAAAAATAGACTATATCGTTAGAACAAATAGTACTAGACCAATTTATCAAAACTTTTGATAGAAAATTCTTCTGACTTTTTTCTTCTTCTTCTTCAAATGAATTGACTTGCAATATATTATTATTTTGTTATAAATCATGTGAATATTTATGAATTAGTGATTATTATTTGAAAAACAAAAAAACGTGTTCGGCTAAATCGATCTTTGTAATTTTTTAGAAGGGTAAACTTTATATTATAAAATTCAAGATTATAACTATGAGAGTTAGAGTCCCTCTTTAATAAGTGAGGGATCGTGAATTTAACACATAGTATTATAGCATAATTGTGCATTTGATAAAAAAATAACATGAGAGATATTGATGGTGGACCTACTCGTTTTCCTATCTGAAAACAACAACGATTACGGTGTACAAGAACTTATATGAATTCAACAGCAACCTAACTTTTTCCAGAAATTAAGGGTGGCCGATTTTACCGAAAATACGGTTACCGACTTGAACCGCACAAAAAATCTGATTCGGTAACCGCACATAATTAAAATGGTACTGGTTTATGATCAAACTGAAACAAACCGTATAAAACGGTTCGGTTACAGTTTAAGGTTATAATTCAACCAATTTAAATCAAACCGCATCAAATTATGTGGTTTGTAATATATATAAAAAATTTATTGATGTTTAAGTTTGTAGTTTGTAAGTTGCTGTGTTTTCATGATAGTTGATAAATGTTGATTTATTAAATGATAAATATAGTGTTTTCGTTAATTAATTGAGTGAAATTGATTTGTAAAGTTGCATGGATATATTCTAAATTTATTCAAAATTTGTTCATGTCATATAAGAATTGTTAGGCAAAAATTTAGACATCATTTCCTTGTTAAAATAAATAAATCGGTTCACAACCGAAAAATCGACCCCACCGCACCAAAAAATATGTAACCAAAATATTTGAAAACCGAATAAAACGGTTTGTTTACGGTTTGAAATATTGTAAAACTGAAAAAAAAGGTTTGGTTGCTGTTTGAGCCTTAAACCAATTTGAACTGAACCACACTCACTCCTACTAGAAACTAGAGGTGGCAAACGGATCGGCTCATGACGGCCCACTTCTTAACGGGCTCGGACCGACCCATTTACTCAGATCTAAAGCCCAACCCGGTCCACGACCCAAGCCCATAACATATTGGGTCGTGCTCTGGCCGGGCCGGGCCGGGCCAGGCGCATTAACGGGCCCGTTTGTAGTTAAAAATGAAATTAGACCAAAATTGATATCATAGTATACCAAAACAAAAACAAATGAAAAATAACTCACATTTTCTATCGATCATTTGTTTTCTTTACCAACAAACTAAAGAAATATATGATATATGAATCATATGATTATTATTTATACTTGGTAATGTTTTAGCAAAACTTTTTATGGGTCTAAGAGAATCAAAATGAATAATTATTAGTATTTATAAGTTATTGTTCATACTTAAAACAAATTTTATATTATTTATAAATATATATAATCTTCATATTATAATAAAATATACATATTTTAAAGTGGGTCGGGCCTATAACAAGCTCGGGCTGGGCCCGTGGGCTCATTTTTCTAGGCCCGGCCTGACCCTTTAAGATAATGTGTTTGGACCGTGCCGGACCACTTTTAAACGTGTCGTGCTCGTGCCGTGCCCGTGCTTTACGGTCCGTTTGCCACCTCTACTAGAAACCTTGATATATACTTACAATCAAATTTAAGAAGAAACAATCATTTCAAACATTATATGTCAAAATTATCAGCATATATGCACAAGTAATATCTCAAATACATTAACAATAAGAAATAACCGACGTTAAAATAATATCTGAAAATAATACCATAGCATGGTACACCTAACGACACCAGACTATCATAACCATGGCAAAAAAATGTGTTTTGGCTGAATTGATCTTTGTAATTGAAACGGGTTGAGATAAACAATAGAAAACAATTAATTTTTTATATGTAAATCAGTAAAATGCATATTATGGAAAATATGAAAGAGTAAAATGGACTGGTTCTTGTAACTTGAAAATTAATACCACTATATCTACGATATTTTGTATTGTGTATCTTGGTCTTATGCTAACAAAATACGGAATCCTAATTCCATTTAGTGATAGGTTATCATGTTAGAATAAGACTAAGTTTTCATTCTCCATACCTAAAATAGGGATATGAAATAATCTCCAGTGGGTAGGGTACACACGGGTAACATGTATGAGGATTCTCAGTATATGGATACTTGAATTGAGTACGAGACGGATATGATATTTTAATATTTGTCCCCATCCCTACCCATTTAGGATGGAAATATTATTATAGATAATAATATTATTATATATAATTTATTTTTAGTAAATAATTTATAATTAGATATTTATATAAAAAACTTTTGTAATATTTTTTTTATGATTCTTTTAATGAATATTTATAGTGACTTTCTTTATAACTGAAACTTGTATTCGTTTTTGTTAGATTTTTTATCAGATATTACAATTGTGTGAGTCGAACTCACAACCTCCTACTTATTAAAGAGAAGACTATGCCGCTAAACCAATTGGTACTGGCATTTTTGTTGGATTGCATCAAGAAACTTTTTTTATCGATTAAATGCATAATTGCGCTACAATATTATGAGTCAAACTCATGACCTCTCACTTACTAAGGAGTGACTATGCCGGTAGACCAATTGGTACTAGGCAGAAACTTATTTATTTTAGTATTTGATTTTAGTTTATTATTTATATATTTCATATTTTTTTAGAAATTAATCTATTACATAAGTGTTAATGGGGATCGAAACTGGTATAGAGACGAGTACGCAGAGGACTTGAGGAGAACTTAAATCAGGTATGGGTATGGTTTTTGATCCCCTAACCCTACCTACCCATTGTCATCCCTAACCTAAAAATTCCCTATATAAAAGGCATGATCAACGAATTTTATATAACTGCTCTACGATTCTCTTTTCTATGTTCTATCAAATCACTTTAGCTCTTTCACGGCTGCTGGTAACACCATCAGTTTTTCAAATTACCCTTGAATCGGGTATGTGTATAGTTTTTGATCCTCTAACCCTACCCTATTCATTGTCATCCCTTACCTAAAAATCCCCTATATAAAAGTTTCATATCAAAAAATTTTATATAACTGCTCTACAATTCTCTTTCCTATGTTATATCATCAAATCACTTTAGCTCTTCCACGGCTGCTGATAACACCATCAGTTTTTTAAATTACCCCCACCCTGTTTTTTTTCCTGAAAAAAGCCTTCAGGCCCCATCGACTCCACATTCTGTCTGACTGGCCGTCCCACAACCGACTCTAGCCTCAATTTTTGACCACATCCGGTCGAGCTTTCATTCAATTTCAAGCCTTTTCGACTCCGAAGATAATTAAAGTACTTTAAAACTACAATTCAAAGTTATTTTCTTTCAAATTACTTAGGGATATATAAAGTCTTTTCCTCCCTTCTTCCACTCTATTTGAATGAAAGTTTGACCGAAGGTGGCCGAAAATTACGACCTGAGTCGGCGGTGGGACGACTAGGAAGTGGCAGTCGAATGCCGGATGGACAGTAGAGTCGCGGGGGCTTGAAAACTTTTTTAAAAATATAGGATATAGGTAATTTAAAATGACGGAGGTATCAACTCATGAATTACTAATAATGTGAAAGAGTAAAATAGATTCGTGAGGTAATAACAAAGAGAATCGTAAACAGTTGTATAACAAAAAAAATTAAAATTTAGACCAAGTAACGGAGGTCTAAATGACAATTTTAGAGGCCCAATTAGAAGAAACCTTGTGAAAAACGAAGAGGAAGGAAGAAGCTGAACCGATAAAAGAAGAGGAAGGAAGAAATAAGGAATATGATATTGTTAGGGGTGGAATTAGCAATACAATAAATGTGGCGGGGACATAATACATAAATTGCCGATTTCGCAGAGCCCAAAGCGGGAAGAAGAGAGCAGAGAGAAGAGACCCAACTTCTCCAACAAGCTTTATTCCAATGTCTCGTGGCAAGGTAACCCAGCATCTCAACTATGCTTCTTCTCTTCAACCCACCACTGAATTCCATTACTGTTCCTTTCTACTCATTCCAATTTGTTTTTGTGTGTTGTAATTCCATTGCTCCAATTCGGTTTGAGCCGTTTGGGTTCCTTCAATGCCTCGAACAGCAAATACCCTTTAACTAGAATCTGTTAATCTTATGTGGTACCATTAGTTTCTAATCTCTAGGGTTTTGGGTTTTAGGCTGATATGATTGACTTGATCAGTTTTTATGAAGAGTTTGCAAAAAAAACCTTTGTTTGATTAAATTTGGGTCAGTTTTTCTGAAATCTGGGTTTTCTGGGAGTTGGGAACTTGACTCGGTTTTCGGGTTTTAGTTTGAAGTTGGAGTTCTTTGGGTGCTTCAATGCCTGAAAAATAAGGGCAAAAACTCTCAACTAAAGTATGTCAATCTAATCTGTGTGTGGGTTTTAGGCTATAATAGACTTGATCAGTTTCATGAAAAGTTTAGACAACACATTGTTTGACTGAATCTTGGTAAGTTCCTTTTAATTGAAATGTGATTGCTTTGGTGAAAGTAGAATCAGGGCTTTTGTCTGCTGTGTGGTGAAAATTCTGTAATTGGCTCACTTTTCCGGTTTTATCTGAAGTTGATTCTTGTTTTTGTTTGTTGTTTATTTTGGGATTAGGATGGTACGGTTTTGGTTATTGATGTTGGCCCGTCGATGCATAAAGCTCTTCCGCAGATAGAGAGGCTTTGCTCCATGCTGGTGGAGAAGAAGGTGAGGCTGTTTTGTAGTCAATGGTTGGTGGTTCAGAGCAATGCTAGTTTTGACAATGTTTCCTAAGTTGCTCGTTTCCTTGTATATTGCAGCTCATTTACAGCAAAAGTGATGAAGTGGGAGTTGTTTTGTTCGGAACAGAAGGTACCATCATTGTTTTCTTAGAGTAATTAAATCATTGTAATTATATGTTGTTGCTATTTGTGTTTCAGTAATGCAATATGTATGTACTAAATTCACTCCTTAGTAGCTGACTGAAAGACACTCTGTTGTAACTATTTTGGGTAGCGTTAATATGATGGTTCATTTTGATTTCAGGCACTGAAAATGTTTTAACAAGGGAAGTGGGTGGATATGATCATATAACTGTCTTACGAGGTATCAAAGTTGTTGATGGAGATCTCATTCAGGCTGTAGAGAAACTCCCACGAGGAACTCATAATGGTGATTGTATCCTTTTTTTCACTAGTATTTTCCGTGCTTATACATGTGTGATTAATCTACTGTTCAAAACTTATATTGGCGATTCTTTTCTTGTCCTGCATCTTCTACAAGAGACTTTTCCAGTGTTACACCTCTTGAGATTCAGAATTACATTTTTGATGCATAATTACTAAAGATTATGTGCACGAGATTGTTTCTTGAGATGCACTTTGGCAAGACAATATGAGAAATTGTTTCAGGAAGGGAAGCATCCTGTAAGTAAGCAGATAAACTTACAAGTGATAGATTATGTTCTTATTTTCATGTCCTTGGCACCCTTGACTGTTTGGTAGTTCTTGATGCTGTAATTGTTGGGATGGATATGCTGATAAAGAAATATGGAGAAACAAATAAAGGAAAGAAACGTCTTTGTCTATTTACGAATGCACACTACCCTACTAAAGCTCCACTAGAAGGAAGTAAAGAAGATCAAGTTATTGCCATTGCCGGACACATGAATACACAAGGCATGAGATTGGAAAGTATAGTCATAAGAGGAGGGCTTACTGGGGAAGCAAAGAAAAGTATAATGGATGAGAATGATCATCTATTGGATATATTCTCAAAGAGAACATGTGCGAAGTTGGTACATGTCGAGACTCCAACCTCATTGCTAGGTGCTCTTAAAACTCGAAAAGTTGCTCCTGTTACAATATTCAGGGGAGATCTTGAGCTGACCCCCAAAATGAAGATTAAGGTTTAAAGTTTTTCTAAGTTTTTCAATCATCATTTTTTTGCATTATATTGTTTGTTGCTAATATTAATGTTCTTGATGTCATTCTTGAATCAATAGCATCTTGTAATTATTGTTGTCCTTATCTCATCACTTGATGTTGATTCTTGAATGTGTTAAGTGGGTCCCTTTTACATTTCTTTTGTGCTGGTTTTCTGAATAAACCAAAAGTATTATGGCATAAGAGTTTCTTTTAATACATCTTCTGTACACCTCTAATGTTATTAGGTATGGGTTTACAAAAAAACATCAGAAGACAAGTTTCCCACTCTGAAGAAATATTCTGATAGAGCCGCACCAACAGATAAATATGCGACACACGAAGTAAAGGTGGAATTTGAGTATAAGAGTGCTGAAGATCTAACTAAAGTTGTACCTCCAGAACAGAGAATTAAAGGTTATCGTTATGGACCGCAAGTAATTCCCATATCATCTGCCGAATGGGATGCCGTCAAGTTTAAACCAGAAAAAAGTGTGAAACTTCTGGGATTTTCTGATGCTCAAAACATACTGCGGTAAAGTTGTCTCCATTTAAAAAAGTATACATACATCTAGGTTTCAAATATCAGTTGAAGCTATAATAATGTGCTTTCTTTTCTTTTTGGGGTTTCTTCCCTGTTCATACACATACATCAAAGACACTATTACATGAAAGATGTCAACATTTTCATTCCTGAACCGGGTAACACAAAGGCCATACATGCTGTTTCTGCCTTGGCACGAGCAATGAAAGATATGAATAAGGTGGCAATTGTGCGTTGTGTTTGGAGACAAGGACAAGCAAGTGTTGTTGTGGGGGCCTTGACACCCAATGTATCTGACAACTATAATATTGTGAGTGTTAAACATGAAGTTTCACAGCATGCTTTCTTGAAGCATCTCTTATTTCATGGTTTCAATATTAATGTCGTATGTTTTTTTGTTATTGGGGTGCAGCCTGATTCTTTTTACTTCAACGTACTCCCTTTTACTGAGGATATTCGAGAATTTCAGTTCCCGTCTTTCAATAATTTCCCAGCAGCATGGCAACCAAATGAACAGCAGCAAGAGGCTGCTGATGACTTTGTGAGGATGTTTGATCTTTCACCACCTGGGAAACAGGAGGTTCTGCCTCCTGACTTAACACCGAATCCTGTTCTTGAGGTATTCAATCATGCAGTTTTGCCCATCTCCAGGTGCCTTCATTCTTTACGAAAATGTTACTCTAAAGTAGGATGTTTTTACAACTGTCTGAATGGCAGATGTGCAAAGCTCACATGTATATGTTAATCTTCATGTTCTTGTTTCCCTCATTATTCCTTAAGTTGAGTTCGTAGCTGAATATTAACTTCTTGTTTCTAGCGGTTTTTCCGTCATCTCGAGTTAAAGTCAAGGGACCCAGACGCAGCTGTACCTCCAATTGATGAAACTCTCAGGAAGATTAGTGAACCAGATAAGGAACTGATTGCTGCAAACAAGTCTGTTATTGATGCATTTCGTAGTCGTTTTGAAGTCAAAGAAAACCCAAAGGTCATCATTCATTATGCTGTACATCTGAAAGCAATTTATGTTCTTATTAAACTTTCTCCTCCATTTTTTGTTGTTTGAGGTTAGGTTAGTTCTTTTTTTCTTGCGCCTAGGGTTATCTCTTTCTTAGGTTGGTCCTGTTGTGGTCTTCTGTGGTTATGTCTTGTCTCCTTTAGCTAGTGTGAACCTCTTGTCCACCGCTTTCATTTCCTTTAATATTTTTCTTTTTTTTGGCCGTTTTATTCATCGTAAAAAGTTGTTTCTATTTGAAAGATAAATTAATGAGTAATGTTCCATATTCTTTTTACATTCTTTCATTTGGAACTCAAGTTTCAATTGTAACTGGTTTGCAGCTGAAGAAATCAAGTAGGCGACAGTTGAAAGAGAAACCATCCGCGTCCAATGAAAGAGAGGATAATATGGACATTTCTGATCAACCCAACTCCAATGATCATACATCTGGAATTAAGGTTACAACAATCGGGGATTCTGCTCCTGTCCAGGATTTTGAGACTATGATGTCCCGTAGAGATAGCCCAGAATGGGTTAATAAAGCCATCAAGGATATGAAAAACAAAATACACGACTTAGTAGAGGACTCTCATGAAGGAGATAACTATCCTAAAGCACTAGAATGCCTGATTGCGCTTCGGAAGGGTTGCATCCTAGAGCAAGTATGTCTGTCTGTCTCTTTCTCTGCTCGTCATCTGAATTTTGAAAAGTAAAACATAGAGGCAGACAAAGTACCGGAAAGTGATAAATATCAATTTCTTTTGCTTTTATGATTTCATTTCAGAATGTTGAGTAAATATCATAGCCTTTATATCGCCTCCATACATTAAAAAGTTGAGGACAATTTCCTAGAAATCATTGAAGTAGATGATCGTATCAGCTAAAAGCGGTGTAACAAGTAATCAGCTAAAATAATGATCCTTAAATATTGGAATATATGGTCTGTATCAACCACAATTATGTTTTATGAGAATAATTACACCTTTTGTTCAGTTTCATATTATTATTATTATTATTATTATTATAAGAACATTCCGAGTTAAACCTAAATTTTCTCCTTCGCAGGAACCAAACAAGTTCAATGATTTTCTGCGGTCTCTATGCAAATTCTGCCAGGATAAGTACCTAAGCAGTTTCTGTGACTTTCTTGCAACCAAAGAACTCACCTTGATTCCCAAGACAGAAGCTATAGACAGGTTACACATTCTTATGCTCTTCCCTGCCAGAAAGTGCTCAGTTTCAAGTCATAAGTCATAGATTAATCTTGTATCTCGCATTTCCTTCAGCGACAACTAATTGGAATTTTTGTTTCTTTATGTTACCTTAAGCAGTGAAGTTACAGATGCTGAAGCTAGAAGCTTTCTGGTCAAATCAGAGCTAAAGTTGGAATGAATGTTGCAGTGCTGAAAATGGTATGGATCTGCTGGGATGTTGATGCCAAATTTTGTTATATGCGCGGCTGGCATCTGTGAATATTTTGGATGTATAGAAATGCGGAAACATGATATGTACTTGTATCTTGCTACTTCATTGCTTTTCTAATCAGGTACGTTAGTCATGGCTTTCACAAAATAACAGTGACATTACTGCATGTTGATTTAAAGTGTGAAGATTCTGATTATTCTTCAAGAATGACATGTCATACCTAGTCCTGGGTCTGGGAGATAAAAGGTTCTACTTGTTCCTGGGGTCTAGGAACTGGGTTGCCCAAAGTGAACTGGAGTGTATGTTTTGATCTTATTACTTGCTAGACCTTAAAAAAGCATCAGTACATGAGAATCTAAACCACGCATCGCGGATATAACAACCCCTCCCACTGCTCTCACCAGTTTGCAGTGTGATGGTAATCATAAAAGTTACTTTCAACCCTACTGACATTTTAGCCAAAAACCTGAAGTATTTTGACGACTACATAGAAATGAACGCACACCTGGTCACTAGGACCAAGTCTAACAGCTCCCTCATAATTTTTTTATAATGGGAAAATAAAATTCAATGTTTCAAGCAATTTTTCTTCTCTAACTTCAATAGATACTCTATTTCGAAGATTTCATGTTCATTCCTCAAATCCTTCTTTCAAATTTGAGAGTTTGCTGCAAATATGAGGAATTTGGTTCTCTCCTCACATTCATTTTAGAGAAAATTATAGGGAATCTGTTGGAGCAAAACACCTAAAATCTTTTCTAAATTTGAGAAAACCAAGAATTTGAGAAAGCTGTTGGAGATGGTCTAACGGACCAAATAAATTTTGCTTAACCATCCCTTGGTTACTCTCGATTGTTTTTGGTCATACCTAAGCAGTTTCATCTCCAGTACCCACTGTTGCCAATGCAGATCAGTTTTCAGTATCGATCAGATTCTTATTGAGGCCAACTCATTTTTCATATCCTTCGGACCAACTAACTCAAAATCCTCGTTTTCTTATTGAGGCCAACTCATTGTTCATGTTTTTCTTTCTTGAGAATCATACCTTGTTCATGTTTGGCAAGTGCAAAATAGAAAAATGACAAAGGGATCTCTCCTTGAGACTTCCTTTCCCTGGTCATTTTGCAACACTGAAACGTTTTGATTCATTACCCCATTTTTATGACTACAATGCTCATCTTGAAAGTCAATATTGTCCCAAATTTAGAGTGAAAGCTCAGGTGATTATCTTCACTGGTGCATTAACCTTTTCCCTTGACCTTAATGCAGTCAATGTTCGAATCAGAGCTTCTCGATCAGCTCTCTAGAATCAGTGAGCAAGAAGATGAAATCTACTGGTATTGTATTGGACTATTGGGGTTGGCGGCAAAAGTTGTTGATTATTAGGATTCGGAATGTAATCAGTAATCTAGATGTAGGATTTCTCTACTAGCTTGTAAAGTTGCTTATCCTCCTGTTCATCATGTCACTAATAATACCTCGGGAGGAATCAAATGAAATCATTGAGGAGCATCTGGACCCTCTATATCGATAGGATTTGATCCAAGGATAGAGCTATTAGCAGTCTTCTTGCGGAGGTACTAGACAGTATCCTAACTTTGCTGCCATTAAAACAAGTTGTGCAGACAAGCATCCAAACACCAAAATTTTATAAATATGTTGCCGTTCAATGAATAAACAGAGGCCAAAAAGCTCTGCGCTGTAGGATCCGATTTCTAGTACATAGTGTTGAGGCTGTGGCCACAAACTCCCGTTTCAAAACTCCCGACTTTGCAGTCATTTTCTCTAGTAGCCAACAGCGGTGGCATTCATCAATCAGTGAACTTTGACCAACTCGACATCATATATCAGCCATGAGTCTGGTGGTATATCTTTACCATCTCCTGTACTCCCATAACTGCAAAACATTCAGAGCAAAGTGAGATCAGAAAGAAAGAAATGAACATTCAGAAAAAGTTTCCGATAACATACGCCATGGAAGCTGGGATAACAAGTCTTCGTTTGCCACCGACTCGCATACCTGAGAATCATTCATGTCTATCATTCACAAATAACAAACACGGAATATAAACACAAGCATGAATGTAAAGAACGGATAATATCCCATTACAAACTTAGAAGCAAGTTTTGTAGTCATTACCATCAATACCAGCATCCAAACCCTCTATAACTCTTCCCCGACCTGCAAGAAGCAGTGTATATGTAAACACAAACTAGAGACAAAAACTATAATAAGAGTGCTGTATCTCCATATGGTTACCTAAGCGGAACTTTGAAGGACCACCTTCACATGAGTCAACTACTCCTCCATTCTCCTTCAACTTGCCAACATAATGAACAGTGATCTGAAATCAAACAAACAAGTTTCATCATCTTTTCTGTAGCATAAATGTCTAAGTAAGGTCAACTACAATTACCCATTGATATGCTACAGCCACAAGAACATTAAAATTAATGTCAACTAACAAATACATAGCACATGCCTTTTTCCCAGAGGTCGCAACTTTGCCATCTGGTTCTCCTCCTTCTAACTCCTCAATGTGTAACCCACTGGGGCAGGTTCCAACTTCAGATGATTTACCATTGACATTTTTGCCCTCATTCTTTGCTGGAGATGTGATTTTCTCTTTTACTGACAATATAGCTATATCCGTGTCCACTTCTTCATGTGAATGAGTTTTGCTTTTCTTTTTCTTCTTTTTGGCTTTCTTTTCATCAGGTTCATCAAAGATTTTATGGGAGTCGTGGCCAAAAATCCTGAAAAAATGAAGGCCGAAATTTTGTACCTAATCAGATAACAAAATTGTTACAAAATCACACACAGGCAAGCAAGCAGATATACATATACATACAAGCAGAGACATTGCAAATGTTTGCTGAGGGAGAATCTGCCTACTTTACCCATGTAGGAGATGATATGAACAAAAAATAAAATATGAATGGTGACCATGGTAGTGAATGCATCATCTTAGGAAAATCAAATAATGTGTGCATGCACATGTTTACTAGGGAGTGCCAAAGAATGTCCTCAGTGGCTCAGTGCATCTGTGCATATGCAAAGGGGCTTAATGGATGTGCATATTACTCTTTTCATGAAATTTTCCAGGCCATGCTGGGACTAGACTAATATATCTCGTGACATTGAAAAACAAAAAACTGAAGTGATTATGTTCCGTAGAGAGTTAGAGTATTTATATCAAAAAGAGTTACAAAAAAACAACAGTACTCACTCATCCTTGGCTGAGTTCTGATTTTGTTCACTTTTGACTGGTGGATCCAAGCAGAAGTTACCCTTTGCCTCATTCTCTGTTACATCATTACCAAGGTTAGCACAGACAACCTCAGCAGTTTTCTCCTCCACCAGCTTATTCCTTTTCTTCTTCGGTTTATCACTGTTCCCAAGGCCAACCTCCATGGAAGGCATTTCAGCTCCGCTGCTCGAGCACATATAACAAAAATCAAGACCAATAAACATCATCTTCACTAAATTCTTCAACCATACAGTATCATGAGTTGGAGTGTACCAAATATAAGGCAAAGGAAAAACAAAAAAAGACTCACCTATGGTTTACCGCTGTCAGTTGTTCAATGTGGCTCTTATTTTCAGCTGTAGCCTCAATCTTCTGGCCTTTATCCTCTTTTTTAGGGACCTCAGCTTCAAGTTTTTTCTCCTCCTGCAACCGTTCCTTTCTTTTCCTTTTTGGCTTTCCCCCATTTTCAAGGCTTACTTTAGAATACAGATCAACTGGCACGTCCAATTGCCTGCAGTTAAAGTCGCTGAAACATGGAGAAATAATTCAATAGATCAATTGAATTTTATAAGCAGAAATTCCCTTAGTGGTGATATGTATTGACATATTAAAACAGGAAAATAACTTCATAAACTTATCAGCATGTCTTGAGGGAATATTTGAGAAATAGTTCCCACGAGTAACATTCCCTTGTTTAACAGTTAAGCGGGAGAGTTACCTTTTCATCTGACCATCTACAAGTACATCATCAGCATGTGGAATTGCTTCACTAGCAAAATCATCCACTGCCTTCTTGTTTCTGGTCTCAACAGTTTCCCTGTCAACTTTTTCTTCCCCTTCCTGTGTTGCATTCTCTTCAGAGGATAATTTTGCCTTGAACAAAGAGGAAATTGGGTGATTGCCATCATTCTCGTTGTCACATTCCCCATCTGAATCACTTATTAGGCAAATCTTTCTAAGTCGTCTGTGACGCGCCTTTCCTTTCTGAGGTTTCTTTTTAGCCAAAAACGCCTCTTCAGAACCAGAATCAGTGTCTGCAAATACAAATAAAGTAAACAAGCTTAAAACAATGTTGCAAAGTTTCACCAATGAGGTAACCTTAAGCACAAGTTGACTCAACAAAAACAAATATGGAAGCCAGTAACTTGAAGAAAATTGATGCAGAGAACCAAGAAGGCCACAAATTATATGCACCACTTATTCCAGGTTATTTGAAGAACATAGTCTTCAACACAGATTAGTAGAATGATGTAGAGCTGCCATCAACTATAATTGAAAATCGTGTACTCCAATTTGTGTGCAATTCAGGAAAGCACGTATTTTTGTATTCCTACCTGTAGCATCAGATAAAGGAGTAGAGGGGAAGACTTCAGGATTACCATCATCAATGAAACTGTCCTCATACTCTTCGTCTTCACTATTAACAGACCTCTGTGTTTCTGAGTCAGCAATATCTTCTCCAAAGGATTCTCTAGACATTGTTGTAAAGGAAAAATATATTCTCATCAATGATAATAAAAGTGTTCAAAACTCACAAGCACCTATGTGACTGTAGGAAAACTGAGGACGGGAGTTGAAAATGTTTTGCACCAATGATCTATGAGAAGGGAATTGAGAAATGAATCCTGACATTATCCAGACAATAGAAGACTAATAGCCTCTTGGGTCAACATCTGTTGAAATGTATACAACCAACGAAATCCCCTACCATTGTTTTCTCTTTACCAACACCTAATTCAGTTTCAAACAGAAACTAAGACCAAAATACCAAGTAGAGAGAATTGAAATGAAATTCAAGCCTTGAATAACACCATTTAACAAAAGGATACGACTCATCGGGATTGTAAGGTCGACGTCCACCTAGATAGTAACCAGCCAGGTGAATGCTCCGAGGACCAAGAACTGAGAACATGACTTCATCAGCCTCATCAAATTCCAAATGTAGTTGCAAACACTCAGTCTTCTCAGGATATAAACAACATAGATAAACCGGACTCTTGTTTCCTACATTACACTGGAGTATGCTTCTTTTGGTTGCAGCCCCCAACCCCAGTGTTGCCTGTGCACATCAGTATGTCCATTATTGATCCATACATTAAAAACCAGACTCACCGTACCACAAACTCAATCCAAATATCAAAAGCAGACACATAAGTGATACCAGAAAAATCCTAAACATGCATTCTAATACCCCAAATCACACGGTTCCTAATCCTATTCAGATTTCTAGTAGAGCTATCAAAATAGCCGTAACCTCATCTACTGAGTAATAAAAAGTTCAAACTCATAAAAACAATTCACAGGGAGTACTGAGTTAATAGAATCCACTACCATTGAAATGTGAAGCCGTCCATTGGAGTCACCAGGTTTATGAGTGAACGGCTTTCCGGGTTTGACTTCAATTCCTGAAACAATCAAAACGCACATATAAAGATTGAAAACCAATCAAAACAAACACAGAATGAAGAAACGATTACTGGAGCCAAAACAGTTGAAATTTGGGGAAGAAAAAAAAGATTCAATCTTTTGAAACCTGAAAAGCCAATTAGCTCCAATCACTTCAACCCAGTTCGAAACTATGATCCTTTTCTACTTTTCTCCAATCAATTTTACATTGTAAAGGTAAATTAACTCACCCCAGAAAGCCATTTTTGTTCGGTGAAGAAAAGAGTTTGAGCTCGATAAGCAGCGGGTTGTGAAAACCCAGAGAGGAACCGATTGTTTGATAGAATTTAAACCCTGTAATTTGGAACTCAAACCCTGCGGAGAGATGGGACGGAGAAACCTCTCTAAAGCCCTAGAAAATTTTGGGATTGTCTTAAATAGAGAAGAAGGCGGTGACGTGGCGGACCGCTAGAGGAAATTTGGGTGACGGCCTGGTGGTGATAGCAGAGCCCAGCGCGGGAGAGGTTTAGCTTTTTTCCTTAATTTAGCCTCAAAATTAATGGCCAAATTCCCCTTTGTTGTTAGGAAAAATGCTCATTGCATAAAAATTTCAATGGAAACAAAAACGAAGAGCCCATTTCAATTATTCTTTGGAAAAACACATTCATAACCTCACTTATTCAACTCTATTTATTCAACTCTATTTATTCTCTTCTCATCTGAACTCTCTCTCCAACTCTATCTGGTCGCCCTCCTCCACCCCGACTGCCCCACATCCACGTGTATCACCCTCTGATAAGCCTAGCTTTAGTCAGACCCCAACCCACCTTCATCGACAACATCATCATCTCAGCTACAGACCCAACAGAGAACCTCGATCTCAGCGTAAACCATGTTACCCAGCCCAAATCAGCAACACCAAGTCAGATGTACTAGGCGGCATCGCGAGACTAGTTGTCCTTGTTTGGGTGTAAAATATATTTTTCAGATGGAGTAGATATTGGAGATCTTATGAAGAGAATGACAACATGGACGTGTGTCGTGCTGGTTGAACTTTGAAGGTATAATTAAGATACCTAGATTGATGCCTTGATTATAGGAAGTCTTAGACGTACAAAGCTTGGGCCTTTGGTGCAGGATAACAATGGGTTACATTCCTTGTTGATGAATGAGTGCATGGAGTAGCATATCACATCCAGAAGCATATCAAGATACAATTATTCTAAGAATTCATTCTTTAATGGTATGCATGAGGTGATTCACGTCTAGATATATAGCATTCATGAAGCAATATTACCTTGAAGACGTACATATCTAACTACAAGAGTTAGATTTGGGGTGAATATCTTCATCTATCTTAATTATACATGGACCGATTCTTGCGGTCTAAGTAATTGTAAATATTTTCTTTCCATTTGAGGTCATGCTTGGTAAAGATTTGTAGTTGCTTAAGGATTTAATCTTCAAGGGATTTGATATTTCTTGATCTGCAAGTAAGAACAAATCCTAGTGTTCACTATATAAAGGGGTCAAGACATATGAAGAAGGATATCTCTAATCAATCAACAAACAACTTTTGCACACTACAAAACAAGCCTCCCTTGGAGCACCTCTACCAAAAAGATTCCTTAGGTCTTTTTGTTCACCAAAGCTCTACCCGTAGGCAATCTCCGCTGCTACTCACCAAAGTACGATCCGTCGGCAGTTCCTGTATCTACCTCACCAAGCCTCATCCGTGAGCGAATAGTCCACCACCGCTTTACAAAGCCTATTCGTAGGTGAATACCCGTAAAATCATTGTTATGGTGAATAACCTTAGCAAATATCTCCGGTTTGTCAAAGAACTCTTTGGCGAACGCCCCGCATTCTTGATTTCTAGCTCTGCTCAACCACTCCGGTCTGAGTAAGAAAAGTCCGCTTTGTGAGAAGAGGAGGAAAATCTTAGTTGCTCCTCAGCTAGGTCTATGAAGAATCTAAGTGCTGGTCTGACCAGCGCCTGTACAACAGTTGTTTGAGAAAAACGATTTTCACCCCGAACAGTCCTCATCAACTTTGTCAGCTCTAGAGTCGTCCACATGGTTGGAGGCATCGCCAGCCAACGTCGAATTCCGACTTCATCTTCTATTAGACTCAGGTGATGCCTTTAGGTGCCCATATCAATTTCTTTGGTTAAAAGTGAGTTTTGACTGGAGTAGTAGATTTATTACCCTAATAAAATTTCTTTAAACTATTTTGTCATCGTCTGATGAGGATTTGCAAGAGTAAGAAAGTTCAGCTTCCCTTTTTAATGTTTAATAAGAGTTAATAACATTTATCGTGGACAGTAAAATATTTTTTTTTAAAATTTACTACTCTGAGTAAATGTTAATGATCTTATAGAAATCATTTATTATTTTATACACATTTCTTTGAGGAAGTTATGGTGAGATTTTATCATTATTTCCCTCTAATGAAAAGTTTATTGACTCTAGTAAAAATTTAATTTGCCCCCAATAAAACATTTTTCATTATTACTATCCCTAATGAATTTTCAGAGTCCAACCCTTATACACAAAACTAAAACCTTGAGCAACCCAATTATAAGAGCAACAATACCACCTCACCACCAATATAAACCGAGTCAATCCACCTCATCCAACACCGTATCCAAATACATTCCATTTGCAGCTTAAGATTAAATTTGGCTGATACGGGGTATACTAGCAGGCTTGCTAAGTAAGAGATCACGCTTCAATAGGAGGTCATGAGCATATTTAAGTTGATTGATGTACGTGCAGTCTATGAGAAAGAATATGAACCTGCAAACCAATGAAATAAATGGAGATGGCCCTAAGCCTTTGATGTCAAAATTGCTCCTAAGTGTGTCAATGAAGTGTTGAAGAAGATGATCATCACTGCCTATAATCATAATGTCATCAACATATAATAGAAAAAAGATAGTGTGCTGCCCATGATGATAAATGAACAAAGAGGATCAACAATACTTGGAGTAAACCAAACTGTTATGGGAAAATTACTCATTCTATAAAAACAAGCTTGGGTTGCATGTTTCAAGCTATGAATGGCTTTGTTGAGCTTGCATACATGAGAGAGGCGAGCTAGATCAATGAAATCTGGGGGTTGTTGCAAATATACATCCTCATTATTAAGGTCATGAAGGAAGACATTCTTAATATCTAATTGAGGAAGGGACCAACCACAGATACAACAACGGTAATCATAATATGAATAGTATCAGATTTAATCACTGGACTCTAAAAGTTTGATCATAATCAATAGCTTGCTGTTGGTGGAACCCTTTGGCTATGAGGCAGGCTTTGTACCATTCAACTGAGCTATCTGGCTTCGTGTTGAGTGTTGCAGCATCTATTTGGATGTCGATATCAAGGTCAAGGTTGTTTGATTTCTTACGAAACTGGCAATTAAGGGGGCAGTGGGACATTTTAGTAAGTTGTCGTCTAATGCAAGCCATGGTTCAGATTAACAAGGATCATGTACGTGGCAATAGTGTTTCTCTCTTTAATGTTAAGGATCTTGATGCCAGTAGCAATAACAACATGGTGATGTTCCAAAAGACAATGAGAGATGCTTCAGGCTCAATAATTATGTCTGCAGCACTTCAACGAGTTCATATATCATAAGGGATGTCGTGTATGAGGGTGAAGATTCTACTTTTATATCTCTTACCAACAGGATTTGCAATCCTTTCTTGTGTTACTTCTAACTATGTCAAAGAAGAAAGAAATGGCTCTAATGACGGGGATGTTTGCTGACAGATGGTACCGAATTGTGTGTGATGGTGGCCAACCAACGTCCAAGCTTACTATGCACTCAGCACTCGATAAAGACTAGTATCGATCTCACCCTCCACCACCATTCAGAAGATCAAAAGTGCCCTTCAAATAAGTTATGGCCCTTGAAATACATGATATTTGTGGCTAGTTAGAATAGGAGATGGATATAGAACCTTTGCATTCATGAGTTATGAGTCAAGAATGAACCGCATTCGGAGAGCTTTTTATTACCAGTACAGGTGTTATTGCTTATTAAGGATTAATGGTTTAATTTCGAATGATAAGATTGAGTCTGTCCATTCTCTCTTACAGGTAGAATATATTTTTCTGTCGATGACAATCGTTGGTATATATACACTAAAAACAATCTAACAAAGAGATATGCTACACAAAATAATTGGTAGAAAGCTATCAACAATTAGGTTGTAAACAAATGTAATTACTTAGCCAAAAAAGAAGTCTGTGTGTGCTTTACCCTTACCCGTGCCTTTCACAAGGAACACACTTGAGATAAGATGATGTTTTCATGTTGGGTGGATTCTTTAATATCGAGAGATTACAAGATGAGTAGTACAATGGGTATGTTCAAGAACGCTTGGGTGCTTGAAGATACAATATAGGTGGTTGAGGCTGAGGAAAAGAGGGTGCTATTCACTCTGTTACTTAGACCTTAAGGACCGAGACCAGATCTGGAAAAGAGGTTGATGCAAGGACTAAAATTTCGATGAACATGAAAATTTTGATCAATAAAAAAATTTATTGATATATTGAGAAAATATCGAATATCGATGAAAATTTTATAAAAAATTATATTAAAATTTTATATTCGACCAAAAATATACTAAATACAAAATATCAGAAATATATGAAAATTAATATCGATACTTGTAAAAAAATGAAAATTTCAAGGAAATATCGCTGATATTATGGATATTTTAGTCCTTGGGTCCATGTGAATTCAATTGTGTATCGGTGGCGTGACATCGCTCCAGTAGAGATGGTGATGTGAAATTCCGAAATTTGCTTAAATAATTTATTTAAATTATATATGATTTATTTATATATAGATGTATATATGAGTCCCTGTTTGTTTTAGTAACAATAGTAAAAGAGGAAGCTAAATAAAAGAGACTCTTTCACCTAAATGAGAGCTGACTTGAAGTTAATAGAACTTTGAATAAATCGAGTATGATACAGGTTCTCTTTATGTACAAAGAAGCTATTAAGAAACGGAGCACAATATTTGTTCAGATACAAACTATGTCTAGTCTTAAAGAAAACTAAATGCATATGTAGCTACAATTCTATCTACTCTTGTATTTGACATGTTTTCATGTAGGACGAGATTTGAAGCCTGAAAATTTAGTATTAATTATCTGATTTGTATTTTAGTATGTTTAGGATAGTATTATTTGTTTCCTTTGTAATTAGGATTCTCAGAAATTATTGTTAGATTATGATTAGGAATGTATTAGGTTTGGATGCCTATATAAGCACCATCATTCTATGTAATTGACAACTTTCATATCAATAAAACCCTAATATTAGAGAAGTTCTCTCTATTTCTTACGGCTCTGCCGTAATGGCTAGTGGATTATAGCTTATCCTCATATGCCTTTTGACGCTTGACAGAGCCACCTTTTACCGTGTTCACGCTTCCTGCATCATTTGGTATTAGAGCGGGGTTCGCTCGCTTCTTAGTAGACGATGGTCCATGGGAGTAGTTCACCCACCGCCAACCTCAACGACGCTGGTCGTAGGATATCTATCCAAAATTGAAGAGGAATATATCGAGGGATTTTCCCTGGGTTGACCTAATCAATTCACCTCCATGACGCCGGTCTAGGAGTATCTATCCAAAATTGAAGAGGAACATACTGAGGAGTTTGCTCTTGGTTAACCTCATAAATTCTATTAAAAAAATGGGACGTTGGTTATTCAAGATGATGGTTCTGATAACTTATCAAGTTTTATTTCTACGATCGAGTTGCATTCAAGATCAAATCGAAGTCGAGTTCTTTCCAAGTGGAGGAGACTGATGTAGGACAAGATTTGAAGCCCGAAGATTTAGTCTTAATTACCTGATTTGTGTTTTAGTATGTTTAGGATAGTATTATTTGTTTCCTTTTTAATTAGGATTCTTAAAAATTATTGTTAGATTATGATTAGGAATGTATTAGGTTTGGATGCCTATATAAGCATCATCATTCTATGTAATTGACAACTTTCATATCAATAAAAGCCTAATATTAGAGAAGTTCTATCTATTTCTTACGGCTCTGCCGTAATGGATAGTGAATTTTAGCTTATCTCCATATGGCTTTCGACGCTTGACAGAGCCGTCTTATACCGTGTTCACGTTTCCGACATTATGTTTTCCATAACAAATACTTTTATATTGTTGTAACAATTAACTGTAATAGTAATTACATCATATTCTTCTAAACTTGAGTTTCATGATTCCTTTGAGTGTTGCAGCCTTTACATCTTGCAAAAGTTTCAAGCAAGTATGTCCTCCTTCGTGTGTTGCCAATGGTTAGAGTCATTGGATTGGATCTGCAATATTACACAAAAATGAGTAAAAGAGAAAATTACAGATAGGGTAATATTTTGTTTTACTTGCTGATTCACCTAGTAGCTAGCTTGTGTGTGACACAAGGTTACACATGTTTTACGCAAGTTTTACACTGCCTACCTCATGCCAATGTGTGCAGCCACACTTTTGCTTGTGTATTGCATGTAGTTGCTGAATGAGCAGCTTAAAACTTGGAGAGCAAGTAGAAAGCAGCTGCTGACAGATTTAGATAATCTCCAAATGATTTTTATAGACATAACTGACAACAATTTAAGATTAGAATCTAATGTTTGCTACTTTATCATTGTAAGCTTATAGTTACTTCTTTTAGTATAAATAGAGGTTTCCATAAAGTAATAGCAAGACATCAATTAGAAGAGAAAGACCGGAGAAAACAAGACGTAGAGAGAGAGAGAGATAGAGAGAGAGATGGCAGAAGTCTAAAACAAGTATTAGAATACTAGCAGTGATGTTCCAGCCTTGCTAAAACAAGTTTAAGGTATGAGAAGTTATGAGGAATCTTAAGTTTGATTTTATTTACTTGTCTTACTCTTGAATTGTTTATGTTGTTGCTAAAGATGGTTATTACTTATCAACTTATCAACATATCATTATCATATGATCTTATGAAATATAATGAATGGATGAAGAGAGGCTATTCTAGTGACCGGGTTGTGTTCTTGTTGTACATTGCTAAGTTTTAAACAATGTTTGTGGTTTGGATAAATTAAGAAGTGCTCAACAATATTAATCATCAAAATAAAAATAAAAATCAAATAAAAAAAGTTGAGCACATGTTAGATTGGGATTGGACCATATAGAAAAGTCTGGATGGGTGCGTCTAGCCTAGATCAGATGTAAGTTTTTTCTTTAACTGAAAAGGGGTTTTTTATCCTTATCGGTTTCAGTTTAAAAAATAGAAAATCATAGTCTCGGATTTGATTTTTTTTTATCCTTCACAAGTCCACCATAATATTTTTGTCTATACAAGTTCACCTTTTAGCCCACACCTGTCAATTTATTTGTTTGATCTACCTAAAATGTCCTCCCCACACTCTTTTTACCAATTATGTTTCTCCCGTTCATTCTTACTTTCTCTTCTCTCTCTATTCTTGGATGGCCGACATCGTCTCCACAACAACGACCAACGTCATCGCCACAAAAACGACCGACTCCTAGCTCCTTGATGGAGACCAACACCGCGCGCTTCAACGACGACCGACGCCCCACGACGGCATAGATTGAATTTCGAATAGAGAAGCCAGATCCGATCAGCGATAGAGGAGAAGGTGTTAAGGAAGAGGCCATGGAGGAGCGAGGAGAGTGGAGCAGATCTCGATGTCGAGGTGAAACGAGAACGATCTCCAGTGACATCATCGCCGATTTACCTAACTCGGAGGTCACCGATCGGAGCTCTGATTTGGAGGTGATTGTTCTGATAGTGTGATTTGTCCGAGTTTCTCTCCTTAATTTTGAGAAAAAAAAAGAGTTTGCTGATCAATATATTGCTCTTCATTTGAAGTTTTTTAATTGAACTTTACTATACATATATTCAATTTTACAGAATCGCACAACACATTCATGTGCTTAATGATGGCTAATTTTTGTAATCACATTGCTTTGCCGTGCAGAGAGAGCCAAATCAAGAATAAAAGGAAGAGGAAGGTACTATGGTGACATTTTACAAAGGCATTAACGCGGTTGATCATGGTGATAATCATATACTTTGAAGTCTTGATAATGTAGAGAATCTTCACCCTTATAGTGAAATAGATAATAGCACTGCTTGCAGAAGTAGCAACGGTTCTTCGGAGCATATTTGTCATCACTTTTGTGGCTCTATATATCCTACAAACATTACATTTAGGAACATGTAGCTTCAGTTGGATAACAGTATGGGATAAAATGCAGAGAGCTTCAGTATTAGTATCTTTTCAACCTAGTGATAGTATCTTTCGGTTGGTTTATGCATATATGGTTTAGAGCATCACTATTGAAAACTGATAGTAGTTTTATAAAGCTATTCCAGTATACTTCACAAAACTATATTAGTAGCTTTTTACAACTATGAAAGTAGCTTTGAAAATAATTTTATCATTGTTGAAAACTACATCTTTTTGTATCAATGAATATGTTTTATTCACTCGATTGCGTTAGCATTTTTATTTTAGTCGTATCATCTACATTTTTGTAATCTTGTAAGTCCTGAAAAACAATAGTTTTCTCAACCTTTGGTAGTAGCTTTTGTTCTGTTTGGTAGTTAGTTTTTATTGCCGGCAATAATAGTTTTTGTTGTTGGCTGTAGTAGTTTTTGTAGTCAGTGCTAGTAGCTTTTGTATCTATAGATAGTAGCTTTTGTAGCTAGGGGTAGTAGTTTTGTTGCTGGTGATAGTAGCTTTTGGTGTCAGTGGTAGTAGTTTGTGGTCCTTATAGTAGTAGGCAGTAGCTTTTAGTGTCACTAGTAGTAGCTTTTGGTCTTTGTAGTAGTAGTTTTTGTTGCTGACAATAATAGCTTTTTTTGTTGGTGGTAATATTTTTAATTTATGTTGGTTGTAACTTTTGACTCCATATGTAGTAGTTTTTATTGTCTACGGTAGTATCTTTTGTTGTCAGCAGTAGTAGCTTTTGATGCCGGCGGTAGTAGCTTTTTATTGTCGTCAGAATCCTCATTGGAGGTCGGCCGAAAAATTCATCGTAGGTCGGTAGGAGACCTCGCTAGAGGTCAGCCGGATACTTTTCATAGAAGGAATGATATTTTTGTAAATATAAGAAAAATAATCTAATTTTTTGGTTTGGATGACAGTTTGTAATTATGTTAAACTTCAATACTTAATATATAATTATATTTAAACTTGATGAACTTATGTGAATAAAAATATTTAAGTGAACCTCTATAAAATAAAATATTTTAAAAGAGACTTCTATATAATTAACCATTTCATTTTAGGTTAGTAACTAAATTTTGAACAATTGAAACCGAGTCCACTGTTCATGGCCGCAACAAAATTCTAATTTGGAATTATGTCGTCGCTGTCAGATACCTATTCAACCCTGTTTCATAGTACGACCAAACTCCACATCCTTGTCAGAAACAAAAATGAAATTCTCCCACAGCCCAAATCATTTTCACTCCTTAGTCTCCTCCATCATCAAAATATCCAAGAAGAGAGCCCAGTTCAGCTACTTCACCAGGTGCTTCACAACTCGTGTCGGGTTTGAGTCTCCACGCACAAACCCAGCCATGGATTCCAGCGAGCGCCAGGTACCAACATTCCTTCAATTCATTATCTAATTTTGTGTTCGACTTGAATATGAAGTTGTTGGGTTTATATTTTGGTGTAGGGAAATACAGAAGCTGCATATTCTTCTTCTTCTTCTTCTTCTTCTTCAAAGCTTGTGCTCTATTCCTACTGGCAGAGCTCATGCTCTTGGCGAGTTCGCTTCGCTCTAAACCTTAAAGGTTCTCTCTTTTTCATTTCCAATTCATAAAGTTCAGTTTGATTGTTTTATTCTCTTTTTTTGTTTTGTTGATTATGAGTTTCAACGTTTGTGAACCAGACTACCAGACTACTGATGAATTTCATCAACTTTCAACGTTATACCTTTGTTTATTACTGACGAGTCATATAACCGTGTTTTGTTTGTGGGTTTTCGTGGATAGATTGATAAATATAACTGCAGTTCAGGTTGATTTGGATCTTTATTGTTTTTAGTTTTGTTATCAATTCGAATTGTCAGGGCTTTCATATGACTACAAGCCGGTGAACCTTGTGAAAGGAGAGCAATTTAGTCCAGGTGAGCTTGAGGATGTGATGTGCTTTGAATTCGAAGTCAATTAAAAATTTTAAATACTCCACTGCTGTGCAAACATTTAGCATTCTATGTTACTATTAATTATTAAGTGAAGCCTTGGTTTTTCCTTGGGTTGCAGAATTTGAGTGTCTGAATCCTTTGCATTGTGTTCCGGTGTTGGTTGATGGTGATGTGGTGGTTTCGGACTCCTTTGCAATATTGCTGGTTAGTATAGTTTCTTGGGAAGTGAATCATTTTTCCTTTTTTTTTTTGTGATATGCAACCAATGTTTCTAGGACCTGAACGCCTTCATTTGGTTTCACTTCACATTTGGCCAGCGATGTATAATTTCTCATTTGTTCTGTTATCTGTGTTCTGATGCTTTATTAGTATCTGGAGGAGAAGTATCCTCTGAGACCGTTATTGCCTGCTGACCCTCGGCTAAAAGCTCTTAACCTCCAGGTCAATTGCTTATCGTATGCCATTAGTGGTAATTATGTTATAACCTATAAGACTTGCAGAAAGCTCATTTGTTCTCATGTATTTTCACTCTCTAAATTAAAGCATGCTGTGGATTGATATACTATGTTGCTTCTCTTATATGATAATGAGAGCAGTGAATCTTTGGACTAATATTCATCATGGACAACTGATGAATATTATAATATTCATCAATTCTTGTATACATGGTGAATCTTTTGTTATACTAATTTTCTTGCTGCTAACTGGTGAATATTATTACAGGGTGCAAGCGTTATCAGCTCTAGCATACAGCCTCTTCACATGCTATCGATACTGGTATTTTCTGTTTGTTCTTGTTTTTGTCATGGTTTTGTATTGATACATAAAACTGTACAAGTTATATTATAATTTCTTTCTGTAGAAGTACATTGAGGAAAAGATTGGTCCTGAAGAGAGCCTTTCATGGGCTCAACGGTATATAGGAAAAGGTTTCGTTGGTGAGTAAATTCAGTGCATGCTCATGTCCATGGAGTAGATTTTCTGCATGTCATTCCCTTTCAGTTGTTTCCTTTAAGAAAATGTTCCTCTCATTATAGTTTTACATTTATAGTATAAGCTTATAGAGGAGTTTTCACCAGCCAGGTGGGGCCGTAGCATGCTGTTGTAGTATAGTCTTCAATAGTTGTTATTTACTGGCTTTGCATCAGAAGGCATATAATGTTATATCTTAGTGTTTTCTAACTTTTCTTACATATGCTTCATATAAACAAGAAATGAAAAGAAAATCCAGTTCATCTAATCATCTTTTTATCTCTTCTATACCATACATGCTTTGAGATAAATTCAACTGTCAATGATAGTTACCTTTATGGTTTATTGATAATGATTCTTTGAAAGTTAGAGTATGCTAAGGTACTTTTGGCAAAGATAGCAGTGCACATTGTATATATCACTTTATCAGACCGCAGTTTGTAGAGGTAGATAGATAAGAAGTTTTGTTTTAGCAGTCTAATCAGTTTGAATCTTCAGTTGAAAACAGTTTAACACAACCTTGGAAATGAGTGTCGTACAATGTTGTGTCCTTATTCATCGGGAAAATTCTGTAATTTCCAGGACTGGTAAAGTAGCAGCTTATGCATTCCGGGAAGCAAACTTATTAGTTGCTTAGGCGACTATTTCTGTGAGAACAGGCCAGGATACTATTATGTCTGGTAGTAGTGTAATTTTTCTTTTTCAGTTGTGTTAACACTTTTATTTGTACTAAGTACAGATACATTAGCTTTTCATCATGTAAATGATTATAGGTTGTTGCTCCTTGATGGTTACATATTTATTTGTTTATACATTTCTCTTATTTGTAGCTCTGGAAAAGTTGCTGAAGGATTCTGCTAGCAGATTTGCCACAGGAAATGAAGTGTATATGGTCTCTCCTGAATTCTCTCTAATTTACATCCCTTTAGTTAGCTTCCATCCTACTTATGTCTTTGATTTACCAATATGAACTGACAAAACTTGTGTAATCATAAGACATAATGAGATGACATCAATTAGTTGCAATAGTTGGATATGTGAATGAGCCCTTTGAAAAAGAAGAGACTTGATTGTTGTCTTTTCCCTTTTTCGCAACCATTATCCTTTGAAGCAAATTTGTACATTACTAGGTAAGCCTTTCTGTAATTCTTTCTTTTGAGACTGGCATAGAACCCTGCAAAGACTCATGCTTATCAGTTTCTAGTAAGCACAACACCCAGGAGTTAAATTTTGCTTGTTGATTACCTTTTACTATTTGACTTCAAGTTGAGTCTGTTTTTTTTTAAATTTTTTTATTTTGTTCTGAATGGAACTTCAGTCTGTTTTGGACAAGTAGTTTTGAATATTATTAAGAGTATCTGCCAAACTCCACCTTAATACTTTATTCATACTGTTAATTTCTGAATTTCTTTTATCATAGGAGATAAAGATTAATTTTTAGTTGCTTTTTCTTGTAAGAGATAGATAACTAATCTAAATAGAGACGGATATATAAGAAGTGTCAAATGAGATCTTTAAACGTTTCTAATTGCAGACTGACGTGTTCTTAGCACCACAGATTGCTATAGCTGCAGCAAGGTTCAATATAAACATGGTAAACTCTTGCATTTCTATATTCTTTTCCTTGGTTGTTAAACTTCTTTCGACTTTAGAGCACCAATTTTGTTTGACTCTAAACTTTAGAGGATTGAGATCTTTTCATTCGTTGTAAATTCTATGAATTAATTTCAGTGTTAAACTGAACTAGTAAATTTTGGAGAACCAAGTGTTAACAAATTAAAGCAAAGAAAGAAGTTCATGAAGTGTCACCTATAGTAGTTTGGGGTCCCTTGTAATACAAACTAAGCGTGCATGCAATAAACAGACATAGATTAGCTCTAGCAGAAAGTGACAAAGTAAATTGCTTTTCTAAATAAATTTTTCAATGGCTTTATGCAGTCCAAATTCCCCAGTTTAAATAGGGTGAATGAAACATACAAGGGTTTACCAGAATTCCAAGCTTCATCACCCGAAAGGCAACCTGATGCTGTGCATGGGCAGTGATCCCAGAAGGCTACCAGTCATCCTTCAAGGATCACGGTGTCTACCAGTCATCCTATATGTATGTAGTTGGGGTACAGGATGGTATACATTGATCTTTACAGATATGCAATACTTATCAGGTCATTTTAATGTTAACTCTTAGTATTCTCAATTTCTATAGACTTTATAGTCAGGGTGGTGGGCCCTGATGATTTATGCTAAGAGTTTTGTAAGTGTAGCATTTCTTGTGGACATTTATTCGACATGTGACCTGTGTGTCAAAATGTTCTCAAGAACCATGAAGTACTTTAATGGTTTACATTTCTTGATGGATAAGTCCATGATAATCACGTTGTATTCTTTGTGGAATGTAATATTTTGGTTATCTTTAGCATAAGAATGTCTCCATCCTGTTTTGCTAAAGAGCAAGTTTTGCAAAATTAGTGATGTGCCTTTGGCTAATCAATGAGGCATAATGGAAGGGAATTTGGGCATCAAGTGCTTTAAAATGCAATTGTTGCGTTAGAGCAACACTAGCTAGGACCGTCAATGAGTCAGTCTCTTTTGCAACCTTATTCACTCAAAAGACAAGATGTTCATTTGAGTTATTTCAAATACGGATTATCATGTCCTGACAATAGTGTCTTTGATGATCATGTCAAAGCATGCGTGAGTTACTATCCCACATTTCATTATAGGTGACTCATTAAGTTCTTTGAAATGTGTTTCCTCTTACATTTAATTAAGGTAATTTAATTTTATTCTCACAGTGAGTTTCCTTCCACATTTCATTTTCATATAATAGTCGTTGGCATGAATTTCTTTGAAATTAACACAGTTCGAATAACTCATGGTACATACAGAGCTTCTGAGACTTTATACATTTTGTTGTTAGGCAATAGAAATCAGGTAGTGCCTCACCCTTTTATTATTTATGATAATCATTGCATCATAATCACAGAAAAATTATAAGGCATAATTAACTACCTATCATATGTCTTAAAACAGTATGAATAGTCTCACTTAGCACTTTAGTTCTCATCAATACATTCCATAAAGTATATGGAAGTGTTTACAATTTGAAAGATATAACTCATATCCTTTAGAGTATTTTGATTTAGGTAATGATATGTTTCTCATAACCTTTCTTTCATTGGTTATAAGCATTTCTTTACATTTTATAGTATTATTTTGAACCATAAATAAAATTGAATAAATTTAATGTTTCATAATATAATTCAAAATTTATTAGGCCAACAATATTCAAATCAAAGTCTCATCAAATTCAGTAAGTATTATGCACATGAACATAAGGCCAAAACAATAGTCTAATCAGACATAATTGCTTTTACATAAAGTATCTTGAAAACTGAGATCAATTTTAACCGAATTCTAAAAAAGTCTCGTATCATATCTATTTTCTTCCATATGGTAAGCATGTGATTGGTAATCATTTTTCAATCCTGGTGTTTAAAGGTACATTATCAATTCATCATGCTTTCGTGATTCTCTTCATTTCTTGTAAGTCACAACAATTTTGTTGACTCACAACAATGACAAGATATTTAACTGTTCATGTCACTTCTCATACACCCTCTTACTCGTGGTGCATTGTTCCCACATGCTTCTCGTTTGTAAAAATCTACATCTACATGGAAATTGCCCTTTGCTTAGGAATTTTTTTACGGAGCATATTTGTATTAGAAAAAGTCTTTATCCTGGCAGACATTACATTATCGTTTTCAGCTACTTGCGTAAAGCTGTTTGCATAATTATTTTTACCATGCTAAAGCCATAGTTGGCTTAATAGAGAGGGGATATGTTACTCAAATTCTGTAGAGTTTAGTGTGTTAAAATTCGACTTTGATAGTTCATCAATTTATAAGATAAAACAAGGAGAAGATGTATTAGTTTCACAGTCAATGTAGACATTCACAATAACTAAAATATATCAAGATGTTGTGACTTTTGTGTGTGTGTGTGTGTATATATATATATATATCACAATCAACCGAATTTGTTGATTCACAACGATGACAAGATATTCGATTGTGATATATAAGTCACAATAATTTTCATTTCTTGTCAATTCGATTGTGATTTTTCGTGATCACAATGAAAACTTCGGTTGAATCGATCATTTGCATTACTTATATGCTCATGAAATTTCATTATCATTCATTTATACACAGTCATTAGATATCCACGTAAATATTTCAAGAGATATGAATTAGATATGAGGACCAATATTCATATTTGTCACATTCTTTTCTATGCTTTGTGAAAATGCGTAATCACATTTTGTCATTTTTATACTATAATTTTTTTTTCATAGCAACACAATTATAATATGCTAATAAAGACAATTATTCACTGAAATCAGGTCGTGTCGGAATTTACAGCTTTATGTAAGTCCCTATATAAAATGGTTCCTATCAATGAATATGGTGATTCTCTACTCATAATTACTTTAGAGTTTCTCTTAAAACAGACCTAATATTGTTATAGAAACTAAAAATAAACAAATGTGTGGAAGATAATACTAAAATGATTACGATAATAATGAAATAACAAAACCACTTTGGATAAAACTGATCTTTTGTAGGAAATCTATGAAGGGTATCTAAAAACACTCGACCTAATATTGTTTAGCGGGTCAAAATAGTATTTAGCTAGCTTCTTGCTGACTACTCAGCTTCACTATTGCGGTGCTTTCCACAACACACGAGCTATGCATTTTTGCTCAATTCATGCTTTTTTGGTTCAAGGATTCAACTTTCAACAGCCATGGACACTTGTTCATTCAACACCAAAGGCAATGCTGGCTTACCAAAACATTCAAGAAGCAGAAGAAGCTCATGCCAGAGCTCTCAGTTTCGTGAAGAAGCTCATGGCAGAGCTCTCAGTTTCGTGAAGAAGCTCATGGCAGAGCTCTCAGTTTCGTGAAGAAGCTCATGGCAGAGCTCTCAGTTTCGTGAAGAAGCTCATGGCAGAGCTCTCAGTTTCGTAGAGAAGCTATGGTTTCGATACTCGGCTCACAAACCAGACTACATCCTTCACTACCATAACATCATCTTCCTCATGTTGTTCTACACTTTGGCTCCTCAGCCATACGTTTTCATTGGACTCGGCTGGTTCAAGAACATGGACAGGTACAAGATTCAGCCGAAGGTGAAGGACTCGTTCTCTAATATGTTTAAGTGCTATAAGAATATCATGGGAAGCTTTCTTCTTGTTGTTGGTCCTTTTCAAGTGATTTCTTACTAGTGACGTAGCTAGAAACTTTGTTAAGAGGAATCATATTTACATGTATAATTAATAATTTACAACTTAGATGACTTATAGAAAAAAAAATGGTTCTCTTTAAAATATATACGTATAATGAATAATCAGGAAATATAAACATTATAATTAAAATGTAACAAGCAACTATAAGTGCAAAAATAAAGAAAATAGATACAAAAATCATGATACTTTTGCTTGTTTTGTCTCATAAACAAGCTAAAAGAAACTACATGTTCTATTAGAAAGGGCAAAATAAGATAAATAACTTATGTTCTCTTATTTGAAAGTGAAAATATAAAAAATAGTATGCTGGATGATCATGATGAGGAGGGTCAATTGACCCCTCTAATACTCATACAGCTACGTCACTATTTCTTACCCTACAATCCAGGCGTAAATAATATGTGTTTTTGATCGTAGTAAATAGAGATTTAACTGTCAATTCATCTTGTTGGGTGTTTACTATAGTGGATAAGCAATAGGGATTCGGACGAGTTTGCCATTACCATCCTAGTGGGTACTTTTGCAAATAATGGTGTATTTTATTATAGAGGATTTTGGAAACTATTGGATCCATCGGCTACTCCACTCGAAATGGGGCTACGAGAATATCCACAGGATCCACCACGAATATGCTGCTCCGATTGGACTTGCAGCACCGTATGCACATTGGGCGGAGATTTTGATCCTCGGCATTCCTGCATTTCTCGCCCCAGCATTGGTTCCCGGCCACATTGCCACATACTAGTTATGGTTCATTTTGCGTCAAATGGAGGCCATAGAGACTCATAGCGGGTAAATGTCCCAAAACATCATTCAACGTTGTTTTGTACAAGTGTTTTTGCTTGATTCCACTTCCCAGTGGGATAGTTTAACTTGAGCTACAAGTAGCTTTTAGACTATGACAGAAGCATTTCGCTGCTTAAAACTTACAAGCTAAGCAGTTTTTTTCACATTGCTGAGTCTTATATAACTCCGGACAAGGCTATAGAGTGATAAAAATGCTGCGTTCACCAAGCCTTCTAGCAATCATAGCGCATTGCTTGGTAAGCTCGTCCTCCCTGGGACTATAGACTACCATAGGCTAGTTAGGCAAATCATTTAAAACCCGTCTTAAGAGATTGCAAAGACAACAAGGGTTTATGTATTTATACTGTTCAGGTACAACTTCCCTTGGAGTCCCTTAAAACACATCCCATTCTATGGAGGTGCAGACTACCATCACTATGTTGGTGAACAAAGCCAGATCAACTTTGCGTCAGTGGTCACCTACTGCGATTACGTCTATGGAACTGATAAGGTTATTCTCTCTTTAGCTTACTCTACTCTAAATCGCTCATCCTTTATTAGACTCAATCAAGAATATACGTTGAAATATAATACTAATGCAAATTGCACACATCTTCAGGGGTATAGGTACCGGAAGCAAGCACTTGAGAAGGTAAGAACCTTATGATCAAACTTACATGTATTCAGCAAGGTAATGACACCATTTATCATGCCTCAAACTTATTAACCAAGTACAACTATTTGCTTCCTAACTAGTTGGCCAAGCAGAGACATGACCGACGAGGGCATACGAGAAGAGAAGTCATATCACATTGCTGCCGAGGGCAGGAAATCTCGGTAATGGACATGAGGGACTCCGTCGTCGACTACTATCACATCATTGACATGCACTGTGGATCCAAATAGCAGAAGCCAGTTTAAGCCTAGAGGATGAACTGCCATATTAGATCAGTTCTCCATTTAGAGAAGTCCATTTTAGTTCAATTTTCCATTTACTGTACTCACTACTTGAAATAAAAATGGAACAATGCCAAACGTTGAACTCCGTTTTACTGTGTAATATCTCAATATTTCATTCACCATATAATGTTGACTTGCTTTTTATCTATCCGTGGCTCATACTTCAAGCATAGGAAATAAAGAATTCATGTGAAAAATACCAAAAATAAAAAATTTAAAAAAAATAATGATCGACAGTAATAGAGGAAAACCAAAAATAAACTGAATTTTGTATGTGAAACTTTACCTGTTACAAGGAGAAGCATACATATGTATGTATCTTTTAGTTCTTTGTTCAGGTGTAAGTACTGGTTCTCTTTAAGTTGCACTGGAAAAGTATAACTGCAGTTATACAAAAGCATGGCAACTCAACTAAACAGTTGGTGTACAATTCGATGTGCAACTTTTCTGTTTACCCAAAACACTTGAAATCAGTAGAAAACTCTCTCAAGCAGCTCAAGTATCTTGTGAAATTTAACTTCCCACGCTCAGGGCCTATAGAACTTCCATGAAGGTGTTAAAACTATTTAGCCTGGACCTACAGAACTTGCGAAGCATCTCTAACACACATTGATCTCCCCGCCCTGCATTAGCTCAATACCCACCTACGAGGTTCCTTCATGATGCATCAAGGGATGGGGCAACCCAAAGTTTAACCTTTTTATCTACGCTTGCTGTTGCCAAAATTAAAACTTTCTTGTCGCCTACAAAAGAAGGAAGACACGTCGTTAACCAACAGCGAAAAACAACAGCGAACTGCAGACATGTAGCCCAAGGATATGGAGAATATAGCTCCTGATTAAGTTTAACGACAGTCACTTCAAGGCAAGCATTTAGCGGCATTGTTTTAAATTGTCACATAAGTAATTGGACTGTCAAGTCAAATGTCATTTCTTAAATACAATCAATTGGCAGCTTTTTCAGTTAGCCATTAAATTGTGCTCACTGCTATAAAGAGATGGACTATACTGAAGCATAGGCTGCTCAGATGCACCAGAGTTTCATCAGGATGACCAGGCCTCTCTCCTAGGTTCTCTAAGAAGACATTTTATCATATTTGTATTGTGCTAAATCAACAGTAGATTTGTAAAAGGCATCTTTGTATGTGGATCTGTCCAATGAAAATGAAAAATAATACTCCTAATAAGAAGGCAACTTTCAAAAAATTCAAGGTAAGTGATTTACCCATTGGAATAGCCTGTGGCCCCCATGCAATGCATGTGATAAAATCTGCACAAAAAGATGGGGATTAAAGAAGATTCAAAAGGGGGACTATTTGAGGTTACAAATTCAAAGCAGCATAAATCGTACAATATAATTCATAAAAAGAAATTTTCCCCCTCGTTTAAATACATCTTCCTCACCCAAGATAGATCAACTTAGAGCTTCAACATATAACATGCCTTGCCCACCCAAGCATAATACTTGCTAAAACAGAGATATCGGTCATCCAGTTGGTTACGTATGATCATCATTATACTTAATTGATAGATTATTCTTAACCGAGGATTGAGTTCATCTATATTTACAGAATAAGTTTGAAAAAGACATTAAAATGCCACAGGAACCATCATATAGATGTAAAGAAGCAAACTGAAGACAACATAGGAACCATAATATAGATGTAAAGAAGAAAACTGAAGAAAAATTTTTAACGTGAATTATCTAATGTAGCATTATAAAACCAATAACGTGTGCATAAAGAATATGAAGAATAAGAAAATCCGATCCTCCATCATACCATCATGAGCCTTGTCAGCTGTCTCCAAAACCTTTCCAGTTTCAACACATAACCACTGCAAGATTGAGCCATGGGTTGCCGCCAAGATTTTTCCATCAGGAGATAAACTAAGGCGATCATAGTGGGGACTACCGCCACTAAGTGGAATAGGAAACACCTTGAGAGTTTTTGGATCCTCATCCATGTGATATCGAACTTTGAAAATAATAATAATAATAATAATAAGGTTAGTGTAGAGAATTCATATGTCCAACACCAGAGAAAAACAAATTATCACTATCAAATGGGACATGCAATGATATTAACCCCAAGAGACAACCGAAACCAATGCTAGAGTTTATTGTTTCACATGAGAAGCATCTGTTTGTTGAATGGTAGATTTTACATTCTTTTATAATAGGTACAACCTAGCAACTACGTGTTTTCGTTTGAGGGGCACATATACCTTATTTATAATATATAACAATACAAACAAAAAGGATTATAATATATAACAGAGCAAACAAACGGATTTTGCTCCAATATGAATCAGTCCATCAATGGATTTTAAGATGAGTATTTTACAATTTGATTGTAAGATCGTACTTATTGACAAAATTAAACATGTGCAAAAGCAATCAATATTTGTTTCCTTTGACTTGCTATTGCTTTCTATATCACCATGAGCCAGATAATAAGTACCATGTCCATACATTACATCGGTCATAGGTGCATGTTTGTGCATTAAGGTGGGGACAAGGGATTTCTTTTACAGTTACCTGCGTGACAAAGATGGAAGCACAGACAAATACCTTAATTTGTTGATACATACCATTGATATTCCAAATTCTTATTGAACCATCTTTTGATGCTGTGATAATTTGTTCTGAGTCTGGAGTAAAGCATAACCAAGTTACTGCACTCTGAAAAGCAACCAGATGAATTTAAGATAAATGCTAATACAAGAAAAGAAATCAAATTTGCACGGCAGAAACAGATTCAGCTGTATACAGAATGAAAACATGCAATTGGTATTTGTAACAGAAACTGGCTTCATAATTGTAACCTTAAAATAATAAAATTCTAACCAAAAAACATAAGAATATAAAAGAATCAGCTGTATACGGAATGAAAACATGCAATTGGTAATTGTAACCGAAACTGGCATCGTAATTGTAACCTTAAATAATAAAATTCTAACCAAACAACATAAGAATATAAAAGAATCACTTCACTGAAGAAAAACAATAAAAAATTAAACATAAAAAAAAATAGTTGGCTAATGCTAAACATTGCATTGGTCCCATTGAGTGAGATCAACATATGCTGTCCTATTGTAAATTGAAAACCATCAAGCTTCCAGATATAAAGGGGCAGGGAATTTTGCACAATTAATAGAACTACAGAGAGGGTTTGTGAAGACAGGCATGAACTCATGTAGTTTTACATAAAAACATATAACCTTATGTCCTTTAAGTTGCATGGCTTTTGTAACCTCCTTGACTAATCCATCCTTTGAATATACTATCTCCCACACCTACAAAGAGAAATAAGTAATTTTATCAAGAAAATTAGACTAAATTCCATTTAGAACCTTGTTTCTTCATGCAAGAAACCATGGAAACCAATTATGAAACACAGTTCCAAGTGAACGTGAGCAGCTTATAGTTATATGAAGAACTAAGCTACTGATGAAAATTAACTATGGATTTTAACTTTGTTAACTATCTCACCTAGATGAGATACTCGTACATTTGATGCCATAACAACTTAAACACAGCATTTGTGTGTTTAAAGAATCATTTGCACATGCTCAACATATAGAACTATACAATACAAGTACTTAAGAGTTCAGACACCTGCCATAACATCTTAAACACAGCATCTGTGTGTTTACAGAATCATTTGCACATGCTTAACAGATAGGACTATGTAATACAAGTGCTTCAGAGTTCAGACACCCCTAATTGCATAGGTATCAGATGATAAACTTGAAAAAAATTGTGCAAGTGTGTAGCTCTTCTGCTCCTATGCTAAAAGAGTCTACTCTTTCCTTTTCCATTTTTATATAAGAAGGGTTTTGCCGAGCCTACTCGTATGGTACCTAATCATTCCGTATCTAAGCTAAGTAATTCTATGACACCTGTGTGATCATTACACATATAATTCAATTAAGATATTGTGAACTGCATCTATAACCGGTTAACCGAAGAAAGAACATGATGAACAAACCCTTAAGAACTAAAATTAAATTATCGAAACAGGGAACTTCTAATTGTTTGGCACCTTCTTTAAATACCCCATATTAGTTGAATTTGATATTACGGACATATACCTTCACATCAGCAGTAAAAGCTGCTGCAGCAATGAACCGTCCATTTGGTGATATAGCAGCCATGTTGTTTTTCAATTGATTTGTGTCAACATGCCCCAAGTTCTTGCCAGTTTTACCATGCCAAATTATGACGTCAGTACCTAAAGTGCGCCAAAAATAATCAGAACCACAATAAAGGTCAGAAAATGACTGAGAACCATCTATTAGGAATTTAGGACAGTAAAACCACAAATTTCTACTCTTCCCATTGACATTTTGAATGAAGTCGGGCAACCTTATGTTAGAATCATGATAAAAGCGTGCATGCATACATAATGCAGGAAAAAAAGTTATGACTACCTTCAGAACAAGATGCAATAATTGCACTCCCATCAGCAGTGCCATAACTTGCTTTGGCCCCAAATAAGTTGAGAATACCTAACTTCTCATGAATCTTGTGCTGTTCCCACTTGATTTCTGGGAGAGGAACCTTGGATGGCTGACCGGATTCATTAGAAACTTTGGGTTTTTCTACCCCACCATACATGTATAAAGAAGCGCCAGTCAGATTTTGGGAAGCGACAACTAAGGACGATGCATCATCAGAAAACGAAACTGCCACAGGAGGACCACCAACAGGCGTACTTATTTTCAGAAATCTGTTGAGAAAATTGAGTAAATTGATTAACAAAAAGCAGCAAAAAGCATAAGCATGTGGTAATGCATAAAGGCACTAGACATTCATACTTGAAACTTTTACTCAAAACATCGTCCAACTTGAATACCCTGATAATTCCATCCGCACAAGCTGTAGTAAATCATGAGTAAGTGAGATATGAGAAACAAGCATAAGACATATCAAAATCAAAGTCATAAATAGCAGCAAGAGTATAAACACATGTAACACCACATAAGACATTCTCGATGGCAGGTACATCAACAATCCGAAAACGAATGACTTCTCATATGATACACATAGTTCAGCAGACAAACATCAAATAGGTCTACTGGTTAGCTTTCCGTTTTTTCATAATCAAGTGTCTTAATGACAACTTTACACCAACACAATGCTACTAAACGACGAACACAGAGAATCAAAAACCTCAAACAAAGTACAAAACATCCTAAAACAGTAACATCATTGTCTATATACAATTAAGCTCATTTAGTGATTACCTGTAGCCAAACTCCTTCCATCAGGAGAAAAACACAGTCCATCAACCGAATCGGCATGACCTTTCAATGTATTCACATCCAACGGATGATGCTTCTTGTTGTGATCCTACATTTCGCCATCGAAAAACATCAATACAACACTAAAACACATCCCGAAAACAGTCAGGCAACTTCGATTATCAACATCAAGAGATGCAGAAACACACATTACTAACATGCAGCTACAGAAAGCCAATAGTTGCTCAATTTCTTATAATTCAATTCGAAAGTGAAACGATGCCGTCGGAAGTTACCTTACCGGAGGCGTGGGAGTGAGGCTTGGCGTGAGCCTTCTTATGCTGGGAGGGCTTGGCCGGTTGCTTCTTCTGATCGGCTTGGAGCTCCGGTTGGGAAATGGACTGGACTTCGGAGCTCCGCTTGCGGAAGTAGCTGCCGAAGAAGGCGAGGACAATGACGGCGCCGATGAGGAGGGAGAGCGCCGCGAGTGGAAGAACTGGATCCATTGGCGGACGGCGAGGATTGGATTGGGGTGGGTTTGATCGCAGTGAAGTTTTTGAAAAAAATATCTAAAATTGAACTAATCAAGGTTTTATGCTTTTATATTTTTCTTTTAACAAAGTAAATGATATGTATTATATACTTACTTTCAACTCGCTTGTTAAATCAAATTGATTTTTTGATCAAAAATAAAATAAAAATCTTCGGTTTTTCCTCTTTCTCTATCTCTATTCCGTAGGTATGAGTTTATTAGCTAAATGGCAATTGACACATACAATACGACCCGTTGCTCCAACAAAAAATACACACTATGCCCTCTTTTATATCGAATCGATCATGACCACTACCTACATTCCACAAAACGGAATGTAGATAGAAACTATATAATGCCCTCTTCATTTCCCGGATATTTTCTAGTTCTTGAAATATCTGTCTCTTCGATCGTCTTCACACCCATTATCCGTCTATAGATAGTAATGGTATCCACTCATATGTCCATGTTCGGAGTTCTATTGGGTGGAAAATTTAATAAAATAGCTGGAACAACTTGTTCTTCCTGAATACCTCAATTCAAGCCTAAATAATTTACTGCCGCTATTATATAGTATTCATCTTCTTCGATTTCTTTCAGAAGCAAATGCTTATTCATTTGATTCTCACGTTTCGTGAATAGCGGGACATTGAGGAATATCCAGAAAGACTGTTTTTGCATTAATTGCTACTTCATTAATCTTACTGATTAGTGTACCTGTTGTACTTGCTTCTCTTGAGAGTTGGTCTCCTCCTTTTAGTAAAAGATTGGGCCGAGTTTAATTTTAATTTAATTTTTATTTCAATTCAATTAAGAGAACTAAAAGTAAGTAATTGTTAGATTACAAAGTATCCATTGCATCAAATTCTTTTTCGTAAGTAAAAACGTTGGTTAGTTATATTTGTACAAGAAGGAACATCGGCTCTAACAATTCCGTCCCCATCGACCAAAACAACTGGAAATGTTTCAAAAAAACGACGGCATACGACGTACAAAAGATTCAAAATACAATTACAATACGATAAATAAGACAAAGGGATAATTTTTATTTGGTATCGTTTTGGCGGCATGGCCAAGCGGTAAGGCAGGGGACTGCTTTTTCTATTCTTTTATTAACTGATTTATGTATAGGATTCCATTCGCCCTAAGGATGGGAATTAATGATTGGCTCTGTCTACAAAGATTTTGGACGTGTCTAATTGAGAAATTATCAAAAATGACCAACTTTGAAGACTCAAGATGATTTTTAACCAGCTTTTATAAAACAGTTGAAAAATGACCACATAAAGGAGAAAAATATCATATTTACCCCTATGATCTAAATTTTAAAATCTCTTATCATTTTTTCTTCCTCCCGACGGCCACCGCATGACCACCCTCAGCGTAGACAAGGTGTTCCTCTCCTACAAAACCACATCCCCTACTCTCTCTCTCTCTCTCCTCACATCATTGGCGTCGCCACCATTCTTCACTACTCTCTCACTCGCCGCCACCACCACGATGCAAGCCATCCAATCCTCCACGCTCCGATCGGCCAAAACCCTCCCCTCGTCGGGTCTCCGTCTTTGGCCACCTTGTTGCTCCAGTCGTTGAACCAGAAACGAGATTCGAAGGAAGAAGAGAGAAGAAAAGAAGAATACATGGGTTGTGCTTTGGGCTCTGTTTTCAAAGCGAGTGGTGGTGCAGGTTCGGTTGTCAATCAATCGGAGCAACAAGGTGGTCTTTGCCGCTCGCTAGGAGGCTTTGTTGTGTGGTTAGAGTAAATAGGAAAAGCTCCGCGACCGTAGTATTCAACTCCGGGAGAGCAAGGATATGTGTATTTGTAGAAGTCGTCACAGTATGACTGCATGGGACTCATTTCCCTGTTATAGCAAAGTCCCCAGGCCAATGGCCCTCCAGTGGCCACACCATAACCACCTAGCATAATCACAATTGCATATGCACACATGAGATTCAACAACAGCTTAATGTTGTTTATGCAGTCTACATTATTACAAAGCAAATCCAATCTGTTGTCATACAAGTGGTTTTTCCAATCACAGCCGACAAAACACAACTGGTTCTGTGAATTTGTTTGTAACCAACCACTGTCCTACTCCTTAGCTTGTTACTGTCATACATCAAAATTATCATTTTCTTACATCAATCAAATATCATCAGCCAATCTTTTTCGCAGACGACATTTGAACAAGAACAAAAACATACGCATCTCTCTAGAAAAAACCATGTTTGCAAGTAAAAAGTAGAAAACACCAGTTCCATGTTTTGAGCCCACATTCAATTCAAACATAACAAATTCGATGAGGCCAGACCTCGGAAAACATTGCATGTACAAGTGAGCTGAGTGTGACTTACAAGAGGTCTTGCTGCCGACATGTCCGAGGAACGCAGCCAACTCCTTCATCTGCATAAGCTTGCCGCCGGTGGTGCAAAACCCCTGAGGTTGGAAAAGCGCGGCGGCGAGAATAAACGACTGGTAGTCCCAGAACCCAACGGCTTGAGGCTGGGTTTGCAGCCGTGAAGATCAGGCTGCGTTGGTGGAGGACGCAACTGGGTATAGGAAGAAAAACATATTAGAGATTTGAGAATTTAGATCATAAGGGCAAATATGACATTTTCCTCCATCATGTGGTCGTTTTTCAACTGTTTTATAATACATGGTTAAAAATCATCTTAGGCACTTAAAGTTGGTCATTTTTGATAATTTCTCTGTCTAATTGTAGTGACAAGTCTAATTACAGTAATGTTGATCATTTAGTCGGCGGCGGATCCATTCATTTCGCAAAGCAATGAAAAAAAGTTATTGAATTAACTGAGCAGGCAGGTACAAAAGGAATTCAAGTACAATTCTATGCTTAAAATGACGTCTTCTTTGTGTTATGTGGATAGTGGGTATACGCTTACGCTATACAATCAAATACAAAGATACGGGGGTGGTTCATAAATTTAGAATAAATCTATGGGTTGAAATAAGAGGTTACGTACTTACTTAAAAACGAATAAACCCCATGAAAAACTAATAAATCTATAGTGGTTACCATTACTATATTACGTTTATTTTTTTATCGGGTTTGTTATGATTTCTTATGTTTCGGTTATACAAATTCTTCCTCAATTAGTTAAAAGTTAATTTGAACGATCGTCTAACACATTCTTGGATTTATTGACATGTTGATCTTTCATGAGGACAAGTAGTTTGAGGTTAGAAAGTAATTGTAAATTCGTCGTTGTTCGGTGTTAGGATTGTTTTGTAATTATTATTTATTTTTTGAGAGAAAATTTCTTTAATAAAATAAATATTAACAGCCTAACGAATCTATGTTTTCTCATTATTGCCTCTTGTGTTGATTTGATGTTTCCAAACTAAACAAGGCTAAAAACGGATGCACATGTTAATCAACATTAATTATTTTAACACTAATATGGTCGAGTTGTTAAGAGCCTAAATTTAGGGATCCATACATTTTTGGACGATGATTGAAATTTAAATCCTAATGACCCAATCTATTTGTGATGGTGGCTACAGGGACGAAGTTTTTATATGATCTCAAAGCTTATGAGAATACCATGTTCATCCAAACCTGGCTCTTTCTCTCATTGAAATTGTTTGGGTCAAAATATTATTTTTCGACGAATGCTTTGCATGAGAGCCCATTGGATCAATTCTTGTGCTTTACATTATGATTAATGTGTTTCCTTTCGACTGGGAGTCATGCATGACAAAGATTTGTGGTTGCTTAAGAAATTCACCAAAGATCTGAAGAAGATTTGATATGCCATTATCCGCAAGAAAAAACAAACCCTAGTGTTCACAATATAAAGGGATCGAGGTATAGGAATAAAGACATCTCAACGATTCAACACAACTTTTACACACTGCAAAACAAGCCTCTCCAGAGCACCTCTATCAGAAAGAATCCTTGAGTATTTGCATCCATCTACAACTCTACATCAGCCAAGTGTTAGTAATCCTAAACTAATATTTGTGCGGTTCATTCACAGATGTGCTAGCTAGTTAATCAATCACATCCATCATGCATCACTTGGTCGATGTGCAATGGTAAAGAAAGGAGAAGTGACAGCGATTTAGAAGGTTGGTAACTAGAGGTGGGTGGCAAACTTGCTCTCTGAATCATTGCTACCTTAAAGTTATACAAATCTCTTGCTATTCTGTTGCTCGTTGAGTGTATTCGGGGAGCTACAACTACAAAGATTCACTTTAAAAGAGAAAGGACCAAAAGATGGAACGATTTCACAAATGGCTTCAGAGGTGACAGTATAAACTCCTCCGATTCATACTGCAGCATCATAATTTACCCCTAGATACTTGGGAGCCTCTATTCCCTTTCTCACATCCTGATACAAGCAGGGCTTTATTGGTCGATAAATACATGCATCTCAAAACTGGTTCTGTTTATCAGTTCATGTGTGGTCAACAGACATCCTTCAACAGGCAATCACCAATCTACAGCAAACAAAGCAAGATTTGTCAATGTTTCCTTTTTAACAATTAATATACTACAATAAATTTTATGCCAAAGGGTGAGGGCAAAGGGAGGATAATATAAAACAGAACAATCTTTATGAACCAAGTGGCCAACCTGCTCTTTATCCCTAATCGTCAGTATTGTCAATGAAACCACTGATTCCATCTCGCAATTTTCTAGAAAATGTTGAAGATGATTGTCTATATATCCACTCCCATCTTACATGAAGCACTGCTCAGGAGGACATTTCATCTTGCGCAACTGCCACCCAAAAGGTTAGAACCCACTAGGACTTCATCTTGCTCAATCAGCACAATTGAATGTCTCCTGGGAGTCGACACCAGTTTATGTGTGCTTCATTCACTTCCAGTTAAGAATCAAGACTGTGTCAGCTAAATTAAAATGCCTCATTTACCAGCTACTTCCCACCTATTTTTTAGAAACAGTGCAAATCCCATCACTCAAAATTCAACTGAAGCAGTAGAAATATGCACCAAAAGAAATTACAAATCTAGTTACATCACTTTAAAATTGGCCAATAATGGTGAATACCATAAACCCACCAAATTGTATTCTCTATATAATGCTTGATAGGGTTGCATGAAGATCTAGTTAAATGTTGCATCATAAAGGTTAAGGGGAGTTAAGAAGCTTCATATACTTCATTAGATACACCAATTTGCAACAATCAGATTCTGAAATTCATTTTTCTTTAGCAATGGAATTATGTTAAGGGACTTAATTACTGAAACAACAACCTACATTACCTTAAAGAGAACCCTATTGAAAACAATTTATCCTTTACAAATTTGAAAACAAACAGAGATTTTATACCTGTTGGACTGTCATGCATACTTCTGTGGAAACCAACACATTTTGCAGCTTTTCTTCTACAAAGCTGTTAGTCTGTTACAGACAGCTAAATCATTAGTTTGGTAAAAAAGAAGGTACATCTCATGAATTAGTGTCACCTAATATACATCTTTTGGTATATCCACTGAAATAAGTATATACGCGGGAGAAACTAGAAAGGGTGCTTACCTGGGTTTTGTTTGCATGTATGACACAGAAGTTGTTCCTCCAGTTGATGAGCAAAGCCCCAACAAGCTCACCCGCAGATTATGCCAAAATAGTAATTGTGACTACATTTATGATGAAGATAATTCAGAGATGCTAGGGAATAATAAAAAAAGATGGTTAAATTAATCTAACAAAGGACGGACGGTCAAGGTCATGAGTAGTTACTTGTACTTACAAATATGGTCAGAGTAATTCATCTTCCACAACTTGACCATACCGTCACTTCCACTTTTTCCACCATTGACAAGTGCCCATCAACTAATAAAACGAAGTTTGATCAGATTAAAGGGAGACAAAAGTGATGAAGATAAACATTTTTAGCTATGCTTCACAAAGAAAACAGTAGACTCAAAAAAGAGTGACTGATTTTGAGTTGAAGATGTTCACAACAACCAGATACTACTACTTTGACACTATGATGAGAAATTAAGCCAAACCGCTCATCAGTTTTTAATAGGATTGACAATCAAGGAAAAAGCACTCCCTGAGTCCTTGTAGTGCAAATCTGATATTCCTACCAAGCAATACATTTTTACAGAACAAATAAATCATGATGAATAACAATGCATTCTGGGCCATTGAGAACAAAGATGAAAAACTCACAATAGATGTTCGGAATATGCGAAATTTTGGGCCATTCCGGGCCACTCGCCTTGCTGCATCTTTCTTGTAATTTGGGACATGAAGAAATTTCTAACTGTTTTAGTTTGGTCAGGCATTGCATGGATCCAACTGAAGGCAGATACATCAGACTAGAGCAATTCTGAATACGTAGGAGCACGAGAGAAGCAAGGTTTCCAAACCATTCTGGAAAAGCCTCCACTTGTTCGAAAGACTGTATAGTCAATTTTCTCAAAAGAGTCAGGTGTTGAATTTGTTCAGGCAGAGATTTGAGCTTAGGCCACCCCCACAATCTTAGCACATCAAGGTGTTGTGATGCAACTTCAAAAGCAAGAAATGATTCAAGGTCCTTTTTGAATCCACCAATTTCCAATTCCTTCAGACATGTGAGGCTGGTGGGAGAAGATGCTAATGCTAACCCACTGGGTAGACTTGTTAATCCAGAACAATTGGAAATATTCAACAGTTTGAGGCAGGTGAGGTTACTCAAACCTGGAATAGTCTGCAGATTACGGCAACAACTAATCATTAACTTTTCAAGAGAGACATGGCTATGCAACCCATCCGATAAGTACCTCAAGCTTCCACACATAGAGATGATGAGTGATTTCAGCTTCGGAAAAGCTTCTTGCCCTATTAGCAAACAAGTCAATCTCTCACAACCTTCAATGATGAAATGACGGAGTGATGTGAAGCCCTGCATAATGGAAACCGACTCTAGACTATCACAATTCTTAATAGACAAGTTGCCAAGGGATGGGAGACTGTGAAGTGAAATTGAAGTGAGCTTATCACAATTTCGTATGCTCAAATTCTGAAGAGAGGTACAATATTCTAGCCAATTCGGTAGGCTTGATAGTTGAAGACAATCTACAATATCTAATCCACGAAGGAGCGGAAGGCCATGTAAGATGGGAATGGAAGTTATTTTAGAGCAGCTCCCTATTTCCAACATTTCAAGAGAGGTGCAGCTTTCTAACCCCTTAGGTAGACTACATAACTTAGGACAGCCTAAAATAGACAGTTCCTGAAGAGATGTAAGGCCATGTTCAATTGGAATAAACTCTAGATTCTCACAATTGTCTATAATCAACTGCTTAAGACAGTGTGGGTGTAGCCCTTCCGGTAAATTTCTCAGATTAGGACACTTTGAAATATTCAGTGACCGAAGAGCAATGCAACAACCATGTAATACATCGGGGCCAATAGAAGTTAACTCTGGACAACTTCTTATCTCCAAATCGGCAAGCCTCATGTTGTTTCTTAATGTCTCTTCTGGCAGAGAAGTAAGTCCCTTCACATTCATAATTGTCAGAGAAGTAAGAGAGGTCAATCTATTGCTCAGAATACTTGCTATGGGATTGCAACTATCCATGTGTTCTATTACTAACCTCCGCAGAGATGGAAAGTGACTGGGAGCAGTTGCCAATTGGTGACAATGAAGCAAAGAGAGCTCCTCAAGGCAAGGGAATGCTGGCAACACTTCAGCTTCCATCCATTGAAGAAGATTCCTTGCCTCTCTAATAGACAATGTTCTCAATGCAGGAAACAATGCATTTTTTCCGATCCATGATGGTAAATTATCACCCATAAAGTTGTTAATCTCCAAGAATTCCAATCGAGGAGGTGGTTTAAGACCTTCCAGGACCTCTTCATCATGCTTGTTTCTTGGCGGCCAGTACTTTGCCCACTCAAAGCTTAATTTTCGAATCCTGGTCTTTTCCACTAAATTTGCTTTCTTTGCTTCATCTCCATCTTTCACAAGTTCCAGATGATACATAGACAAGTTGCCCTTCAATTGATTCAAACCGGCCAACTCCTGAATTCCAGGGCTTCCATTTTCACCCACAATAAAAATGGGAAATGATTGGAGATTCGTAAGTCGCCCAATTCCGATTGGAAATTTCTTGAAACACAACTGAGTGTCAAACATAACATGTCTTAAGCTGATCAAATTTCTCATTTCCTTTGGAAATTTGTTGAGCTTAAGGCCGTACAATCTCAGCGTCTGTAGGTTGTAAAGCTTGCCAATAGACTTGGGGAGTGTTGTGATTTGTGTTCTAGATATGTCCAGGTACCTCAGGTGCTGCAAGTCTCCAATTGAAATCGGCAATTTCAGAATATTTACCATGTACAAGTTCAAAACACGCAAACACCTAAAGCTTGAGAAGATGTCACTGAGAACAACTTGGAAATAAGGATTCAGAAAAAATGAGTTCAATTTCTGAACACTCCTTTTCGGTATACTTTGCAGCATTGAAGTATGGACATGCCCCACATGTCGGATGTCACTGGAGTTGCTCTTTGACTTTGATACATGTTCAGCAAGATCATGCACAAGATCGTGCATCTTGCAATGAGTGATAACACCAAATTCATCTTTGGTAACATCTTGAAAGAATGAGTTTTCCAACAGAATATTGAAATATACATTGCCTGTATCCTCCATTTCTCGATTGGGAGACGGGTGAAGCAATCCCTGAGCCATCCAAAGCTGGATCAAATCATTCTTTTCAATTTTGAAACCTTTCATGAACACTGAGCAATATGCAAAGCATTGTTTCAAGGAGGGTGATTTCAATTCATCAAAACTCAACTTCATAACCGAAAAGATTCTATTTTCTTCTTCTGGTAACTCCCATATTGTACTTTCTTCAATTGCTGACCATTCATTACTGTCTTTAGAGCGCATTATACTTCCCAAAACCTATACATTTGTACATCAGTTAGAGAAATTCTACATGTTTAAACATATTATAGCAAAATCAACATAACAGCAAAAAACAATGGAAAATCTTCAATACGATAGTTTTCATAACATTGATGGTATATCATGGACGTTACTTTACTGCTGAATGAGCTGGTCTACCATTAATATATTGGTAACTTAAGGCCAAGAAAAATAAGCATCTTAATTCCAGATGGCTGCTTTGATCAGTGATCACCAGATATCATTCATTCTATTTACTTGAAATTTCCTTATCCAACATAAGTGTAGCTACCTAAATCTACCTAGATAGTCAACAAATTAAAAATTGGCAATGGAAATCGAAAAACGTAAATTAAGATACCTTTGCAACTAATGGTACACCTCCACATTTTTTAGCAATCTTCCTTCCAATTATCTCTTGCTCAGTAGACATAGGAGCACTCCCAAAGGGAACAGCTTTATCCTTTAATATGAGCCAACATTCATTGTCTGATAGTTTTCTCATATCACATCTTGGAAGCGTTTCAACAACTTTTGCAACTCTGTCACTTCTGGTCGTGACAATAACAGTACTTCCTCTGGTATCATTGACTTTCAACAAACAACTCATCAAATCATCCCATTTTTGAAGATTATCGTTCCACACATCATCGAGTATGAGAAGATATCTTTTCCCTTTCAACTCTTCTTGCAGGTTTTTACATATTGCATCCTTCCCTTTTATTGCAGCCTTTTTCCGGTTTAAGAGATTCCAAGATCCCACTTAGAATCGCTTTCACTTCAAAAGGGATAGATACACATATCCATATTTTTGTGCGGAAGTGTGTGTCTATCTGACCGTCATGATAAACTGATTTAGCCAAAGTTGTCTTCCCTATTCCAGCTAATCCTACAATCGCCATCACAGAAGGAGCATTTTTTTGGTTATTGTTTGAATCAATCAAGGTTTTCACTATACCCAATACAAGCTCCCCCCTTCCAATGATGTTGCTTTCATCTATTTGAAAGTTGGAGTCGGTTTCCCTGTCAACTCTTACATCAATATCATGAGAAGTTGTATCTAAGGACACCAACCCAATGCTAGCTGCCTCATTCTTCAAGTTTACCAAAGATAAGTTGATTTTTTTAATTTTATGTACCATGTGTACACGAAATGCAATTGGATTATGGAGGGAATAAAAGTTTTGCACCTTTTTGTACACCTGATTTTCAAGTACCACCTTACACCGTAGAACTTCATATTCATACTCATCCAATACGTCATCAGTGTCATGCACTATGTCTTCAAGTTTCTTCACCCATATTTTCAGCACCTCAGGAGCTCGATCTTGTCGCTGTTCAGCATCTCGTAACATAGCCTGAATAAGAGATAACGAATCACGCAGCATTTGAACCTCTCCTTTGAATCCCCATAAAAGGCTGAATTTTTGTTCGGCAAGTAAAGCCACCCTCGAGAGTACTCCCTGGGCAGCAAAAGTAAGGAATTCTGCCATCTTTCTTTCAATGCTAGCTACTAAAGACAGCAACAAGTAGAAGAAGAAATTTTATAACCAAAGCAAGCTTTATTAATCGGAAATCAAGAAGAAACAATAATAGAGCAAGAGACACTGTTATGTGGATGAGAAGCATAGTTCCACTAGCATTCCGGAACTGTAAACTTGAAAATGGCAGGCCTAGTTATGAAACACCTTAAACTAACTATTGTTTTTTTTTCGCAACTGAATCATAATACTTGATAAACTGGCAAAGGTTTCTCTGGCAAAGGAACGATTCTGTCAGCAAAATTATGCATCCAAAAATGATAAGTATAAAAGCTATTACTTTTTACTTTTAGAAAGCTTTTATTCAGTCACTATATCAGTTTTGATTCTTTCCAGCTTCTACCCACTTCAAGAATATCAAATAATAGGAAAAAATTAGCGAAATTCACACTTGCTATTTACAAACTGTTCTCATTTTTTTTCTTAGTTATATTATTAGCGCACTGATCTCTCCTCCCCAAATCAAGCGTAATTCTCCAGAATCATCTCTCTTTCATCAGCTAGAGTGATTCATGCTAACTGATATCTTGTAAATTGATTAATAGCTTGATTTGTGAATCTCCTAGAGATCAGCTGTAGTGTTTGTATATAAGTGTGTAATCTTTGCAATAGAAGATCAAGGAAAAACAGTTTTCTATATGGTATCAGCCAAATTAGGTCCTCACCTGTGATTTCTTTTCTTCCTTCTGTGTTTGTATCTTCTTCGTCCTCCATGGCTTCCTCCTCCTCTTCCAGCAATCCCACCTTTCCCAAACTCACTTTAGATAATTACCTCCTCTGGATTGTCCCTGTTGAATCCTATCTCCATAGTGCTGAATTGTGGGGCTATGTTGATGGGTCCATCGCAGCCCCGGCAACAATCACCACCCCTGCAACCAACACCACTTCAGAATCTTCCTCTCCTAACCCAGCATACCACAAGTGGTTTATCATCGACCAAAAGATTGAGTCTTCTCACCATATCCTTCACAGAACCAGTTGCCCACATCTGTCTTGGGCGCAAAACTTTAAAGGCCATATGGGACTGCCTCGCTCAATTGTTCAATCAACGCTCCAATGCCAATGCCACTAGTCTCAAGCTTCAGCTTTATGACCTTCAAAAGGGATCTCAACCAGTTGATGCCTATTTACAACAGGTTAAAACTATCGCTGATTCTCTTGCTTCAATCAATCAACCTGTTTCTGATGCAGATCTGGTCATTGCCACCCTCCATGGCCTTGGTCCTGATTACATGATGCTCCGCACTGCCCTTGCCCAATCTGAAAACCTCTCCAATTTCACCGACTTGCGTGAGCGCATCCTCTCCTATGAAGCACAGCAGCCTCGAGCATCTGACTCTAGCTCCACTGCAACTGCCCTCTTCAATCAAGGACCTTAGCCTCGCCGTGAGTAGCGTGACTCCCAGCCGCGCTCTAACCGTAATTATAACAGCGACGGGCGGAATCAAAATCAAAATCAAAATCGGTGCAATTTCGGCCCTCCTAGTCGACCTCCATCCATTGGTCAGCCCTATGCGCAGCCTGCGCCCTTTTCAACCCCGGCTTGGGCCCTTTTCAACCCCGGCTTGGGCTGCTCATCGCCAATGGCATTTTGGAATCTGGTCCACAATGGTGCTCTAATTGTCATTCAAATCACCATTCCATGTTGCAGTGTCCCCATCGCTACTCTGGCCCTCCTGCTACAGCTTCGTTTTCCGATGCTCATTTTTCTTCCTCTCCAGAATCCTCAACCTTACAGAGGCCCACACAATGTGTATATGGGTAATGGTGATTTCATGCCAGTATCCCACACCAGTAACCTTTCACTTTATCTCGGCCATTCCGCTTTTTCCCTGCCTAATGTTTTTCATATCCCTTCCATTCATAAAAATCTCCTTTCTGTAGCTCGTTTTACTAAAGAAAATCTTATCTATTTTCTCTTTGCTCCAGATTTTTATCGTATTCATTGCTTACGTATGGGACGTTTATTGTTTCAGGGCCCGGTAAAGATGGTCTACCCTCTCAATTCGTCTTCCATCTCTCCAATCCCACATGCCTTAGCTTCTATCCACTCGACTCTTTGGCACCACCGCCTCGGTCATCCCTCTTCTTTTGTTTTAGCTCGTTTGAGATCAACTCTTGGTTCTGATTCCTCATTTAAGTCATTTTGTAGTACTTGTGTGGTTAGTAAATCGCATAAATTATCATTCCCTACAAATAAAGCAGCCTCTGCTACATCTCTTTTTCAAATAATTCATTGTGATGTATGAATGTCCCCCTTTGTCTGTTAGTGGTTTCCAATATTATGTGCTTTTTACTGATGAATTCTCACGTTATACATGGTTATATCCTATGCACCGTAAAAACGAGGTCCTCACTCATTTCCAAACATTAGTTGCCATGGTTAAAAATATATTTCATCAATCTGTTCAATTTCTTCAAAGTGATAATGGCACATAATATGTCAATAATGCATTTTCCCATTATTGTAAGTCGTTGGGGATCCAACAACGTTTTTCATGCCCTCACACTCCGGAACAAAATGGGCTTGCCGAGCGAAAACATCGTCATATTGCTGCTATGGCTCGTACTCTCCTTCATACTTCTGGGGTTTTGCAAAATCTCTGGGCTGATGCTGTCACCATATCCTTCTATCTTATTAATCTCCTTCCTACTCCAACTCTTGACCGGGAAACACCTTACACTCGCCTTTATGACACTCCTTATACCTCGATAAGTGTTTGGCTGTTCTTGTTTTCCCCATCTTCGTGCCTATGAGTCAAATAAATTGTCTAATTCTAGTCTTGAATGTGTGTTTATTGGTTATAGTCCTCATCATAAGGGTTATAAGTGTCTGCATCCTTCCACCGAACGTGTCTATATATCACGTCATATGTTATTTAACGAAAATCACTTTCCTTACACGGATTTGCAGTTACATTCTGATAGTTCCTCTAGGCCACTAGAATTTATTCTTTTATCTAGTCCGGGCCCAAATGCACCTCCGCAGCCCGAGCTGCCGAGCCCATTGCCATTCTCATATGGCTCCATCCTAAGTTCGGACTCCCCTCCGCAGGCCCACCTGCCGAGCCCAATATTATCCACATCTAGCCTTGGCCTACCTCCAACAACAACGACATCTTCAGTTTCTCCTCTCCCTACATCCTCTCTTGCCAATCCAGTCCAAAGTTTAGAGACCTCTACGCCACCCATCACCTTCACCTACCAGCGCCGAGCACATCCAATCCCACTGTCACCACCACCGCCTCCTCCACCTACATTCCTTCACACTTATTGGCGCCGGCCACAAGAACTGAGTTCCCCAACCCAATCCATCACTGCCCCATTCACCACCACTTCCTCTACTTCGATCGCCGCTCCTCCTTCCTCTGATCCAACCACCGAGCTCATTGCTCCACCCACTGCTGAGTCCATCACTCCACCCGCACCCGAGCCCACTGTTTCATCCGTTGATGAGCCCCATGCTCCACACTGCTGAGCCCACCACTGTCGACCTCACTTCTTTGTCGGTTGCCGACCATGAAGCGCCACCTCCTCCCGGTGTCACAACTCGGCTTCGCTCTGGCATTACCAAACCCAAGATCTGAACAGATGGCACCGTGCGTTATCCCATTCCCAAAGCTCTCATCTCCATAGTTGACAACAATGAACCCACATGTTATTCCCAAGCTTCCAAGCATCCACACTGGCGTGAGGCAATGTCCGATGAGATCAACACATTGCTCAAGAATCAGACTTGGTCGTTGGTGCCACCCTCTCCATCTCAGAATACAGTCTGCTGCAAATGGGTGTTCCGGATAAAGCGAAAACCTGATGGCACGATTGACCGATACAAGGCTAGACTTGTGGCGAAAGGCTTTCATCAACAACCAGGTATTGATTACGAAGAAACTTTCAGCCCTGTTATTAAACCTGTAACTATTCGAACTGTGATTAGCATTGTTGTGTCCCGTCAATGGCCTCTCCAACAATTGGATGTGAAGAATGCCTTTTTACATGGATTTCTCAAGGAGGATGTATATATGACACTACCTCCTGGTTTTGTCAATCCTTCTCGTCCATCCTTTGTCTGCAAGCTTGACAAATCTCTGTATGGTCTCAAACAAGCACCCCGAGCTTGGTTTCACCGCATGAGTTCTTTTCTACTCTCTGTGGGTTTCGTACAAACATGGCAGATTACTCATTGTTTATTTTTCGTCATGGTTGCAATAACATCTTTTTCCTACTCTATATGGACGATATTGTAGTGACAGTGCTCTTCTTCAGAGATTCATTGATTCCTTAGGTCATGTTTTTGACATTAAACTTGGACCCTTGCATTATTTTCTTGGGCTACTGGTGATTCCGCATTCTAATGGCCTTCATATAAATCAGCTAAAGTATGCATATGATCTCCTGTCCAAACATGACCTTTTGCTTAGCAAACCGGCCAATACACCAATGTCTGCAAAGTCTCTGCTCAATGCTCATGATGGTGCTTTGCTTTCACAACCCACAATTTTTCGGGAGTTGGTTGGCTCCCTTCAATACCTCACAATCACTCGCCCGGATATTGCATTCGCGGTAAATTCAGTTTCACAATACATGAGGCAACCTCGTGCTCCTCATCTAGCTGTTGTCAAGCGTATCCTCCGTTATATCAAAGGCACATTAGATTATGGGTTGTTCTTTTCTCCTCAGCAACAACCTGTTTATTTATCTGCTTACTCTGACGCTGACTGGGCCGGCTGCCCTGACTCCTGTCGATCTACATCAGGTTACCTCATATACCTTGGCTCCAATTTAGTCTCTTGGTGCTCAAAGAAACAGCCTACAATAGCTCGTTCCAGTGCAGAATCTGAGTATCGCTCTCTTGCCCATGCCAGTGCCGAAACCACCTGGTTAGGCTTCCTTTTATATGAACTAGGAGCTCATATTCAGTTTCCAATACTTTTATATTGTGATAATCTCAGCACTACATACATGGCCTCCAACCCTGTATTTCATGCCCGCACCAAACATATAGAGCTAGACTATCATTTTGTAAGAGAAAAAGTTGCACTCGGGACTCACCGTGTTTGCTTCATCCCCTTCATTGATCAACCAGCAAATCTCCTAACTAAGCCACTCCACAAACCTCCTCACCTACTCCTCACCAGCAAACTTGTCGTCAAGGCCCTACAAGTTTGAGGGGGGGGTATTGGCGTACTAATCTCTCCTCCCCAAATCAAGCGTAATTCTCCAGAATCATCTCTCATTCATCAGCTAGAGTGATTCATGCTAACTAATAACTTGTAAATTGATTAATAGCTTGATTTGTGCAATTTGTGATTTGTGAATCTCCTAGAGATCAGCTGTAGTGTTTGTATATAAGTGTGTAAACTTTGTAATAGAAGATCAAGGAAAAACAGTTTTCTACATATATTTCCAAAACTACTGCTTTCACCATCTCTCAGCTAGTTCTTTCTCACCCCAAATCTGATTATCTGCTTCCCTTATCTGATTTTTATAATAAAAATGATTCATTTTAATGCAAAAATGCCTTAAAACAACAAACAAAACTGGGATCCTGGCCATATGACTGGAGTATTACTTGTAGATTAGCTCCATTGAGCTGAGATTCCCGTGTGACTAACTGGGTTCACAATTTGGGTATTCTTAAAGTGGAATAAACAGAATAGAATCAACTAACAAAATTAGAAAAAAAAAACACAATCATACATATGTAAATCAATCTGATACTAGGTGTGTGACTATGATACTCCACAAGTTGACAGTTGGCTTCATCTGTTTTAGCATTTTACCACAAACCAAAACCAAAAGAGCGACAGAAATATGTAATCAGAGAGCAAGGAAGAAGACTCGCCTGAGTGATAGACAAGGACGAGGTAACCAGGCAGCGGTGATCATGAGTCGTCGGTGACAACCACGACGGCTTTCTCACCGGAGATGGAATTTGATAAGTGTAATCACTGTTAACTGATTAGTGGTAAGAGGAGTCAACAGAGTTCAGCCAACACTGGTGGTGTGGAATGGGTTGCTGGAACTTGTGCGCACTAGTGCACTGATAGCGTCTCAGTCTCAACTACCTCATAAATTTTGACTAGAAATAAGTAGGTAGAATTGTGTGTGATTGTGCACCTAGTTTACGAATGGATCAATGACTTTATGACTTTTTTTATTACAAAAGTAATAAATTGTAAACTATTAGCACAAGCACACAAAATTCTACATACTTATTCCTAACAAAGATGGGCGCCCAAACCCGGTCCAAAAAACTGAATAAATCTAAATCGGGCTAAAATTTGAAGTCTTAAACTCGGTTCGATCCTCTAAAAAATCGGTTCAAAATTCTACCTACTTATTCCTAATAGGGATGGGCGTCGAAACCTGAAAACTTAAAAACCCGGTCAAAAAAAACTGAATAAATCTGAATCGGGCTAAAATTCGAAGTCTTAAACTCGGTTCGGTCTAAAACCCGGCTTGTTCTCTAAAAAATCGGTTCGGGATTGAAATTTAAAGGGACTGAAAGCCCGGTCTGGCCCGTTATAATTTTAATGATTTTAATTATCCATTTTAATTACCGTTCTCTAAAAAACCGATTCAGGCTCGAGTTTGATTTGTATCAAACTTATGGAGTTCTAATGAATCTAATCTTTATTTAATTATTTTAGAACTTGTACATGTTGAACTTGATGGAATTTGGAATAATAAATGGAATATGAAACTGGATATTTAGGCCTGAAAAGTCCAAAACCCGGCCCCGCTAGGCCCGAGTTGTGTTTTGCTAGGGTTTGGATTTCATAAAGCCCGAGCCCAGACCGGCCTGATTAGTTCGGGTTCAGGCTCGGTCCATAAAAATTTAGGACTGGCCCGGCCTGTGCCCGCCCCTAATTTCTAGTCAAAATTTAAGAGAGTTGAGATTGTATGATGGTCTCAACATATGAACCGTTAAGATTATATCAGTACGTAGAAGATTTTCCCGTCATCACCTTACTATGAGATTGTATCGTGCCTATAGTAAATGCTGGGTAACCAAGTGCGGAGCGGATAACTGCTGAAACATGTAAGAATTGAAATCTTAGATTAAAACATTATGTATGGATGGTCTAGTGCGGATGCAGTGCTATCGACATGGCCTTATTACACGGCCTTCATGGTTTACTATCGGTGTTTTCTTGTAAGAAATGTGGTAGTGACTCGCTCTTACACGTAGTAGATTGGTTTTAAACGTAGTGTTGAGAATGAGAAGTGGTTGTCTAACATGTTGGTTGCAGGGATTTATCGAGACTCGCACACTGGTCTTATTCACTTTATACAGTAGCCGAGTTGAGTGTGTATAGTTTGGTTAAGAGCATCTGCACTGGTATAGGAGGGAGGTGCAGACACTATTTAAGGAGGTGCAAACACTATTTGAAGAATAGGAGGTGCAGTTCATGTTTTTTGTGCAACAGTGCAAAAAATAGCACTTCATATTACTGTTCATTAATTAATTTTTTTTAATAATTATTTCTTTGATTGATTTTCAACCAATATTCAGATGACACATGTCGTTATCGTCTAAATAATTGAACCAAATTTTTGATAAGAGTTTTGACCAATCACTAGACGACACATGTCGTTATCGTCGGAATAATTGAATAAGATTTCTGGTGAGATTTCCGACCAATTAGTAGACAACATAATCTTCAAACATCAGATAATCTATATTTGGCTATAAATCTATCGATTATGGCTCCTTGTATACTCACACCATCTACAAATCACTCTATATTCTACCCAAAAATATTTCCAAATTCTGACAGGATGAATCCTTTCAGTTTCGACAATTTTTTCAGGAGGATGCGACACCAACGTCGGCGAAATGTCGAAATTGTTAATGCCTTCATCACTGAAGCAGTCACGATCGATGCAATGCTTGATGATGAGCCACCTCGCCGCCGTCCAAATGAAGAAAGACTGAGGGAGTCAAGGGGACAAAATTTGATGGAAGATTACTTTATCGAACGCCATATCTTTAAAGAGCAAGATTTTCGTCGGAGGTACCAAATGAGTAAGAATTTATTCAACCGTATGATGACGGATCTCTGCAACTATGGCCAATATTGGCGTCAAAGATCAGATGCCACCGGACTGGTCGGACGTCTTCCACAACAAAAGATGATCGTTTCTCTTCGAATGTTGGCGTACGGCTCAGCCGCAGATCAGTGTGCTGAAATCACAAGGATTGGTGAATCTACAATAGTAGAATGCATAAAGAAGTGGTGCATCCAAGTATACAAGCATTACAGTGACCTTTACCTCCGTGCTCTAAATGCATCAGACATAACTCGACTTCTAAGGAGGGTCAAGCGTTAGGGATTTCCTGGTATGATCGGAAGCATCGACTGCATGCATTGGGAATGAAAAAACTACCCCACAGCTTGGTAAAGGGGCATTCTCAGGGCGAAAGAAGAGTCTCATTCTCTCTTCTTTTGTGCCACAAACCATGATTGAGATTTTCTTAGCTAGGAACAATAACAAGTTTATATGTCACAATAATATCTAAGAAAAATAGAGATGAAAACATTTATTTAAATAAATCACATAAAAATGAGATGACAAAATTATAAACACTTACCTCATCTTGTAAATTTGAGCCGGATTGTGAATTCCTTCGTGCATAAGCAAGAAAGGCACCCCAAACTTTCAAAGTCGGCTTCAACTTAGTAAAACGAGAAGAAACCGTGGTTTGGATCCTATGCTCCGGCCTTGATTCATTAGGCGTCATCTCCCAATTTTTGGAAAAAATCGGCATATATTTTTTTCACAATTTATCAGACTTTTGCATGTTGCGGGTGATAGGACAAACATTAATACGACAATAAGAAATGCACAATTGCAAATCTTCAGAAGCAAACCAATTTGACATTTTTTGTAAAAAATATAAAGAAACGAGTGAGGAGATGGAAGGAGATAATGAATTTGTTGTGCACAAATTGGTGTGAGAGGAGGATGAAATTGATGTAGTGTTTATAGAAAAATTGTTGGGTGTTATTTGCAAATTTTAGGGATTTTAGCATTTTTTAGGGTTTATTTTCCCAAAAATGCAATCTGCCAGTTTTTAAAAAAGTAGCTGTTTTCTTCAAATCTCGGCCGTTGGATCGAATTTTCGATTCAAAATGGACGGTCCAGATCAACTTGACCGTTGGGTCTAAATCTGCAAACGGTAAGTACAGGTGGCACGCTCCTATTGGAATGTTATTTTTTTAAATCTTTTACTAGCGCGTGTATTACACGAGCCGAAAATAAAAAATACAGGCTCGCCTGGTGTCACCCACGTGTGTGGGCTCCACCACGACGGCTCGTGCTCAAGGTCGAGTAAAGACTGCTCGAGCAGCTGCTCGTCATCCAGCGGTCGCTGGTGAAGGAGCTCACCACTTTACTTCCCGATTCAAGCTGCTCGTGCTATTTTTTGGTCGGGCCCACCTCCATACCTCTGCTCGTGCTATTCCCGACACCGGTGCAGATGCTCTAAGAGTTAGCCGCGGTTTGTGGATGTTGTTGTGAATGACAGACCGGTAATTAAGATTGTTCTCCCTAAAAAGAAAGTGAGGAACCTTTGTTTACCGATCATTTTTGTTTTATGTAGGACTATGAAATAAATAAAACCTCATTTAAAACAAAAACAAAACAAAATAAAATATAAAAAAATAGATAGCCACATAGGTATATGTGTCACACTGCCACTGGACACAAAAAGTTGAAACTCTTTCGCTTTATTATTTGTAGATGTCAAACTTTCAAGAGTTGCTTAAACTACTTCGCAGCTCTTGGATATTTGGGCATTCCTGGTGGCAGTGCCAATAGTTGATGTGTTACCAACTTTAATAGCAGTACATTCCAATATTGTTGTTGGATTGATCTAAATGTTTTAGCGGCATGATTAGAAGATCCGTACTTGAATAGTCTCAACAGTCCATATGCTTAGGACCCAAAACCTTTAAAAGCCTAAAATTTTTATTCTCACTATGTGATTATATTAGCTTAGTAAAAAACAAGTATTATATTACACTCATTAGTTACTATTTTAGAAAAAAATGAGTAGTGTAAGTATAAAAAAGATTTCTAATGTTTTATGTCGTTAAATTTTGAGTTTATAGCTTTAGTTCATTAATTTTTAAAAAGAGAATAAATTTGAATGAATACTATAGTATAAGGGCATATTTTTAAAAATTCAACTCAGATCTAAAAATCTCAGATTTGGGTCTGATGATCACAGCAATATGGTCTCAAGTCTTAACAACCTTGATGTTTGCGCTTCTTTGCTCTAAGAAACCTTTCACATGCATGTATATATTTCTTCCGGATATCGAATAGTACCACTCTACCGAAAAATCATCTTTGAGGTGATTCATTACCTATATCAAGTATTCAAGTACCATAATCACTGAGAGTATGAATAATAATTGATATCACAAATCTGAAACACACTGATCTACATGCAGCCAAGTATTGGGAAGGACAGAAGGAACACTCCAAAATGTAAGTATAGATAATACACTTGGCCGATTCAATTCCAAAGCAGAATCCTAATGGCCCCTTCCTATATATTTGGGAGCTGCCATCCCCTTTCTAACTTTCTGATATAAACAGCGATTACCAGCAGTGAATATAAGTATGTATATGCATCGTGGTGCTTGCTTTTATGTAACTTTGTACACAACCATGCATGCTTCAATAGGCAATGTATCTGAGAAAAACAAACAAAATTGTCATTGTTAATTTCCTGCTCAATTCTAAAGAGTGAGGCCAATAGGAACATTGATAATGAAGCAAGATCGCCAACCTTTTTTCATAGAGCAAAGGCTTCAGAATCCACTGGCACCCTTAAATTTAGAGTTTGAGGCCATCAACTGAAAGTTCCTTTTCTGATAGCAGCTTTAGTTTCTGGAACACATGGAATAATCAAGAAACCACATAAACAGTTAAGATAAAATTGAAATCTTGTGCAGTAACAAGTCTCTCTATTCCTTCCTTGAACAATATGATTGAATATGAAATGTCTATTACTATCTAAACTGCATGTGATATTTTATGTGATTCTAAAAAGGAAATGATGATAGTTTGTGCATACATACTGATAGAACACTAAAAAGACAATGTCTATCTAAGCTGCATGCAGTATCAATGATACAATACCAGAATGAAAATGATGATAATGGTTTAAGAATACATACCGTAAGATACTGTGGCGGTTCTTGGATACTGGTCGTTCCAAGGATTACTTCCCTTTTCAACTTTGCTGTCATCTTGTAACAAACTCGTAGCTGAAGATCGCAAATACAAAACATGAGAGGAGATCGGTAAAACCACTATGCAGATACATAAGCCTAGCAGAAAAGTCGTTGACAAATCCTACCTCTGATCGAGTTGCCCCACCAATCATAAATACAAAAATACGTCGCCCCAACTTCTTGTAATCAGTAGATTCACCTCTCAAAATTGAGTCACTACAAATGTTGTGGAAGGTCAACAAATTCTTAACGTATAATTAACAGTTGTGAAGCTCAGAGTTTCCATATTAACAAAACAAAACAAAAAACAAAAAAGGGACTATGAAGTGCTATAAACAACCAAATACTAAATCAGACATCATCTTGTTCCAGAGAAAGATTGTTAGGAGTGGCAGGGGATATGACCATAGCTAGGGACTAGTATGATTTCACCATATTTAATTCAAAATATGACCTTGCCACATTATGAAAGTTTGTCAATCTCTGCACATTCAGTTAGCAAGTTAGCACAATACTCAACTAGATAGGGTGCCTGTGAGGCTACCTTGAATATCCATCATCAGATAGCCGAGCTCGTCCCCAATTTGCAGTTCTCCTCGATCTTATCGAATGGGGATTAGTTGATGGAGCTGAACTTTCAGATGTACTCTGAGTATGCGTCTGGCTTCCTGAGTCCCGTGTCGGACCAGGTTCATTCATACAGGAATACTCATTCTTTGGTAATAGACCTTTGTTAAGATTTTCAATCAGCTCCTAAAAAATCATCTAATCAGAAACTGTTATTATAATAAAATAGAAAAAAAAATCTAATTACAAATCCTACTTCTGTATACTGATTCAGCTTAAATTGTATGTGGCTTAAACATACTCTTCTCTACCTTTCTTATTCAGTGATAAGCTTTTCGTTTTTGTTACGAGTAACATGTGTATTTTATTTTCTTGCTGCTATAGATTGTCATACTATAACTAATGCGATACAATCACTAAGATCAATATCTCTACCCATCTGTCAGAAGGAGTGTGTAGAGTGGGATTGTAATTCAAATTAATAAAACACCAAATTAAAATGGTGCATATTGTGGAAAGAATATATGTGGAGAGCCTGCAGGATATTCAAGCATGCATACCTCCATCAGTGGAAAAAATCGGAATAGTTGCCATGTTTCCTCCTCTTCACCTTCACGATCCTTCCTGGCTGCTTGTTTAGTCTGGTTATAAAAACAAGTAAATTCATGAACTGAAGCCTTGCTTTGCCCACTGCTTGCTTTCTAATATAGGATTCTACAATATTAGAAAAAAACATTTGATGTGCTAACCTTCGCATTATTGAACTTGAGTGAAAAGCTACCAGACGTCTTTTTGGATTCTGATGATCCCTTAAGCATTTTCATGTTATTCACAACCTTCATGTCCTGTTGTGATAACTTCGCCAACTAAATAAAGAAATACTAATCAGCTTAAGAGTAGGTTTTCTGTCTCTTCTAGAGTTCACCTAACTAGTTTAAATGTTAGATATTGAATCAGATTTCAACATATCCATAAATATAATTGAAAGGAGTCGAGGAAGTTTACTTCTTTAGAGGAAGACAGGCAAGAAAAAATTACAGTGATCGCACATGACAAAAATGGAATTGAAAGCTATAGCTACCTGCATTAGCTTAGTAGCCTTGTCTCCTTCAAACTTCTCAGGATATATAGAGGCATAAATCATTAGCAAACGCAACTTATCTTCAGAACTTGCATCCTGCATAAATCAGAGAAATGAGTTGAAGATTATCAATTATTAACAAGTACTTATATGTCCTCTATACATCACCTGATTGGTCCTCAGATAATTGATGACATCCTTGGCTCCTGCATCTCCAAAAACAAGATCCTGCTCTAGTTGCCCAAGGTCTCGAAGTCCATTTTCCCTGATAATTCTGTTAATTTTCCCTGCAATCTAAGACAAAAGAATCCAGCAAAGCTAATCAGCACGAAAGACTACAACCCAAAAAAAAGTAGCAGCTGGGAATTATCAGAGAAACGAATCCACCTTCTTTTTAGCATTGTGTTATGTTAATGCTTAATGACTAAATAAAATAATTGCAGAGATATTCATCCAAAAACACACGATGCCTGAAAATTATCAAAGCAAACCTCGATGTGGAGAGAAATCTTTTCCATTTGTTCAGTGTACTGTGGCAGAGCTTGAACCATTTTCTGCAAATCCCGTGTAGATAATTCATTGCCATCTCTACAAAAATTCATATTTTGATATTAGAATTGTATGGAAAAAATATTTCATGAATCAGAAGTACTTAAATTCAAAAAAAAAAACCTAGAGCCATAAAAAAGAAACGAACAGAATTTAACGCCTGAATATCCTGTTGGCAAACTTCCATAGAGTTCCTATTAGATACCAGTAGAACCAACCTTGCACTTTGTTGGAGCTGCGCAGCTTTATTCTTTGATTGAAAGGTGCTAAACTTGTCGCTCAACCGTTCACTAGCCTGGTATTTCAGTTAGTGGACTATAGTATTCACGCTAGTAATATATTCATGTAATAACCAAAAAGTTTAAAGTCGAGATATATACATCTGCTATATGTGTATGGCGAATCTCCAGCCAGATAGGATCATTGTCTTCTAAAAGGACCTCCTTTCTCTCAGGATCACCACCAGTTTTGCTAGGAACCTAATTTAAAATGTATGCATTCATATATTTAGAGAAAATAACTGCAAATGATAATAGATATTCAGGACAAAAGGAAAAAAGAACAAGGCATACCTCATGTATATATTTGTTGCCATCCATTTCCAATAAATCGTGGCACATAGCATCATACGTCCACTCATGTATGACAGGAGCAATCTATACATGTGAACGCCACACATTCAAGAAAGAAATCAAAATGTAAGAACATCGGAAACAAATAAAGTAGCTAGCCAATACAGTACAATAAATAAGAACCTGATCAACAGATCTATCCAAGATGAGTAAGTCGCATGTTTCTTTCTGTGGAAAGTTGGGAATTGAAGATTTATATTTTGAAATAATGTTCCAAACAGCACCAGCAAGCTTTGTAGGAAATACATCACGAGCTGATGCTTCTGTAGATTCATCCACAGCCTTGGAAGCAAGGTATCGCACCGATGGCAGTTCCTGGGATATCACAAACTTGTTTGCTCATTATCAGCCAAAAAGGAAAAGAATTGTACAAAACACCCAAATTTGTATGGATTAAGGCGACCATTATGTTGTTACCAAAATCTTAAAAGAACCACAATTGTTGGAAATAAGCCACTGAGCCAGAAGCAGTAATTGCAGTATTAATATAAGGAGCCTCGTCTAAGTTATGGTATCCTACCCTACCAAACCAACATTTTTGGAATTATAGACTATACCTTCATTGAAGCAAAAACTGTGGCAATTCGAGTTGCCATTATGTCCAAGCACTTCTCGACTCTCTTAGAATTATCAACAATACCGAAGAGCTCCTCCAAGGCTTTATCTTGATCAGTGATAAAAGCCTGCATTTTAAAATGATCATACTGAAAAAAGTTTCCCATGCATGCTTCTGTATACATTTCAAATATATATAAAGGCAATGATAAATCATGACACCATGTTTAAGGAATGATAAGGAAACACAATAACCTGATTATCTATTGGAAAGTATTCCAGATTCATCTGCATATTACCAACCAAATGTAAGATCCAATGAAATTTCTATGAATTTTCAAAAGAATTGTTAGATGTAAAAGCAATGAGAAGAAATTTTTATACTTTATACCTCTCTCAATGCACCTATACGCGGTAAAACACTTGTATCTTTCTTTATGTGATTTATGAGTTCCTTTGGGATAGGTGAACTGAAAAATACAAAGGCTCTGGAACCGGAAAACAAAGATACGCAAGAAAACAAAAGGAAACCACAATCAGATACTAATGGTTGAACAAATTGATAAAGCATAAAAGAAAAAAGAAAAAATTAGCTTCTCTTACTTCCTGTATAAAGGCTCCCTTCCAGACATGTCAGACAAGAACATGACTACACTGCATGCTAGCAAAAGATAGAGTTAAAAAGAGTAAACGGAAAATAAACCACAAACAGAAAAATGAATGCATATTTTGACAAATTCTTTACTTCTCTTTTGATGGCTGGATATAATAAATAACATCCATTGAAGGCAATGGTTCCCTCCTCCGAAAAAGGTCTTCCACCACTGTGATAAAACATACTCAATTTCAAAAATATTCAAGAAACAAATCATGAATATATTTTTAAGGATGATTTACATAATACTATAAAAATAGTGTTACTGCTAGCAACAACATAATGGTGGCAGTCAATCAATACTGCATAGCTCTACCGTATATTTTGTTTAATTTCTTCTGGAACAATCAAGTAGTCCAAAGGAATGAGATCAGTTTGATTGACAATGACTTGAATAACATAGCCATTGCAGCACACTCACATTTCATTGATTCATCGTAATTGTGCAAAGCGTGGTACTGGTTCACTTCATTGGAATAAACCTTAAAAGAGGTCGAGGGTAAATTTCCCAAATTGATGGAGGGGACCAATATCTAGATTTCCCCAGTAATTTTCATTTCTTCTTAAGTTACCATATAACTCACTCCATCTCCCAGCGTATTGTAAATCCATTTCATGAAAGTCGCAACTCTATTCAGCCAAAAGGTCACTCCGCACTTATCAACTAATTGGAATTACTATTTACTAGGAGGGAGTAGCTAGGAGCACAAACTATGAAGAAATATAAGGATGAAGGTGGAAAGGATTATTGACACAGATTTTCTGTATCTAACGCAAAAGGGACATGCGTGCACATTGTAAGAATCAAAGAACTGGAAACACTCCTTTGGGAAACAAGAGAAAAGAAAACGAACAAGGAAGATTAAGTTTTGCTCACAAGAAATTTCTTGGTCAGTGATATCTGCCATTTTACATGAATAGGACATGACCTTCACTGTTACTTTATCCATGATGAGTACCTGTTGTGAAGCAATTGAGGATGATCAGAGTAACAACAGCATTATGCAGATAACTAGACTCATTTCACTGCAAATTATTCAAGTTCACCTAGCCAAGCACATAATGATGAGTACACGAAAACTTTATGAACGAAAGACATTAAACAAACCTTCCAAGACTTGGAATTCTCAGTTCTGGTTGATCCAAGCATTTCGTGCAACAACCCTACAAAACCATACAAACAAACTGAAATCACAAATATGAAAAAAAAATGAAAATGATCAAAATCCAATCTTTATTTCATTTTTTCTTTCATCCCTGCCCGAGTGATTCACAGTGAGATTCGAAATTGTGACCTCCATAACCAAGAATAACATGTGATCTACATGATGATTGTTTTATAAACCAATCACAGCTACAAAAAAATATTGTATTTCATTTCCTACAAACCAGAAAGTGCCTAACATTAACCAAAATCCAGAGCCTGCATGCCATTCAATTCTGCACTTGGGTGATCATGATCTGGGGTTTCAAAATTTATCTACCATGTTCTAGGAAAACGAGACGGAAGAGAAAGAGCTTACGGTCACGGCTGAACTGACGGAAACACTTGTACCCCGACACTCCGCCGCCATGGGAAGAGGACTCAGAGTCTGAAAACGACATCGATCGTTGCAGAAGCAGAATATTATATCAGATTTCAAGTTCCAGGAAATATTGATAAATTAAAAGAAGCATTCAGAGAGAAAAAGAGAGAGAGGAGAGAGCGGAGAGAAGAATGAGTGAGAGGGCGAGAAAGGAGAGCGGGAAAGAGGAGAAGGTCGTTACAGGAGGCTTTGGATGTGTCACAAGAACCGTTAGCTTCGCCTTCGTTTCACTTTTACTGAGATTGGGATTTCTATTTTTATTTTTTTGGAAATGGGGTTTGGACTTTGGGACCAGCATTAGACTTATCTTTTAGAAGTCTATAACAAAAGACTTATCTTTTACAATTCAATATTTTTGTTCATTTTCTAGTGTTTTTGTTTATTTATTTTCATTTTCAAAAGATTTGTCATAAAATTTAGAAAAGACAAATGTATTTGTAATTGGTATGTGCCTTATAGAATGGTCCGTCTACTGTCACCTCACCAAATATTTTGATCATCCTACATTTCACTTTTAAATTAAATATTTCAATATACTAACCTTACAAGCAGAATTTTTTATGAAAATAAAATATTAAATTAATCTATAAAATTCAAACGATAACAATTCTCTACATCTTTATATCGAAAAAAACAATTATTTACATCTTTCAAATCAAATTTGAGAATTATTTCAATCTTCAACAGTGTGGTTATACATTGCGATGAAATTATTTGTTCTTATTTTTATTTTATTTATGGATCCAAATGTAGTATTTCATATATATACATATACATATACATATACATATACATATACATATACATATATATATATATATACATATATATACGGATGAAAGATTTTTATATTTTGTCAGTTTTATAATCATAAGAAAAGAAATAAATTAAAAATCAAATACTCCAAGTTCAAAGACAGATTTGAAACTTTTAATGTAAAAAATAAGACGTGAAATGAACTGAGTATTTAGTGAGATGAAAATAGCCGCATCCCTTACAAAATTATCATCCGGAGTATATGCCCCGCAAGGGTGTTACAAACATCTACTTCCGTATTAACATAAATTTTATTAATTTTCCAATTTATGTATATTATGGCTAATGCCATCCGTGACATCCCCGACGTTAGCTAGATCACTTAGTGCCTTAGAGCAAATTCATAACCGACACAGCACTGACTAACATGAACTATAGAAAACCCTTCTCTTTGCAAGATTGAATAGCGCCATCAAACATTTCCCCAATCCCGCATTTGAACTTGAAGCCAGCATTCAACAGTTTCATTGATGATACAGTTGTTCCTTTGTAACCTTTAATCTCCACTAAGTGACTGAAAAAGAACCAGCAGGTGGTTAGAAAGAGTGAGTAGGCATAAATTTGACATCACATAAGAGAAGAATGACCGAAGAAATGTCAATGTTTTAAAAAACGTTAGGCGCTAGTCGGCTGGACAACCGTGTTAGTCAGGCGATTAACCGATTAATCGCTTTTAAGTGGGGATTAATCGGTTGTATGACAAGAATTAATCGGTTTCAACCAAAACGGTGAAGCACCGTCTAACGCCTAGACGGAGAATTAATCGGTCTAGACGGAGATTTTTAGAACATTGGAAAATGTTATGAGCTATGTTATCTATTTATTTGCGCTCATACAAATTCGATCATTAGAACCCTAAATGATTAGTCTTCAGACTCATTGTGAAATCATCAATATTATATGCATGCATCTGAGAAAAGATGGAATCATACTCTGGTAGTGACAGAAGCACGGTAGAACATGAACGAGAACTTCATGCGCAATCATGCGCAAGAGGAAGACACAAACGTATATTGGTTCACCATGTCTCGGAGGACATGGCTACATTCACTCGAATTTACTATCATGGCCGAGATGCCTTCGGTGTTACAAGTTCTCAAGATCAGGAGAGATCCTTTCTACATAGGGGAAGTCTTCCTTTTATAGCTAAGGAATGTTCCCTCACATTCAATATTTTTGATGTGGGACAACTACACGTATCTCTTATCATGGTGTCCTACTGTGGAGCTTCGAGTTAGGTCTTTCGAGCGTGATACCAATGATCCTTCACCATGAGGAGGTAGCCTCGACGTCGGTCTACGAGATGTATGTCGGAGGCAGGGTTTGTCACGGTCAGAAGACCAGTCTATGAGATGGTTATTCACGTGTGACGGTATATACCCACAACATGTCCCTCCACAGGTTCGAGTAAGAGGACCATCATAGTTGGGAGTTAAAATAAATCGAGTCCCGCCCAGCGTAAATGACGACTGAGTGACGGGATACGCCCCATGTCCCCCAACTCCTTAGTAAGAAGGTTCTCATCTCAGGCAAATATTCCCCTTTTTTATGAGTCGGGAAAAAGCAGAGCACCAACCCGATGATGTGTAATTCCCGGAGACAACGGATGCCGATTACTCATTTTACCTTTCGACCCTGGAGAGCGAACTCTATCAAAAATGGATTCAAAGACCAGTAGACCAGTGAAGCATTCCAGCCCGGTGATCGATGAACTATACCCGAGAGAGCTCATTAGATCCGACCCGGAAGCTAGCTAACTTGCAGTTCCCCGGCGATGGACTAACCCCGATGGATTCTAATGCCGAGCAGAGCCACGGGCGAGATGGAACAAATCGGATGCGCTGGAAACATGTGTTAGCACGCGGTGGAACACGAAACTCCCGATCCTGCTACTTAGTTAAACCCACAGACACTTGGGCCCGATGGCAGTTAGACTTGGCCGGGAACATGCTGACCTGCTGACTGGGCCATCTGCTGCAACTCAGCCGAGTGGACGAGTCTTCTCCTCTTAAGAACTAGCCGAGACACGGACCTGATCTGATGAAAATCTCGATCGAGCTGGATCATCGAGATACCGTTCGAGTTGGGAATGATGAAACTTGTCCCCCCACGTTTTGCTCAGTATAACTTCCATTTTTGGATCTAACTTCTCTGTGTTACTTGGGTCTTGCTAGTTAATATTTCTCATCCAATCATGTAGACTTGGAATCTCATATACTCATGGCTGTGTTGAACTCATATCCTGATCGTATTTAGGACGTATGTTTTTCATGTTTGGTACCCCGTCCGGTGTAATGCCCTTGGTGTTACATTTTCCATGGACAAAGGTAACGAGCCTTTTCATATTATGTGTTACGACTCGAGTAGCGGGGTGTTAATGCCGTCTATGAGTTATCAAGCCACTTGCTCCATTGTTAAATGGATGATGTAACTGCCCATTCTTCACTTCCTAGAGTTGCGCATGTTTGAGACCTATGCTTTTCATGTTGTAGTTGTTACACATGCTTCTCGATAGGTGTTAACCGAGGTAAGAGTTTCACAAAGCAGTTGTTGTTCACTTCTTACCGGTAGTTGTTATCCAGGGTACGTGTTTTCGAATTCCCGATGATGTTGCGTATCCAATCATGAAGATGTGGAGTTCCCATATACCAACCGTGTTATGCCTTAGTTTTGCCTCATATCCCGATCGTGTTTTGCCTCATATCCCGATCGTGTTATGCCTTATCCAATCATGAAGATTTAGAATCTCATATACCGAGATGATGTTGTTCCTGATGGTGTTTCCCAATCTAAAAATGAAGACTTAGATTTCTAAATCCCGGCCGTGTTATGCCTTATACCTTATTTATGTCACGGTTCCTTGTCTGATCTTATGTCTTCCAATCATGAAGAACTGAAATCTTACATCCCGACCGTGTTTCTAAATAGTATGCATTTTCCTCAAACAAAGTTAAATATTTAATAGTGATCCCGGACCGGATGTTACATAGCCCTTTAGTTACAACCTTCAGCAATACATAGTACGTCAATGATCCCATGATTTTATTGTGGAAAATAATCAATTACAACACTCCATCTTTCCAATTGAAACTTGAACCAATAACACATAAATAAAGCCACGTGTGTTTGTAATGGGGTTACACCAGCATATGTTCTATAACTTGCCCAAATTCATAAATCGTTGATGGTGAATTGCCAATCATGTGCAAAATATTATGCATTAGACGTGAACCGGTGGAATATTGAACTGTGCATGAGCATGCAAGTGTTCCAGCACAATTGATTAGCCTACTAGCAAATTGTACAAGCAGATTGCCCATTATTTATACTGTTTATGAGCATGCTCGAGCCTTGGCATATACTTTCATAGGCATGCTTATAATGATCCAAGCTCAGATATCTATTCATGAAGGGATAAAATAAGGAACTTATCTGTGAAGAAAGCTGTCGAATGGTGCACCATAGTAACTCTACTCTCTTCAATTTATTTCCTGCTCTCGGTGTTTAATTCTCAATATGGAATCAGCGGGTCTCGGGGAATAGGTGCGGCCTCCGGGATGAATAAGCTGAGTGCCGGAGTGTTGCTTTCGGGCTCCTGGAATTGAGAATTGTGATCACGTCCGGGGTCTGACTCACTGCCCTGGGTGAGCTGTTGTGATGCGCGGCACTGTGACTGAGGTGGACTTCGCCTCATCAAAAACGAACATGTGATTAGCACCCATGTTTTAAAAGGCTAAGGCGTAGTCGAGACAAAAGGTGTAAGCCTTTTGAAAAATAACATGTATTTATGAAATTATCCCTCTTATATATATACAACATATATTGCAATCAACACAAACAATTCATTCTTAGTAAGTACTCAAAACAATGTAATTCAAGCAAGTCACCAAACATAAAAAACATCTAAAGACTCAAGTTGAAAGATCATAGCACACTAACTAGTCTTACAAGATCAAAAGACAATTAGTAATAATTGAAATAAACTTCATACTTCAAAATCATAAAGAATCATTTTTGTGTTGAAATTCATGTGCACAGGTATTCAACAATGGAAGACTGTCTCTTTCTACGTTAACAAAAAATCTCAGGTAACTAAATGGATAAATGTTATTAATTTGAATTAGCCTCTTCCACTCTGTTTGGGAGGACCAGAGGAGGCTTATGTGTTCTAGTTCAGCATTAATGATCAGAGAAATCCTGGATAGAACAAAGATTCTGATTTGGGGTCTGTCTTTTCAGGTCATCGTTAAACTCAAAACGTAAACAGGTTGGGGGAGCCTTTGCCAAGAAGAGTAAAAGTAAGATTGTTGGCTGTTTAACTTGAAACTAAGTTTATTGTCACAATTCACATAAAAATGTCAAAATTCTAACTTTATGTTTCAACTATCTGCTTGTACACTCAAGAATCTTACACTCAAACACAGGACCAAAACAATCTATAACTATAAAGGAACCAGCATCAAACAGAGGGGAATGTTTCCAGATAACAAGCTAATACATAGCATTAACTGAAAGCGAATACTTTCTAATATTTGGTAAAGATTAATTCATACCATGGCCATGGATACATACCTGAAAAACGTCGAGAACGGCAGCGGGATTTGTATGGGAGATAAGGGTGGTGATTGTAGATGAGTTATGGTTATCATCTTGGTTGAAAAGAGTCTGCTCGAGCTATGGCTCTAGGTCATTAGGGTTATCATCTATTTCGACCATTTGTGGGGATGGGCTGGAAAGGTGGCTTGGTAATAGGAGAATGTAGACCCTCCTTCTAGCGCCAATTGCTACTCTTATTCCTAGAGTTCGAGGTGAAAGAATACCATTGATTCGGCTATCTGATACCCTGCACAAGTATCAACAGCTTCAAGAGTCAAGACCGGGGTGGGCCCAGCCTTTGACTCTCTGATGCCTAAGTTAGAACAGTTGTGTCAACAACTTGACAGAGTTTTGAGGCTAGAAGAATCTTAACTTTCTCATGATTCATTGGTTTACCTATATGGTTGTGTCTTGAAAATCGTGTCATTCCTCCCCGATGTGGGACTGTCAGGAAGACCCTTCCCAACATGCCTCTCTAAGGGGCTTGGAAGGTGAGCTACAGGGAGAATTGCTTGGTATGTTTGGTCCCAAGTTAAGTCACCTACCTGCCCTAATTGCCTTTAGGGGTGGCTAGTGGAACTCAAGGCCACCGGCGACTAAATCTTGGACAGCTTTTCCGGCCTGAGTGGAGGTCTCCCTCCTACTGTTAACACTTTTTTACCCAAACCTAATTTATCTACCCATCTCTTCCACCACTCATTCCCGATCGATCTCTTTCTATTCTCTCATCTCTCTTTTCTATTCTCTCTCTCCTGACCGACGTGACACAAGCTTGACGACGTTGACGCCCCTCTTTCCTAGATAATGGCGACGCCGATGCAGACTTGACGACAATCATGAAGCAGATTCACGTCGTCGCTCGGTCCAATTCACGTCGTAGCTCGATCCAACTCACCATCTGATGTGATCATGATGACTGTGTCATTCTCAACGATTGGGGCAAGCCTCCTTCGGATACCAGTACACCGCCTCCAGCGTATTTCCACAAATATATCTTGCTTGTGTAGAACGACAGTGAGCTAATTCGTTAGTGTTCTCTCTACTTTTCTATCCATTCTAGTGATTCTACAATTAATAATGTTGTGGTTTTCTTGCTTGAAAATATGGGCAAAACTTTATCCTTTCTTTGATCAGTCAATAAAGCAAAAAAAAACAGATGTTGTACTGGTATCCAAAACCACCACCGTAACTCATAATCGTAAGGATAAAGTAATTTAGTTATTAGTGTCAATAATTGTTTATTAGGGGTAGCCATTACTGGGGTATTTTTAGTTTTAACTGATTATTAGAGGATAATAATTTAGTTATTAGGGGTCTGTGATCATTTATTAAGGGTCAATAATCGTTTAAAAAGAGTTAGTAAATGATGATTATTAAGGGTCAATAATTGATTATTGAGTGTTAGTAACCCAATTATTCAAGGTTAGTAATCATTTTATGATTAATTATTAAGGTCATTAACTTGATTATTAACGGTCAGTATCTAATTAAATAAGTTGATTATTCTTGGTCATTAACTCAATTATTAGGGGATAGGTATTTGGTGACGGTGATGACCAGAGAAAATTCGATGACAAGATTTAGGTGACTAGATTTCGGCAACGAGATTATGGTGACTGGATTCCAGCAACGAGATTCTGGTGACTGGATTCCAGCAACAAGATTCAGGTGACTGGATTCCAGCAACGAGATTCTGATGACCAGAATTCGGCGGCCATTGACCGGAGTCCGACGAGGCTCCGACAAAGCCTTCTTTCACTTACACTTTCTCTCTCTAAGTATGTACAAGGATCAAGAGTAAAAACGTCTTAAAAATATTATTTTAATATGATTTTAATGAAGATCTGTGTATTTGGACACAAATAAGTGTGTCTTTCATTCAATTAGATTTCAAAGTCTTATTTTCATTGAATGGGGTTTGACTTTTATTTTTTGTGTGTAAATGGTCATTAACCCTAATTTTAATTCCTTAATGCCTATTTCAATGACAATTTTTTAATGAGCTCATTCAAATATAAGGTAACATTTTGTGTGCCCAAATGCACGTATCTTTATCAAAATCTTAACAAACCATATTATTTTAAGAATATTTTGTCATCACCCTTTAAACATGCATTAAGAGAGAAAGTGAAAGAGAGAAAATGTTTGGCCAGAACCTCGACTGACTCCTGTCATAAGTTACCGAATTCTGATCATCGAATTACTTTAGATTTCAAAAGTGAAATTCGAGATGAGTTCTGATAAAAACAACTTTAGAGACATTTGAGCTAGACCCTACATTGAAATCTGACTTTAAATTTATAAAAATCTAGAGTGCATGCGATGATTTATTGATTTATTTATGGGATACTGATGATATGACTTTGAGTACAATTTGAATTTGCTACGTTAAGATTATCTATAGAAATCCCCTTTCTCTGCAAGACTGAACTGCTCCATCGAACATGTCTTCGATCCCATGCTTAAACTTGAATCCAGAATTCAGGAGCTTCTGCGATGAGTACCCACACATTTTATGACCTTCAATGCCCTTCAAAGAACTGTAAGCCAAGTAGAAATGGTAGCAATCAGATAGATAATTGGTGGCATACATCAGACTGAAATTAGAGGAGAGTCTATATTTTGTAAAATTACTCACTCAGCTGTCGGTATTTGATATTCAGGGTATTTTGCAAAGAGAAATCGAGACATTTCCTCTAAGGATACCTTAGCTAATGAACAAATGTACCTCCCTTTTTCATCAGGGTTTTCGAAAAGAAAGATGTGTGCACTGACCAAATCATCTATGTGCACCATACTTTTGTTCTTTAGATATCGATAGAGATGCTCATTTCCTGCATGGTAAAAATGTAAATGAATCATATATAAATATATAGAACGGTATCTGGCCTAATGAGTTGCGGCTATTGGTACATTTTCATGGGATATTATGATATAAAACTATATATATTTAGACCGACAGTTGGGCAGTCTATCAAACAACATAACATGTTAAATTGTTCGACACTCTTACGCAACATTAGTAGATGACTACATATCATCAAGACAAAAAATGTTAGAGATGATGGATCTAATATCAAAAAAGTGATAAATAAAATATAACATATGTGTTGGTGAATCATTCCTAATTGTACCGAGAACTTTTATGGTTAAAACACAACACCTTAAAGGTGGTTAAGTTGAGACAGTATCTGTAAAAGGATGATCCACTGACCACGCTTGTCGCTCACGTTTTGACATAGAATCAGAGCGGGTCCCTTGGCAGTTGATTCTCTATGAGCCCGAATGCTTTTTTTTTCAGAAGTCATGGCTCTGGTTCGGTTCTTTCGGAGTTTGGAGTTTGAGGTTGTTGTTTCGGAGTTTGAAGTTTGGGGTTCTTTCGAAGTTTGAAGTTTGGGGTTCTTTCGAAGTTTGAAGTTTGGGGTTCTTTCGGAGTTTGGAGTTTGTAGTTCTTTCAGTTAACCATGTGGGCTGGGTTCAGTTTCTTAATCTGTTTCACGTGCAAACCTAAAAGTTAGGTTGCATGTGAGGGAGAGTGTTGGAGAGGAAAGATTCCACATTAGAAATGTGACAAATAAAATATCATATATATGTGCGTGGATCATTTATAATTGTACCGATGTCTTTTATGGTTAAAACCTAACAACTCAAAAGTGATTAAGTTTATATAGTATTGGTACAATGACAACAAAAATATCTCTTTAATCCATAGTACACAAAATCTATGCTCAAACTACTTTTTAATAAATTTGTCATAAGACATACCTTGAATCATGCATAGGAACAGATATACAGAACTTGGGATTGTTTTGCAGAGAAATCCACCGATTACTAATGGAGGGATCAAAGTGACAATTTCCAATCCATTTTTTTCAGCAAATTCCAGAGCTGCTTGCTCTGTCTTGGTTTTTGCAGCCACATATGGAGTCTCACGTACTTTCAGAGACCTATGATATTCAACGTCAGTCCAAGTACTCTCATCCACAATGTCTTTGTTGGTTCCACTATGAGAAATTGTTGCTGCACTAGATGTGTACACAACCTTCTTCACAGACTTGGACTTTAAGCAGGCTCTCAATATGCCTAGAGTGCCTTCTACTGATTTTTTGGTAACAATTTCTTCATCTTGTTCTTTCAGAGGATTAGGATGAGCAACATGGAAGACTCCAGTGCATCCTTCAATTGCTGCATTGAAACTTTCAGGTTGGTCGAGATCTGCATTGAAGATGTGAAGCTTATCTGATGCTCCTGGTAGGCTTGTGAGGTAGCTGATGTCTCTCTTGCATTCTGGTCAATATGATACACCAATGCAGTGCATACGTTACTTGTTAGTTACATGTTACAAAATGAGCCAAAATGACTTAATGAGCAGACATTATGCATATCCTGAATTCATGATATCATCGATCAAGACACTTTTCTTCATTAAAAGTGTATTATGATGCTCTTTCGAACCTTAATCGAAAGCAGTCGAAGGGTGAAAAGATCATAACATGCCTCTCTACTCAAGCTATGACTTTGATATCATGTTAGACAACTAATAGACGATAAAAGTCTAAATTGTTGAAGAGTCTAATCGATCAAATAGATCAAAAAAGTTTCCTGCAAAGATTAGAGTGGGGATTTTTGGATTATTCATAGCTTAGTAAGTAAAAAAATTTACCTGGGTCAGGTCTAACAGTAGTTCGAACGGTGTAACCATGTTGCAGAAGCCTCATAACCAACCATGAGCCGATGAATCCAGCTCCACCTGTTACACAAACTGGACCCTTTTTTGCATCCATTTTTCTAGCTCCTTCAAACACAAAGCATATGTGTTACTTGAGTTTCATGAATCTGTTAAATATACAATTAGGGTGGCAAGGAATAAACGGTGAAAATGACACATAATAATTATATATGGATTATTCTTCTCACAAAGTTGCCTAGTATAGAAGACAAAACACAGAAGTAGACAGAATAAGCCTTGAAATTGTTCACAAATTGTGACCTCACCAAGGCCTATGACACCCAGGTAGTCAAGGGGATCAAAGTCACTGTTTCGGGCGGCAAGTCCATTTTTTTACCAGCAAATTCAAGGGCTGCTTGCTCAGTTTTAGTCTTGGCAGCCACATATGAAGTTCCTAATAATTTCATAGACCTGTGAAATTCAATATCACTCCATGTACTCTCATCCACCATATCTCACTAAAAGCAACAGTTGCAGTACTTGAAGTTGACAACACAACCTTCTTCAGTCTTAGAATTCAGGCAGGCTTTAAATATGCCTAGTTTGCCTTCTACGGATTTTTTGGTTACTACTGCTTCATCAAGTTCTTTGTCAGGCTTAGGATGAGCAACACGGAAGACGCCGATACATCCCTAATTGCTTCATTGAAGCTGCTTTCTGGTTGGTCGAGATCCGCATTGAAGATCTGGAGCTTTTCTGATGCTCTTGGTAGGCTTGTGAGGTAGCTGATGTCTCTCTTACATTTTGGTCAATATGCCAAAGACCAATTCAATGCATATGTTTGAAGAAAAGGATATCAAGGACACAGAAGAAGAGAAAACTTTATTTCATTGATATTGAATTCTTCTGTGTTGCAATAGGAGAAGGAAGGATATGTATATATACACATGACTTAACAACCAACACACTAATCAAACCAACACACTAATCAATAGAATAAGAAAGTTGCTGGAGCCGAAAGTAGCAACAGTGTTGTTCTGTCAGCAGACAGACTCTATCAAGGAGACAGTCTCCATCCCAACAGACATGCAATGCGGGAATGCAGGATTCTTCAACACACCCCCTCAAGCTGGTTCCGGAAGATTGATGGAACCAAGCTTGGACAAGATTTTTAGAAAGGTAGTAGTTGGTAAGGCTTTGGTGAAGATTTCAGCCAACTGATCTTGACTTCGAGTATAGACTGTTTGAATAACCTTGTCCTGCACTTGATTACGAATGTAATGATAATCGACTTCAATGTGTTTCGTTCTTTCATGAAACACAGGATTAGAGACAATATGCATGGCAGCTTGATTGTCACAGTAAAGAGACAAAGGTTGAGAATTTCTGAGACCAAGATCCTCAAGTAATCCTCTAAGCCATATTAATTCACAGGCAGCTGTAGCCATTGCCATATACTCAGCTTCTGCACTAGATCTAGCAACCACTGTCTGTTTTTTACTTTTCCAGGTAACAAGATTACCACCAACAAGAGTGCAGAAACTAGTGGTGCTCTTTTGGTCTAAGGCATTGCCAGCCCAATCAGCATCAACATAACCAACAAGATCAGTGCTTCCATTAGACTTAAAGAGTAAACCTCTACCAACTGAACCTTTTAAGTATCTCAATATTCGTTTAACAATGCTCAAGTGAGCAATAGTGGGAGCATGCATGAATTGACTAACAATGCTCACACTATAACAAATATCAGGCCTGGTGATAGTGAGGTAAATCAATTTGCTAACTAACCTTTGATAGTAGCTGATATCTGGAAGGGGAAGCCCCTTAGAACTTAACTGTAACTTGCTGCATAAGGGACTTTTGGCAGGTTTGATGTCCAACATATGTGCTTCCTTTAAAAGATCTAGAATGTATTTCCTTTGGTTTAGAAATAGGCCTTTGAGGGATGATGTCATTTCTATTCCAAGAAAGTACTTCAGATTTTCAAGATCCTTGATTGCAAATTTTTTATGCAGAGCAAGCTTCAAGGCTGAGATTTCTGCCAAATTATCCTCAGATATGATCAGATCATCAACATAAATGAGAACAACTAATTTACCCTGAGCTCTATTCCGAACAAATAAAGAGGAATCAACATTGCTTCTTGAAAACCTCATCTCCTCCAACACTGAGCTCAACTTAGCATACCAAGCTCGAGGTGATTGTTTTAGGCCATAAATAGCCTTATCCAGTCTGCAAGCCTTGGTTGGGTCTGTTGATTTGGTGTGTCCTGGAGGAAATTTCATATACACTTCTTCTTCCAACTCACGATGTAGAAAAACATTTTTTACATCCATTTGATGTAAACTCCAATCTTTGTTGACTGCAACTGAGAGAAGAACACGAACTATACTCATTTTAGCAACTGGTGCAAATGTCTCCTTGTAGTCTACACCATAGGTCTCAGTAAATCCTCTAGCAACTAAACGAACTTTCTTTCTCTCTATCTTACCATCAGAATTGAATTTGACTTTGAAGATCCATCTGCAGCCAACAACCCTTTTTCCAGGAGGTAAATCAACAATAGACCAAGTGTTATTGCTGTGAAGGGCAGACAGTTCCTCGGCCATAGCAGCTCTCCACTCAGGGTGAGAATTTGCTTCTTCAAAAGATTGAGGCTAAGAAGCATTAGCAAGGCTGTTCAAAAAAGCCGTATGCTTGAGAGAAATTTTTTTGAAGGAGCAATGATTGACTATAGTGTGCTTAGAAGTTATGAGCACATAGTCATTGAATTTTACAGGCCTTCTCCTATTGCGACTAGGATTGCGTCGAGAAATACCATCAGCAGCTGGTTCTGCATTTTCAACTGCAGCAACATTTCTTCTATATCAGTAGTATCAAGAATATCATGATTATCATCAGCATGGATTTCAGAATCAACAGTAGTGACTGCTGGATACTCAGAAGGTTGATGATTTTCAGCAATATCAGTAGCTGTAGAAACTTCAGAAACTAGACTAACTGTAACATCAAAATAGTTGCTCTCACGCACAGGCATTTCAGAAGATGCAGTTAAGTCATCATATGACTCCCCCTTTCTGCTAATTCCATCTTGTATACTAAAGTAGGGCAGGTCTTCATCAAATCTAACATCTCTTGAGACAATAATCTTCTTAGTAGCTGGATTGTAACACTTATAGCCCTTTTGAGTGAAAGCATATCCTAAGAATAAACATTTAATTGCTCTAGATTCCAGTTTCTCTCTCTTGTTAGACTGGATATGAACATAACAGGTGCAACCAAAAACTCTGAGGTGGGAGATATCAACTTTCCTATCTTTCAGAACCTCCATTGAAGACTTAAATCCCAAAACTCAACTAGGAAGCCTATTAATCAAATAGGTTGCCGAGAGAACAACATATGACTAGAATTTTTTTAGAACATTCATCTGAAACAGAAGAGCTCTAGTTTTCTCAAGAATATCCCTATTTTTTCTCTCAGCAACTCCATTTTGCTGAGGAGTCCCAACACAACTAGTTTGATGGAACACTCCATTGTCACTCAAGAATTTTTTTCATCTTGTTTGACAAGTATTCAGATCCATTATTTGATCTCAATGTTTGAATTTTAGAAGACAAATGATTCTTGACCAGATTATGAAAGTCACAGAACATGAACAACTCACTTTTTGATTTCATGACATATAACCAAGTAATCCTTGTAAAATCATCAACAAAGGTTACAAAATACTTGAATCCATCAACAGATTTCAGGACAGGTCCTCAAATGTCTGAATGAATGATTTCAAAAGGATGACTAGCTCTAGACAAGGATTTAGCAAAGGGAAGTCTAGTAGACTTAGAGTACTGACATACATCACAGTGATTGTTGTCATTACAAGAATTTGGAAAAACAATGGACAAAACTTTGTCAGAGGGATGAGCAAGTCTCATGTGCCAAAGAGATAGATCTGAGGATGAACTGGAACTAGTTTGAAATGTTTTGGATGCTGAAGACTTCATGAGGAGGTAATAAAGTCCAATTCCTAAAAAAACCTTCACCGATCATCCTCTTGGTGATGATATCCTGGAAAAAAAAATTATCAGGGGTGAAAATGAAAAAGCATTGCACAAGGTTGTAATTTTTCCAACTGATAAAAGTTTGAAAGGAAAGGATGGCACAAACAAAGCACTAGACTCAATGGTGTTTGACAGAATCCCTGTTTTTCCTTTCCCACTAACAGCAGCACCTTTTTCATTAGCAACAGAAACAGTGGAATTGAATCTCTTAAAATCTTTCAAATTATCCGACTGATTAGTCATGTGATCAGTTGCTCCATAATCCACAATCCAACAGTCAAATTTATCCCTCATATCCAAGGCAGTGGAAAAAGCATTTAAAATACCTGCTTGATCAGAAGTAGAGAGATGGTCTGCATCAGCCAATAACCCTGCAAACTGACTCAACATATCTGAGTGATTTCCAGATGAAGAATTAGTCTCACCACTTTGTTGCTTCTGTTGTAAAAACTTAGCAAAATCATTGATGAGAACTATAGGATTGGTGGTGAAGTCAATCATATCTGAACAAGGTGAGGAGGAGGCAACCATCTTTGCCTTGTACCCTTCAGTAAAGATTGACTTCGCCTTGTTTCTTATCTCTCTTTCCCTCTTAAATTTTGCCTTGAGTTCTGGATAAACAAGTTAAGTACATATTTTCATTGAGATAAACAAATACCCTTCTTTGATCTTGCAACTTCAATTCTAAGAAAATACTTCATCTGTTCAATGTCCTTCATCTCAAATTCTTTCAATAGATACTTCTGTAAAGCCTCCATCTCATTTGGGTCATCTCATATGACAATCATATCATCAACATACACAATCATAGCGGTGATCTTACCCTGACTACGTTTAATGAACAAAGTGTGATCTGAGTTGCTTCGTCTGTAAACAAACGTCTTCATTGATTTAGAGAATTTTCCAAACCACGCTCTATGAGATTGTTTTAGTCCATACAAGGACTTCTTCAACTTACAAACTTTGTTGGCATCACAAGGTCTACATTTGACTTCTATTGGCATGTCTATATACACCTCTTCCTCCAAGTTTCCATTGAGGAAGACATTCTTCACATCAAACTGTTGTAGAGACCAATCTTTATTTGTTACAAGTGAAATCAAAATACAAACAGTGTTGATATTTGCTACGGGTGCAAACGTCTCTTCATAATCAATCTTATAGCGTTCAGTGTATCATTTGGCAACTAATTTGGCTTTATACCTATCAATGCTCCCATCGGCTTTGAGTTTTACAGTAAATATCCAACTACATCCAACGGTCTTCTTTCCATCAGGTTTATGAACAACATCCCATGTCGAGTTCTTTTGCAAGGCCTGTAGTTCTTCATTCATTGCTTGAGTCCACTTCAGATCTGCCATTTCATCATATACGGTACTAGGAATAGAAACACTGAATAATTGATTAATGACAAAAGCATGTGGCCTTTGGTTAGTCATTTAATTTGCTACAGGATATTTGGTTTTGGCTTTGATGTCTAGTTCATATTGTTTCTTTAGAATACCCTTGGTAACCCTTTGTGATTTCCTAAGTTCAATATTATTTACCCCAGAAAATTGGTTTGAATTTAAAGGTATCTGAGGAGGGACATTCACGGTGGATTTTTTCAGTTGATTGTGTGGAGAAAGGGAACAGATTTGACTAAGAAGTATTTGAATTACTATCAGCTGGATATGCCAACTCTATGGGTCTGACTTACGGGTCATGAAGTACTGCTGTCTGGTGACTCTGGTCTATATAGATAGAATCTGTGGAAGCATGCATGTTAGCAGAATTGGTGGCTCAGCTTGGCAACTCTTCTCTAGCATGTACCGGCTCGGCTCGGGTCTCAACTTCGGCCTCTCCTGTTCTGACACACATTACATCGTCAGAATTCCTTGCGCTTGCGTCAAGCTTTCATATCTATTTAACTCTTCTGTTCCAATATGACTGCTATTATGAATTCTAACTCCAAATCTTGTTTCCAAAGTTTCAAATTCTTCGAGTTTAAATAAATTATTTTGAGAGTTCATTTCATAACCTCTCTCCCCCTGAAGGGAAGAACTTGATAGGGCCCCTGAAGGGAAGAACTCGACACTCTCCCTGAGTAATAAGGCTCAGATTCGTGAAAAGAAATGTCAATGGATACATGAATGGTGTCAGTGAGAGGATTATAACATCTGTAATCCTTTTGGAAATCGGCATACACCGTCTTGCACGAGAATCAAGTTTACTTCGGTGTTGCTTTAGAATATGAATGTAAACTACACATCGTAACACTCGAGGCTCCAAATTAGGTAATGACGGAACAAAAAGAAGATGTTGAAGCTGTTGCAAAGAGTTTTGAAATTCAATTACCCGAGAATGAGTACGACTAATGAGATATGCAGCAGACCTCACAGCTTCTCTCTAATATTCAAGATGTACATTTATTCCAAATAAAGAAGCACGAACAACTTCAAGTAATTGTCGATTTTTTTCGTTCTACTAATCTATTTTGCTGAGGCGTGTAAGAATTTGAAGTATGATGTCGAATTCCATTGGACTTTATAAACTCTTGCATACGATCATTAACATACTCTCCACCATTATCAGACTAGAAGATTCGAATAACCTGTTGATATTATGTAGACACCATCTTGTGAAATTCTATGAACCGAGAATAGACATCGCTCTTGTTCATCAGTAGAGACAACCAAGTCATATGAGTACAATCATCAATAAACGTTACAAAATATCGATAGCCACTGTGAGTAGAAATTTTTGCAGGTCCCCAAACATCGAAATGGATCTTCATGAATGGAACATGACTTTTATGCAAGCTTGGGGAATATGAAATACGATGACTCTTAGTCAGTTCACATATGTCGCATCAAAAATTTGAATGGTCGACATCTAAAAATAATTGTGGTTGCAGTTTCTTCAGATAATTGAAGTTTAAGTGGCCCAACCGAAAATGCCAAAGCCACACATTTTTCTTAACACTCTTAACTCTATTGACCTGATTAGCTTGACCTAAAAAATGCTTTTATTTTTCTCTTGTATGTGTCAGATCCATGTAGTATAATTTTTCCTTCCGTACACCATAACCTAGAATCCGTCGAGTTAGAATATCTTGAAATACACAGAAAGAAGGGTAGAAATTAACAGTACATGATAATGCTTAAATGATTTGGCTAACTGAGAGGAGATTGTATGACAATGAAGGGACAACTAATACAGAATCAAGAGTTAACGTGTCTGATAGGACAACAAAACCTTCTCCGGAAACCGGAGTTGGAGTACCATCGGTGGTAGAAACACTATTTTGAGAGGAAGATTGTAATTTTTGCAAGAGGGTATAATCATTAGTCATGTGATCACTTGCTCCGCTATCAATAATCCAAGAACTATTTATAGATACCTTACCGTTCATACATGATTGTGCGACATTAGAAGCATTGGACGATTGTTTTTCCTCTGTAGTGGCTATGACAACTTTTGCTTGATTCTTTCGGGATTTCTTGGTGAAATCCCACCAATTTGGGTACCCAATTGTTTCATAACACCGTTGTTTGTTATGACCAAAATATCCACAGAGCGGGCATTTTTAGTTTGCATATAAATTTGGTTTATGATATGGTAGAATGATGGTGTGGTTGTTGATTTGATATGCCATGAAAAATAAATTCAATTTGCTGAGATTATAGATTTGAAATTCAGGATTTCAAATTAGGAATTTAAGATTTTGGTATGATTATGGTTCGCATCAGAATATTAATACAAAATTCGGGTTTGTGGCTCTGATCCCAAGTATAAAAGAATAATTTGATATGATGTGGAATACTTCAATGTATTATTCTCCTCCAAATAAGAGGGTATATATAGAGATACAATTATAATGTTAATATGAGTAATATAACATACACCTACAAGGAAAGTAAATATTTACAGAATATTCTACAGGTCTCGCTGGCCTATAAGCGGGTCTTGATGGCCTCTAGGTAGGACTAAGCAGCCTCTAAGCTAGTGTATGTGCCTCTAAGAGGGTTTAGGCCGGTCTAGGCTGGTCAAGACGAGTCTAGGTGGGTTTAGGTGGGTCTAGAAGGGTGTAAGCGACTATGAGCGGTTTAGGCGTGTCTAGGTGGGGCAGAGCTGCCTCTAGATAGGTCTTAGCAGCCATTAGGCAGGTCTAGGAGGCCTTTAAATGAGTTTAGGCCGGTCTAGGCGACCTCTAGGCAGGTCAAGGCGGGCGTAGACGAATTTAGGGGTCTAGGCAATCTCTAGGCGGGTCTAGAAGGGTCTAAACGGCCAATGGGCGGGTCTTTCCGGGTCTCGGCGGCCACTTTGTGGGTCTTGGTGACTCTACGTGGGTCAAGCCGGGTCTAGACGCGTCAAGGCGGGTTATGCGGCCTCTAGATCTAGGCACGTTTAGGCGGCCTTTAAGCAATCTCTAAGAGGGTCTAAGCGGTCTATGAGCGAGTTTTGGCGGCCTTTAGGTGGTCTAGGTAGCCTCTAGGTGGGTCTAGGCTAGTGTAGGCCAGTCAAAGCGACCTCTAAGCCTGTCTTGGCTAGTCTAGACGGCCTATGGGCGGCTCAAGGTGGGCTCTGGGAGTTATAGGCGGGTCTAGGTGGCCCTTAGATTAATTTTCTATCTAGAATTGTCGTTGTCGAGTTTTGAGAGAGAGAGAGAGAAGTGGCGGTGGTTGCTGCTTTCGTGTAAGAGAGAATAACATAAGAATGTGGTTGGCCTTTTTTACAACCTTGTTTGATGATGCATTTCAAACAACAAGAAAGTGTCTGTTGATGATGTGATATTGGGCTGATGGAAGTTGCAAGGTGAGGTCGGTTGAATGTACTTCGTCCAGTACCACTTAGTCGTTTGAGCCGGCTTCTAGGCGGATCTAAGTGGTTTTTAAGCGTTTCTAGACTGTCCTTAGATTTCTTTTTCCATAATCATCGTTGTTGAGTTTCTCGAGGGAGAGGGAGAGGGAGAGGGAGAGAGAGAGAGAAAGAGAGGCATAGTCTTTCTTTCGTATGCATAATCTTGTGAGCTCGACTCACTATAGACTAGCGGTAGCACGTAAAACTTCATTTTGTCTTCTTAAAAAGAGAAAGTAAGACTCTTTTATCTTTGTAAAATTGAAAATAAGACTCATTTTGTCTTTAATAAAAGCGATAGTAAACATATAAAGAAAAATACATGTAAGACAATTTAAATATTTGGTATCGTGACCATATTTAAAAATAACAAGTTGAAGGGTATAATTGAAGTAAATTGAACCATTTTGAAGTAGATATAACAACATCAAACATCAAGTTTCATCGTATCCATCTTTTTGTTAATTAGGTGGCCTTATTTTCCAATATTAGAAAAAAAAACATATGGACAGAATTTCCTAGAAAAGATGCATTTCAATGAAAAATAGAGGTAACTCGTTGGTCAAGTCTCTACTCTTAAAGAAAACAATTTAGATGTCCATCTGATATTGATGCATAGAATATGACTGTCATCATCTACCTTCTAGAAATCTAGACCCATTAATTCATGATCAAATATGCACCTTCCTCAGGCCAAACAAGCTACACAAAACCAATCTCCTATGCAAAAAATTCTACGTAGTTAAACTTTGTCCAACTCCACACCCCCACCTGGAATCCTCCATAAAACCCTTTCCATATAAAAAAGGAAGCAGACCAAACATATAAAAAAGGAAGCAGACCAAACTACACATAAATTTGCTCTGTTTTCGAAACACTACTTCCCACTCTGTTTTTCCCAGCTCTTTGCTTTGCTTTGCTTCAACCTCCAGGAAAACCCAGCTCAATCTTAAACCCCAGATCACTTCCAGACTTGTAGAAATCGACCCGGGTCAAAAAGCCCGGATCGTTCTTGATGATTTTGGGGTCTTTTGAGTGATACTATGCATAGATCTGGAGCTGCCATGGCTTGGAATGTGTTCAAGTTATGCACAGCTCTCAGGGGTCTGGGCTCTGTTATGATCCTCTTGGTTCTTGGAGTTGTGGGTGTGACGTATTACATTGTTGTTTTGACTAATTATGGCCCAGCTTTGTATGCTGGTGGACTTGGTTCCCTCATTGCTGTTGTCGTTTTGATCTTGTTTCATTCATTGGTAAGACTTTTATAAACTTGTGAAGCTTTGATCTTTTTTGGTTTTGGTATCTGGGTTTTGAAGGGTTCTGTATTCTGGGATTTTGGGTTTTAGGATTTTGCTTTTCTAGATGGGAATTTGCATTTTTGAAAAGTTGGACTTGTGGGGATCTGTTGCATTGGTTTTTGCAGCAAATTGATGTATAGCTTCTGTTGCTTTTGCTGTTCTTAAGAGTGAATCAATGATTTTTTGTTTGTTCTTAGCTCGTAAAGTGGAAAAATGGTGTTTGATTAAGTGTGTAGGAGAAATTAAAACTGAAAGTTGATGTTTGTTACAATTGTGCTGTGCAGTTGGTGATGCTACTATGGAGTTACTTTTCTGTTGTTTTGACGGATCCTGGTGGTGTGCCTCCGAACTGGAGGCCTGCTGTTGATGAAGAAAGAGGGGAAGCTGACCCATTGAATGGTTCAGAGTTCAGTGATTTGCAAACTGACCCATCGAATCAAAGAGTCCGGCATTGCCGGAAGTGTAACCAGTTGAAACCACCGCGCTGCCATCATTGCTCAGTTTGTGAGTCCCAATATGTGCATCCTAATGTCCTTGAGCAATATTCTGCCGTGCATTTGTTTTATCTGTTCTTTTGGTGTATGAATCAGACCATAATGTATGGATTTCTTTGTTTCAGGTGGGCGGTGTGTACTGAAAATGGATCACCATTGTGTATGGGTTGTCAATTGTGTTGGGGCCTTAAATTACAAATATTTTCTTCTTTTCCTGGTAAGTTTGTTTTACTGTTTAGACGTACTTTTATCGTAGCTGATTTATGTTGAGTACCATTTCTGGGTTAGCTTCCAATATGACTCCATACGTATTTCTAGCTGAACCTGATGGTGTTAGCATCCCCAACTTTGATAAATATCTTTGTGCTAGGGGACAGAAACACCATTTTATTGTCATAGCCTGTCTTTCCCACACTCTGACTTTCCATACTATGCAAGTACAGAGGTTGCAAGAGTTGGTAGCATAGATTTGCTTCCAATTTCATATTTACATAGAGGTTTACGCATTATAATAGGGTAGTATTATATCATGCTGGGTCTGAAAAAAGGTCCATGTCAAAATCTTCGGACATTTGAAACAAAGTTATATTTGGTGTAGTTTTTGTTGTTTTCAAGGAGAAAACCAAAAGATGTTAAGACATAGCGTATGTTGGGCTAACTTTCATATGGTAAATTAGTAAGGTTAAAGGTAAAGAGATGGTGGTATCACACCCTTAACCAAATATGGACTAAAGAGAGTATCCTCTATGTACCACATGCTTTTTTTCCAAGTTGGCAGTATGTATCCAATGGAATTCATCCATGTACTCTGGAGGCGAACCAATGTGTTTACATTGTAGATAACCCTTAGCATAGGTCACGTCACCTTGAAGATTATATCTGTCAAGTGTTTCTCCATAGCTCAATTTCTGGAATAATTGCTGGGTTGGAAGGGGAATAGCGGTGCGACCTTGTTTCATAAATTAAAATAATAGTCCTTGTGGACTCTGAGAATATCTATGATATATGATTCCAATATATACGGTCTATGAGTCATCAAACAGGACACCATGTTTTCTGATTGTGAGAGGTGAACCATATATAGTGAAATATTAAAGCTATTGTGAAGTGATCAACGTTTCCATATGAATTTAGCTTTTAATAGTCTCCGTTTCACATACACATGCAAATAAATGGCAGTTGCACCTTAGGTTCATGTTTTCGTATAACTTAAACAATATTATCATCAGCTTATGTTTTGATGTATAAAATGCTAAAATACTTAATTATTTAAGTAATTCCAGGAATTCATGTTCTATCAATCAATAATAGTTGTGCCTTTTTACAATCCACACTCCCACTTTCCTTTTATAGTAAAAGATTTCACAAAAGACAAAACACATGTGAGTAAACACAAAATTAAAGTTGCTATGAAAGGAAACAAGGAGTGTGGATTGTAAATATGGAAGTGCAAATTTCAATCCGCTAACAAAATGGTCCGAAAAGCTGTTTATCAATACGTACACTGTTAGTTTCAGTAAGTTTTATATTTGAGTTTCGGTCTGGTATATCTAAGTGATGATCCAGCATGAACTTATGGTGGATCTATATCTTCTTGGGTTTCAATCTGAAACCAACTAGATGAATCGGTATCGTCCCCAGAACTGGTGAAGTAGAAATGCTTGAGCTTGGTCTAATTGGTTGTTTGATTTTATCATCTGTGTAAACTATTGTTAGATTATGTTTTTGTGATTGATGAATGCAGATTGATGTTTGTGTATATGTTTGTAGCTTTAAACGGATCCTTCATTCTATCTCAATGCAGTTCTACACGTTCCTTGAGACAACTGTTGTAACTTTATGCTTGTTCCCACACTTAATTGCATTCTTTAGTGAAGGAGAAATTCCTGGAGCACCAGGGACCCTTGCTACTACTTTCCTTGCTTTCGGTAATCTAATTTCATCTATTTCATTTTATGTGCAACAGGTTGCCTCAATTGTTTTTGTGATGACTGATGACCTTGCTGTTTTATTTGCAGTTTTGAATTTTTCGTTTGCATTAAGTGTGCTGGGCTTTCTTATAATGCATATATCCTTGGTGGCTTCTAATACTACAACTATTGAGGTATTTTCTTGTCTATAGTTTTTGCATTCTACCTTATAAATGAGAATTCCCCAAGCAGTTTTACTTGAGAAAGCTGAATCATATGTTTATCTAGGTCCTTATGCATGGCCACCTTTTATATTAGCTTTGTTTAGCAATGGTTGGTCCACTAGTGATGTGGAAGGTGATAAGTACACTTAAAGACATGCCAACATATTTGTGCTTCCAGTAGTCCCATGGGATCTTTTGTTTGGAGCTTATGTACACTACCGAGTTAGAAAAGGAATTGAAGCAAGTTAATACTTTTGATATGATTCAAAAGAGAAGACCAGTTCTTGCTTATCCCCTTGGTGCTTTTTGTGTAGAAAGGGGAAGGAATCTGCTGATCATGTCTTTATGCATGCCCCTACTTCCATGACCCTAGGATGAAGTTATCTAGAAGTGAATATCAGCTGGTTTAGCCTCAGGTGATGCTTTTCTCTCTCAAGTGAAAAGCATAAGATATTGCGGGGGCAGGAAGACAGCCAATGTGTTTCATGGGGATGTCTGTTGCTTGCTGTTTTTGGGGTCATTTGGTTAAAATGGAATCAAAAACCTTTTAGGACAAGGCTGGGGCTGATCAAGAAGACTTTTGAAATAGAATTATGTTTTTGAGCTCTGGCTGGGCTTTAGTTGCTTCTGACTGAGATTTCTCTTTTGCAGTTATGCGACTATTTTTAGGGTGTGGAATGCAGCTGTTCACTGATTAAACTTGTTTCTGTGTTTTTCTTGTTCTTGGTGTATGCTTGTTTTCAACTTCTTTTTCAAAACTTACTCTTTTAGTTGGTTGAGAGTGAACATTTCGGTTTCCCCAAGATTCTCTTTTCATGTGGATTGCTTATCCACTGATTTTTATTCTAATCTTACCAATAAAGTATGATATATTTGTATTTTTGTTTTGTTTTTTTTAAAGTGCAGTAGAATTAGACGCTGATGGGATTTTTGTTTCTGATCAGGCATATGAGAAGAAAATCACTCCGAAATGGCGCTATGACCTTGGTCGGAAAAAGAATTATGAACAGGTTGGTAGCATTTGCAATGTATCAATACAGTTCTTATCTTTCCTTTTATGTATACTTAAGTTTAACCAATGTTCTGTATTGTGAGTAAGTTCAAGTTGGTCCTGTATTTTTTAATTGGCATAAAGAAAACTGAAACTTGTGATGCTTTATAATAGTGTAGGGTAATTCGGGATCCCCGAGTCCTGAATTTACTAAAAGGAAAATAATTTGGCAACAGCAGAGAAAAATTCCTGCAGCTTAGTACAATGTGTGAAATCATCTTATAGGAAGTCCCACAATAGACATCTTTTTTATATTTGTTACAGTGCCCTCAGATTTCAGATTACTTAAGCTTGTCAAAAAATAAAATGCTTAGCTGTATGAATATATCATGAAATGTGAATTGTGAAATGTGAGGTTAGGCAGCGCTGGCAGAAGCACAATTTTATTACGTGGTTTCTGTACTGATTTTATTTTCATATAAAAGGAATCATATAGTTCTGCCTGAAACAATTATTATGTCAATTACTTAGTACATTGTAGATTTAAGGTCCAATAATGGACAATTTAAATAATTTGTATTTGGCCATATGGATATATAGATATATTAGTCACTTTTATCTTAAACAATCCTGTTCAACCTGATATACTTTTGATCAGAAAAATGAAAAAAAACCGATGTGACAGTAATATTAGTATGAACTATCATATTGCACTCTGAAATTTGGACCGTCAGTTGAATTTCTAATTGAATACTTGACCTGGATGTTCAGACTGCAAATTCTTATCAGTCCGAAACAAAGTAGACGTTGTGACTTGGCCGGTCTCATTCTTCTCTTATCAGCTGCTAATCTGGTGGTATTTGGTCATCAGGTGTTTGGGACAGACAAGCTATACTGGCTCATCCCTGCTTATTCAGAAGAAGATTTGCGACGGATACCAGCGCTCCAAGGTCTCGAGTATCCATCTAAGGCTGAATTTGACTCCCAAAGCTTCTAAAGCACCATATGTTTGCACGTCAGTGATACACAATTTTACTTTGTAACAATAGGTATGGAACCTCCAGAGAAAAAGTTCCCCTGCAGTCATAACTCATCAAACGGCTTGCAATTAACTTGGGCTCAGAGCTCTTTCATTCCCACATCACCTTGTATGCATGACAATTAGAGATACGGAGAGACGCATTATCCAGAAAGTAGCATAGATACGGGTACGTGTGTCCGTGTCCGACACGATACGATACGTGGACACGTCAAATTTTTGTTGTAGTATATGAATACGTTATTATTTTAAATATTTAAATATTATAAATATTATTATTTAAATATTAAATATTTTTTTATTATTTTACATTTATTACCAAGTTTATAGTGTCACAATGGTAGAATGATCAAAAAAATTATCAGAGGTTTGCATGCTATAGAGTCTTAACCCTAAACCCTAATTGAGTTTTTTTTGCTCGATGTCCAATTTACCCCTCGTATCTTGTTTATTTTTGTGTCTTATCCAGATACTCACGTATCTAACTAAAATATGCGCGTGTCCGCAGCGTGTCTAAATAAGATATGCGTGTCCGATCGTATCTCAACGTATCCGAGCGTATCGTACGGGTATCTGTATCTGATACACGATACGGAGGCAAAATGGCATATCACTTCATAGCCAGAGACAGATCAAGGAAGTGCAGTTTACGGCATGCAGTTTTTCACAGTAGTGTGGGTTTGACTGCTAAAATTCATTTTGTCTTGGGAGGATTTGGGAACTGTAAAAAAGGGTAATTGAAACCTGTCCATCTGGAAATATTCCAAGATATCAGTTGTAGCATTCGATGGAAATACACAACTATGTAGGCGGCATGTCAATCAACTGTAATGCATGTACTGTATGGTATCCATAAAATATCTAATTTTTACACTGAATTGATGCCTCTCCCTTCACTTGAAAATTCTACTGAGCTTCAGAATTGGTGTTATTCTCAAACAAGTAACTCAATTATTTCTTTTTTTGGTAACAACTTAATTATTTTCTTGGTTGGTTGATGACCGGACGTCCGGACCAAGGATTAAAATCTCTTCGATATCTCTCTTTTCGAAGGATCGATATATCTAGTGGTAAATATCTTATCTTTCACCGTATCCCGATATATCTCTGATATCTCTGATATTTAGGATATCTCTGATATATCTCTGAATTGTGAACCAACTATACATAGAAGCAAAATTATCAAAAATCTCGTGAAATAAGATGTGTTCAGAATGGTAAAATATAGCTATGGTTCAAAAATCACTTAATTCGGTTAATGTCTCGGTGTAGATAATAGCGATCAACCCTATTTACTGTTATTATTCCCTATGGGAAGCCCTATCGTCGGAAGATAAATGTTTCAAAATTTTTATATGGGCGGTTGCATTTCGTCCACGTGAGAGTTTTTCGTGTGGAATATTTGACCAAACTACGTAGTATAGAGGGACATACGAGTATTTCTGTGTGATAATAGACGATGGATTATAGTTGACCACTTCGATGACAAATTTATTATGAGTGTTTCATGACAAATTTATCATCTTAACTAATCCATATCAATTCGACCACCAATGATGGTTTGATTTCTTACCATAGTCATTTCATTTTGTTTTAGTTACATTTTTGAGGCAAATAGAACCAAAACATTTAGCTTAGCATTAGGTACATACATGCATCATACCAAAACATATTCTCTTAAAGAAGAAAGATCATCAACAGAGAAGCAGTGCACATTCTTGCAATCGTTTTGGAAAGAAGTTGTTCAGTTTAGTCTGTTCAGATAAGTATGTATGTCTGAATGTGTAGTTATATATAATTGCTATAGCTATGTCGAAGCTTGAGTTTGAGTACTACTGCCTGAAATCAATTGCTATATATATTGACATTTACATGTCTCTTTATTAATAGAACCTTTCAAGATGAACTTGAGAGTCTAGGGGCATCATATATTTTGTATAAGCATGTGCAAACATAGATATCAATCATATCTTTATAGATTTAAACCAATTGAACAAATACAGTGATGATCAGTAACAATTATCTTACACTAGCTTGTACTAAGAGTACTAAATATATAGATCACACTAAATTAAAGTATACACATATGTATATGTTTATGATTCATAGTTTTCATGCTACTCTTAGGATCGATAATAATTTTCAATCGATCACCCAAACCTTGCTTGTTTCATTAAAAAATTTATAATTTGTAATTTGCTACTCTTATTGTCACTTAATAATCTACAATAAATGTTTAGTATGAAGTGCAAGAGGATATCATGTATGACAAGACGACTGGAGATACAAATGTTGATCAAGATGTCGGTTCAGTTACGCTAAGTTTTGAGTCTATCAGTTTAAGTAGTGCGACATGAAAGCCAAATGAACCCTAAGAAGGCAACAATCAATATGGCTTTAATATTTATGGCTATAGTCAATGCCCAGAAGTTGGTGATCAATCATCCTGTTGGATTCATCCTTACTATCCACTGGGAAACAGACGGCTGCTCTAAAGAGATATATGATTACCATATTCAACACTATAATTCGTACTTTATGGGTCATATGTTTTAGTCTGATTATTGTACTTTTATAGACCAGCGTGCGTCATATGAACAACCCAGATTCTCATTATGGATATAGATGAAATTGATGTTTGTAGTATTTATATATAAATCTAATAAATTAAATATTTGTTTTAAAAAATCTTTTTAAAATCCTGATTTTTTTTATAATACCTTGATATATCCAATATTTTCTTATTTTGACGGACCGATATATCCCGATGCATGTATTTTAAAGTTTTAATCCTTGATCCGGACTAACATTTCTGAAGAATAAAAAAAGATTTGGATTCTGCTTGCTTTATGTTTTTTGTTTTTCGCTTTTTTTGTGATCAACAAAAGCCATCTGCTTTGGGCTGTTCGGTTTGGAACATAATTCCCCCTTTTGACGTTTTCATTATTGGAGTCAAATGAAATTTCATTCCGAATAGTAAAAAAAATCCAATTTCTAAATTGAAGGAAGCAGTTGGGCGCTTCTGGATCGTTCTCAATCATTCTCTCTCAAACCTTCTCATTTCCATTCATTCCTTATATATTTCCTCTCCTCTATTTTCTCACTTTCCAAATCCCTTTCTATTACCCAACTTAACCATCTGATTCAGGTACTATATCCTCTCTTCAATTTAGATTGCTGAAAGATTTTACAGCATTTGATTTATAATATGATGATGAATCATAAAGCAAGAAATAGTATTTGTGCTTCTGGAAGTTGTGTTTCTTTTTAGGGTTTGATCAATGACCTGGTGGACAATCATTCTTAGATGATATTGTGGCAGTTGATTTGGCTTTTATCTGTATATGTCTTTATGATTGTTTCTGAATTTGTTTATTGTTCATCTACAATTATTAGTTACTTATCCTCCAGGAGTTTCTAGTAGTTTTCTGTGATTTTACCTTCATTACTATTCACTAGGATCTTTGTAATGTGGATGATAAACAAGCTAGTGATTAATTATTTTGCTGCCTAGTTTTTCAGGGATAATCACAGCCAATATGCAAAGTGAAAAGCAAGGCAGACGAGGCTTCTCTCGCTCAGATGAGCTTTTAAATAGTTTCCCTGGGTTTGGATCCCGTGGAAGCGTGTTGCCTAGCCTATTTGGTGGAAGGGATCCGTTTGATGATCCCTTTTTCAGTCGGCCGCTTGCAGACATGTTTGGTGCAAGTGCTGCCGCTAGTGATGCACCGCATAGTGGTAGTGGTGGTGGAATTATAGTAGAAGAACTGAACTCTGATGATGAGGGAGAGGAAGATGAGGTTACTGGAGACGAGAGGGATAAGAGGAAAGAACAAGCTGTTTCAAGCAATGAGCCATCTGTTGAGCATCCGGATGATGACGATGCGGATGGTAATTGAAATTTCGTGTCTGGTTTACTTAGGAAGCTAAAGGTGTTGTTGTCTGGTTCTAGCTTTAAGGTTGAGTTTTCATAAGAGTAATGGTTCCCGTGTTTAATGTAGCAGAAGAGAAAGTCAAGAACCTGAGTAAAAGAGGTGATTTCAACAAGGTGCAAGGCACACAGCCCCAAGGTCGTAGTGTCTCTGTTCAGAGTTGCAGAGTCACGTATGGTGGTATAGATGGTGCATATTACACTTCTACAAGAACCAGAAGGGCAGGCAATGATGGTGTAAGTAATACTATCTGGAATTGGTTGTGTTATTTTTAGTCTTGCTTTAACTATGCGACTGTGAAGCAGGTGATGATTGAGGATACCAAAGAAGCAGATAAGACCAGTGGTCAAGCAACACATAAGATATCTAGAGGAATTCATGATAAGGTACACTTTTTTCTGATCATGCAGCCTGGTCAAGGACAATTTATTATAACATAAATAACCACAAACGGCAGTTTTAGGTGTTAATCACTTCAGTTATTAAACAGTAGATAAACAACTATGTTTTTCATCAAGTGTCCTGTGATATACTTAAGAGAGCTAGTTTTGATGAATCTCATGTGTCAAGTTTTAAGGATGTGAATGCACTAGATATCTCCATCAAGCAGTCCTCTGTTTCATAGGTGTTCTCATTACTTGTTTGTTACATTGAACATATGTCGGTTTCTACCCTATATAATTGTTGAAGATTATACTACAAATCTTATTCAAAATCTGATTTACACTATCTAGTTGCTTTTACTATGGGCGTTCAGTTCACTCTATGTTGTAATCATAGCGGATACTTGTGGCCTTTCTACTACCACCTTGATGTTCTGTTAGTATTGCATAGATCAGTATGACACTTTCTCCTCATTCCATTCCATTACCACCTCTGGTGGGTAACTATCATGATAGTAGCTAGAATATTTGGGTATGTTATTACTGGCATTAAGCTATTTCGGTTGTTTATATAGGGTCATTCTGTCACAAGGAAGCTTAATGCAGATGGAAAGGTGGAGGTGTTGCAAACTCTACACAATTTGAATGAAGGTCAGCTCCTGCAGCTTATCGGTTAGTGGAGGTATCGTGCTTCATACAGATGAACACTGAAACTGATGTTACTTTTGTTTTTTTGCAGATGAGCTTGCTGGTTTTGAAGAAGCTTGGGATGGTAATGTTAAAGTTGATGTACGTGGCTGGAAAGAATTTGGTAACCTAGGTATGGTAGTAAGCACTGCTTGGTTCTTATAATATAGGTCATATCCATTTTAGTAGGCTGTCCTTGGAGTCCTTGCTGGGTAGCTTTAAAGTGGTAAGTGTTGAGTAAACGTGGTTATGGATACCCGGTGTGGCGGTGTCCTGAAGGAATCGAATGTCTTAGTTTGAGCTTATCAGGCAATCCTTAAGACTTGGAATGGAGTATTGTCACTTGTATACATGAATATGCTTGGGGCTGCGGGGATGAAAGCCATAGGTTAAAAGAGATAAGAACAGGTTATAAGACTGGAAGTCTGGAACTGATAATGTATACTAGCTAAAGGTGCAAAACATATAGTGACAATGGGGGGCTTGATTAATAATACATTGGCAAGTTCCCTGATTTATAGCTTAAATTATTGTAATATATATTAGCAAGGGTCTCAACACTCAACAGCTATACTTTAGGACTAATAATCTGTTTACCAATAAACATGGAGTATGGATACCTGTCAAACCTGTGGGTATGTATAAGCTAGGTGGAACTGTTAGTCAATTGTTATTGAATCTGTACGTAGCATATGTGCAAAAAAAATTTATAGTCTATATGTAAGCTGTGAATGCGATGACATGATAAGTGAACCAGTTTATTTACTCTGTAGTGGGCATATCTTCATGGTTGTTTTGTTAATGCCATGACATCATAGGTAAACCGAAGGGAAATGCACCCTGGAACACTTGGCTCCTTCCATCTTCAGAGCAACCACAAAGCTCCAGAAGGGCATCCGAGGCTACCTCTGATGGGAGAACCAAGAAGGTTGTTAGAATAAATATAGAGTAAATGGGAGCGGAGTATCTTGGCAGACCAGAAGATGAGAAGAGAGTTTATAGTTGGCTGATGCTGCTCTAGCGTTTTAACTTCAATCATGAAAGGTTGGGTATCTTCTTTGTATTGTAATTATGGAGAGGTAATTTGCGATTGTAGTTGTCCATTGTTCATCAGACGAATGACGATTAGCATGAATGAAGTGTTAACTGTGTATGGAACCTTTACTGTGGTATATATCCATGAAAATGCGCATGTCGTGTATAAACGAAAGGGTTTGCATTTTTGTCTAAATGATATCGATCAGCTTTACCATTTTTTGTCTAACTTCCAATTTCCTGACAGTACCTCGTTGCTAAGCGGGTGAACGTAACATCGATGGAACTTGAGACCATAACATAGTGAGTGCCTAAGACCATAAAATTAGTGTCAACATTACGAGTAAAGTGAGTGAGCTTAATATCGATGGAATTTAGGACCATATAACTAATATAAGTAGTGAGTGGTGATAACTTATCTGCGAATTTAAGACCATATAAATGGTTTCAATAGGTTACAGCAAAGAGTACTATATTAGTTTACCAAAAAGAAAAGAAAAAAAGAGTACTATATTAAATTTGATGAAGCTTTCTCCAAGGATACAACAAGGAGTTACACGTAGGTGATGCAAATATATTTATAGCTACAATTTGTAAGTGCAACACTAGATATGTAAATAAGGAGTTGAGCTTCATGTAAAGCACAATATCGGGTTTCATCGGCCGGGTCGCTGGACTTCGGTTGGGGTGGAGGTTTGGCGAATAGTCTTTCATGTTTGTGCTTGCGAAAGATGGCAGGAGGGCTAATCGTAAACCATTCCTCTGAACTGTTGGGGCGGGGTCGCTGCCCCTACCGATAAGTACTACCTCTTTGATGGCTTGAACCTTGATAGCCAGCATTGCCTTTATCATTATGTGAAGCAATGGTGGCAGTAAAGCGAGCCTCTTGGGTTTTCTTGGCCCTTTCAATTCGTATTTCTCCCTCAACCCTGGTGATGATATCATCCATGTCTTTTGGAGGGTCATGTAGCAAACTATCGTATAATGGTGAAGTCGGAAGGAGTCCCTCTCGGAAAGCAATTGCAGCAAATTAGGGTTCACAATTAACATGACGCATCTTGGCCTTAAATCGCTCAAAGAATGTACCAAGCTTTTCATCAGGGGTTTGCTTGGTACTGAACAGAGTTTCCATGTGTTTGGGTTGTTTACGATTACAAAAATACTGGAAAATGAAAGCTCTACTTAATGTGTCGAAGTCAGGTATCGATCGCGGTTTGATATCTTGAAACCAAGTCGATGCAGGTACCGTGAGGCTAGTGGGAAAAAATTTACACATCAACTTCTAATCGATCGTTTCGAGTAACATTTGCTGCGTAGATCCCTTAATATGATCGATCGGATCGGTAGTGCCATCGTACAGCCGAAATGTAGGGGTGGTAAATCGTTTGGGCTTTACTGTACCCAGTATATCGTTGGTGAATGGGGATTTCCCAACGTCTCTTGCGATCTCGGCTGTGAGCTCTCGGGGAACGACCCTTTTGCATTCATCAATCATCTTTTCCATCTTTTTCTGCCACGAACCGTTACACAGTCTCTTTAACTGTCCAACATTAGTGTTGTTGACTGTTCCTACATTTAAAAGTTCATTAATCCCATCAATGGTGCGCCTGCCAAAATTATCTCTCATGGTTCCACCTGATCCGAGATTGGGTGCCATGCTGGCATGTCGGGTGTCTCCTTGAATTTCATCGTCAAACGAATCACTATCTAGCTGTAATATTTGTTCAAGTCATTGTTGACGACGAGCCTCTCTATTACGTTTTTTCCTCCGAAGTTGTTCGAGTTCTTGTTGCATTCTTTGCATTTCATCGTCTGGAGGCAGGTTAAGATCCCCTACTAGGTTTTGTTTGTCAAGGTTATCGCTGTTTCCAAACCCGAGGTGCAAAAATGGAATGCCTTCAGGCACAACTCTTGCCATCACCTTTTAGGAAAAGGTGGTTTCTCATAGACGGCACCAATTGTTAGCGGCGAGAAATTCCGATGAGGATTTTCTCTCACCAAATTAATATTGTTCAAGGCAAGAGTTGACCCGACATAGATTTACGATGTCCGATTTACGTTCCAAAGACGTGTATCGCTATTTTTTGCCGGATTATGCTTCGTCACTTTGTCTTTTACCTACGCTTGACATTGTGAACAAGCTCTCCGACGCGGTGTCACCTCTTCGGAGAGAAGGGGAGGGCACCTGCAGAATACCCTTCGATGCCAAAGTCAGTATACTTCTTAGTTGAATCAAGTGAATGAATTGGAGTCAGATATCATACCTAGTCGTTGTGCTTTGCTATTTATAGATTCTTGAAACTTGAGCTCCAAGAAAACTTGTCTTCCAAGTTTTTCCATAACTCATCTTTAAGGTTCTGTTACTCCCCATGGCAATAATGGCGGCGTTAGACTTGTCCTCCATGACATCATTCATTTCGCTATTTATGACACCAACAACAATAATGACGGCATCAATATCATTACTTCGTTGGCAACCGACGACAATAATGATAGCATCAATGCCAACGACAATATTGATGACGTCAACGCCATCCGTTGCCAACCAACGGCAATAACGACTGTGTCAACGCCATTATTCCCACTTATTTTTATTTATCACTTTGGGCAATTAAATGCTAAGTATATTTATTTTCCCCAGTGTTTATTATTGCTTAATAGAGTAAGTTGGTCGAGTACACGTACATATGCCAGAGGCTATGTGCTACGTACAACATTTATTTTCTTAATGATCAGACAGTTAACTTGGGTTGCATCATCTAATGGCTACATGCAGCAACAAAGCAGCTGGCTCTGGACACGAACACATTTTCCATGCTTGAAATGCTGCCCAGCGCAGTATTGTACACATTGGAGATCCCCAGTCGTCGGCTCGCAGACTGAATAGCAAAAGGGTCTACCTCCCTCATTCACTTGCTCATCTACATTGAAGATCATCAATTTAATCTAACTGTTAGCATGCAAGACACACACACACACTTATAAACTTAGAAAGAGAACCAATCCAAACTCTGGCATAATAAACTGATACTCCAGAAACAATATGCAACTAGAAAATACAGAATATAACTATATATCGTAAAAACTCGTCGCCAAAAGCAAAAAGAAAAGACTAGAGAGGGATTTCACCAGAGGTAGCAGAAGAGTACTGAGTTATGATCACAATAACAAAGGCTAGTACAGCATATTTTTGCATTCCCAACCCCATTGTTCTTCTTCTTTGGCCTTCACAAATTGATGAAAAGAATGATCCGCTTATACTGAAGTATATATAGAACCATTAGAAACTATGTTTTGGAGTAGTACTACTTTTCCCTTTTACTAACCGGAAAGAGTTATTATTGCAAATCTCAAGTCACTGCTAGCTTTACTTGGTTATCAAAATTTTTAATGGTACTAGCTTCTGAACATGTAAGAGGTTGCAGATACTATATTTATGGGGAAGATTTCATCCTTCTTTTGAAAGAAGAAAGAAGAAAACCAAAATTTCATTACTGTATCGTTAACATCCTGTACGCGTGTGTATCCTTTCCGTTATATATAAAAGATTAAATGAAGGAGTTCCTTCATGATTTTATGAGATTAATAGTATGAATATGTGGTAACAATTTACAATAACCAATTTGTCCACAGTTTGATTATCAGTAACATGCAATTTGGCATATGTATGTGTAAATCATTATGAAAAGATAGTACATATTTATTGTTCGCATAATAGAGCAAGTTATAAAAGAACACAAATGCCAGAAACAAAACTATAGCAGCGCTACACGTTTATTTTCTGAAACATCTAATTAAGGGCTGCAACAACAAAGCAACTGGCCCTGGACATCGAAGCATTTTCCATTGTTAAAACGCTTCGCAGCGCAGTCTTGTATACATTGGAGATCCGGGTTAATCTTTGCACAGACATCAAAGCAAAAGGGTTCAGGTGCCTGCTGATTCACTCGCTCATCTAAATTCAAAATTATTCCATCAATATAAGCTAATATGTAATCATTATACCACCAATCCAGTAAGTGATAAAAGGTAAGTAATGTTTTACTTGTACTCCCAAAACATAATAATTCTGTACCAAAAGCCAAATGACAAGAGTTATAGAGAGATTGAGATGGAGGGAATACCAGGTCTAGCAGAACAGTGAGTTATAGCCAGAATAACAAAGGCCACTATGATATAATTTTGCATTCCCAATCCCATTGTTGTTCTTTAGCCTTCACGAGCTAATTAACAAATGCTATGGATGATACATCGAGACGAGAATGAACCATTTATATGCAACCAAGAGAAACTATATTTTAGCTTAATTAGGGTAATTTAGCTTTGCAGCCACAGAATTCAGATTCAGTGATCATTGTAAATCTCAAGTCATTGCTTTACTTGGATGATTATCAAAAACTAGTGTATTTTTCTCTGAAAATGATAGACATTGCAGATACTATATTATTTGTGGAAAATTATATCCCTTTAAAACAATATTTCCTTATTGACAGCGTCATGCTTGAGAGCTGGAAATTGAGAGCTGGTAGTACTCAGGGAAATTCTCAAAATAAATTATTTCCAAGTTTGCCGAAATGAAACAAACTAACTGCAAATGGTGCAGAAGCTGAAGAAAACAAGGATGTGTAACAAAATGGCAGAAAGAGGTTTTTAGAGGCCGACAGATTCAAATGATGGGAATACGTAATCGGTTGGAAGAATTGATGGATCTTCATTTATCGATGGAAAGAATTGGAAAAAAAGTCTCTTGGTGTAAGATTCATATTCTTCGCGAAACATAATGAATTCAAAAAGACACTCAATAAAGTTGATATGAGGAAACAAATTTGTAAAATTTTTATAGATTTAGATGATATGTTTCTCTCTTCTTACTTTTTGTATTATAGATCATCTTTTATATGAGACTGTTAGAGCAAAAAAAATGATGTTTTTCCTCTAAAATAAAAATTATTCTAATTTTACAAGAGCTAGAAGATGCTCTTACATTAGAATAGATATCATGTTTCTTTGCTTATATTCACACCATATAACGCAATAATATCATAAGAGGAATTGATATTCATACAACTGCTTTATTCAAAAAAAAATCATACAACTGCAAACAAAAAATTTACTCTAAGATTGATGTTCAAGACGCGCTATATATATACAACTAATCACAAAGTGAGGGTATAACTGTATAAGCACTGCAAGTATGCAACTTAATTGATAGAGCTGTAAGAGGACGAATGACGTCATTATCTGCCTTGCCTTGTATAACATATGAAATCTTGACATATGAAACCTTATTACTGCGGGTTTCAGAGTCTTCTTTTTAAGGGGAGAGCATGTATATAGGAAATTCTTTGAAAATTGACGAATTTGAAGAGTTAGAGAACCTGGAAAGTCAATTTAGGGCTGAAAACCAAGTAAAAGAAACTGCAAGCACACGAGTGGATTTATCAACCATACGAGTCGACTCGTCAACTGCAAAGGAGCTTACGGTTGATGACTCAGGCGACTCATCAATTCCTCCCAGAACAGAGCTAGTCGACCTTGCTTTCTCTAGAATTATTTAGTCTTCTTATGGATTCTGAGGATGAGACGTAGTACTATGATTTCAACGAATATGAAAATAATGATACAGAGGAGGACTACAACTACGATGATGGCCTCATGAAGGAGGAGGATGATGATGATGAGAACTCTAAGAATGATAGTAGCTATAAGGTGTTGTTAGATTTGGATATGAAGGGCCGTCAGGAAGAAGATATCACTAGTGTAACCTCCTGACTTTCTCTATCGGATCCTTCTCTATCAAGTGCTTCTTCCCCATAACTGAAAATTGGACTCGTGTCAGGACGCATGGTTTAAGGATGAAGATAAAGTCCGAGAAAATGTTGGCTTGTTACCTGCATCTGTATCAGTACTGGTTGTTGAGTCTCTGGACAAGTCTGGAAAAGTGAAGTGTAGAATCTGTCTGGAAGCTTGTGCAATCCAGAAGATGAAGTCGGCTGGCTGTGGCCATCTTTTTTGCTAGGAAAGCTTCATTGCACGTGTCCATCTTCACCTTCTTAATGTTTACAATGTCCCCGGTTTGTTTATCTCTGGCTTTGTGGACAACACCATAAGTACCTTCACCTAGCTTTTCTCGATCAGTATACGCATGTATACTTCTGCAGCCCTGCACATGCTTGTAATTCTTCCCATGGGAACTGCGGGCTCTTCAATCAGAGGAGGATCTTCATCATCTGAATAAACATTCTGTTGTCTTGTAATCATCCTCTAGTTGTGGGTGTGAAGGAAGTTGTTGTGGAAGAGTATATTGAAGTTGACAATGAAAAACCTGACGATGATGTATATATGGTTATGGATTACATGTACTATGAGCTCAAGTCTCTAATGGAATCAATAGAGCAGCGATTTAGTATTGGCGAAGTTAAATACCTGATGAAAAGGCTGCTGGAGGGTGTAAAATATCTTCATGACAATTGGATTCTTCATAGGGATCTGAAAACCTCAAGCATCCTTTTGAACAAGGAGGGTGAATTGAAAATATGCGACCTTGGGATGTCACGCCTGTATGGGAGCCCTTTGAAGCCTTATACTTCCCTGGTGGTCACTTTATTGTATAGGGCACCTGAACTTCTATTAGGCCAAAAGCAGTACACTACAACAATTGATATGTGGTCAGTTGGATGTATAATGGCTGAACTTTTGACCAAGGAACCATTGTTCAATCTAAAAACGCCAGAAGAAATTCCTCTGCTCGGCGCGATCTTTGAAACTCTTGGTGCACCAAACGAGAGAGATTGGCCTGGAGTGTCCAAATTGCAGTGTTAAAAGCTATTAAGATTAAGAAAGGTACATCCAGAAACAACAAAGGGAGCATCCACAGAAGCGGAAGCAAGCTATGAATGAAGAACTGGAAACCCTGCAGAATAATGAAACATGGGATGTTGTTCCTATGCCTCCTGGTAAGAAGACAGTCGGGTGTCGTTGGGTGTTTGCAGTAAAGTTGAAAACTGATGGGAGTATTGACAGATATAAAGCTCGATTGGTTACTAAAGGATACACTCAACAATATGGCATTGACTATCAAGAGACGTTTGCTCTAGTAGGCAAAATCAACATTGTAAGAACTCTTATCGCATTGGTTGCTCGTTATGATTGGTCACTACGTCAGTTTACTGTGAATAATGCTTTCTTAAATGGAACTCTGTAAGAAGAAGTGTACATGAATACACCGCCTGGTATCAGCGGTAGACCATGTGATGTTGAAAAAGTGTGTCGACGGAAGAAATCTTTGTATGGATTGAAGCAATCGCCTAGAGCTTGGTTTGAGGGGTTTTCTAAAGCCATGAAGACATTCAGATGTATTTACTAAGGGAGTGTCACACAAAGCATATGAAGACTCAATTGGCAAATTGGACATGATTGACATCTATGCACCAACTTGAGGGGAAATGTTGAATTACAGAATCCGTGTTTGTATAGAATATCTTTTATAGATTTTTATTCCTATAAGGACACCTCTTGTAAAGTTATATATTAACCTATAATTAAGATGAATAATAATGTGAAGTTCTCCTCAATACTTTTTTTTCTAAATATTGTTTAATTCTCAACATCTGTCATGACAAACAAGAACCCGAAAAACATTTTATGGCTATGGAGGAGGATACATTGTAAAGAAACAAGGCCAAACTAATAACGAAGCAAAAAGCCAGATTGGAATGCATGTGAAGCTAGGTGGAGAATCGAGGCTGCGCTGCAAAGCTGAGGCTTGGCTTGACGATGAAGCTAGGTTAAATTAGTTACCCTTGATTGAGATCAGAGCACGTTTAGAGCATCACCAATGGTAAGGTCAATTTTTTTTGTTAAATTCAAATTTAACATATGAGGTGGAATTTGACAGTTTTACCATATTTTCTCTCCAACCCATATGTTAAAACGTCTACATATTTAATTTGTTTAAAATTATTAAAAAACATGAGGTAAATTCACTATCAGTCCCTCAACTCTTATGGCAAGGCCAATGTGATACCTAAACTCTAAACTCTATCAATGTGATACCTGATCATTTGTTATGATATCAATGTGATACCTCAGTCTAGTTTCTGTAACGACACCGTCAAATTAGTGACGTGGCAAACAATTGCTGATAACCACGTGGCAAATTAGTGATCGGGATCCGTAACAGAAACTTTAGATCCGGATCTTACCAGTTAACCGCCAAATCTTTAATAGCTCGATCCAAATCCGGATGCAACGGGTTAACGGATACCCGACCCGTTAATCTGATCCGTTTATAATAATAAATATTTCAAATTTTAATAATATTTTTATAGTTTAATCATAAAACATTGATGAAATTTTATAAGAAAATAAAGGTTTACATCAAAAGTTAAATTACATGCCTAAAATACTCATTAACGGTACACTAATATAATTAAAATAGTTGATTATTTTAAATATGAATACACTGAAGGCGATGTGATGGAATATGGCCTCCGGCCTCATATTGATAGCAAAATTAAGTATGGGTATCACATTGACATGTTTTAAAATTTGGGTATCATATTGGCCTTAACACAAGAGTTAAACGACTGGTGGTTATCCACAGTTGTTTGTCATGTCACTAAGGAAAGTCGACGGAGGCATCTCATTGATATCATAACAAAAGATCAGGTATCACATTGATAGAGTTTAGAGTTTGGATATCACATTGGTCTTGCCACAAGAGTTGAAAAACTGATACTGAATTTATCTCTTAAAACATTCACCTTTTGACTCATACATCTCTTCATGTTCTTCACTCCAACTCTCCATGTTTTGACTGATCTCTTCCTCTTCTCGCTTTCTTCCTCCTGGTCTTCTCATTTCTTCTCTCTACTTTCGCTACCTTCATCACATCTATATCCCAAAACCTCAACTTATCTTGCTACAAATCATCTAAACAATCTAAACCCAGGTATAAATACACTAGATCTATAGATCTGATGAACCTGAAAGTATTCGAAAACCCACATACCTCATGCCTAACGATGAACGAGTGACTATAATGGGAATTGGGTATTGGATAAAATCTTGCTTTGTTGTTTCATATGTAAAACTCATACTAGATTGCTTGATTTGGGTATTGAGAATGACGTGGGAGACGAGAAAAATTAGAGACTAGAGAGGGGATCAATAAAAAAATAAATACAGTGACACTATCAGAAAAAATAGTTTAGTCAACGAATAAAATTTGTCGGCCTGTTAAACTTTTACGTCAACTAAAGTAATAGTCGATGGAATTTCGTCGGCTAAAGGTCGTCGGCCACAATGGCGGAGCCAGTTCAGGACCAGTGAGGGCTTGTGCCCTCATTAGATTTTGACATACAACAGCATTTTGATCTGTTGTGCCCCCAGGCCTTCATCAGAACTCTTACAATTGTATAGGTTTAATATATGAAATCTTTAACTGCCTCACAATTCCCACAAAACAAGAAATAAAGTACTCTATGCACTTTTGAATCAGACCAATATATGAACAAGTCGTCCTTTGTTGTGTTGATGTTGAAGAAAAAAAGTCATTTGCTGTGTTTATTTTCTTGAAACCCAGAAAAAACCCCAAACATTGGGAGTAATGATAAATTTAGCCCCCACCCATTTTTGTTTCTCCCTCCGCCACTAGTCGACCATACTTTAGCTGACGAAAATAATGACAGTCGTCGGCTAAAGTTCAGACTTTAGTCACAATACTTTTTATCGGGTTAAAGTTTGGACTTTTGCCAACGACTTTTTATACTTTTACTGACAAAATTTCGTCTGACAAAACTTCTCACGTTGGTCAAAATGGTTGACCGAACTGAACTTTAGCCGACGAAAGTCTTAATATATCATCAGCTAAAGTCTGAAAAAAAACTGCAGATTTTGGATTTCTATTCCCAAAACCTTCCAATTCCACAATTTTATTTTCACAATAGCTAACAACACCTAAAATGAAAACAAAACACATTTTCATTAACAAAACACAAATTAATGAAACTTAAGCTTATGTTTTAAACTTAACACTTCAAATAAGTTAAGTGTTCAAACTAAACTCACATAACACCTAAACTAATTATCATCTAAATCTATGTTCTGCAAACTGGAGTATCGAACGGGAGCTGGATTGGTGACATAGGAGGTGGGGGCGGGAGTCCTTGTGCCTGGAGATATGTAGAAAACGCCTGATACTAGGAAGACATTTGAGCCTACTAGGCGGCCATGTAAACACGGGTCTACTTATCTCTCCTCATGTTCTCAACCTCCTGTGCTAATCTCGCCTGCTCCATCCCTTCCATCTGTCTCTGATGCTCCATTGCCTGCCTCTAAAGTTGCTCATATAGCTGAGCAGCCTTGGAAGATGACGACTTGCGTGAGAACAATAGTTATAAATACCACACTATATATTATACACAACATATATAAACCACATAAATTCAAAAAACAATATTTAGTTGTTTTTCCTCCTATATCACCCTATATATTGGTACCAGTGGTCTCGAAGCTTACTTTCTTCAACATAGTTGATGTCGTATCTTAGCAAGGGCCTTCCAATTGAAAGACACATGGTCAATGGAAAAATTACCACTAAGGTCTTTCCTACAGTCTTGTTACACCTCTACTTTTCAATTTATCATCACATACTCATGTCGGATGCCCAATAATACTGCACTTAAAACAAAATTCTGGTAACCTTTCATATTGAAATTCCGATAAATAATTAAACTTGGAAAAATTTCAAAACATAACCAAAACTCCTCTGAAAATTATAAACTTCACACCATTAAAATCCTCTTATTTTATAAAATTTATTCAGCATGAAAAACTGTCCAAAAAAGGGCACCTCTGCTGCCGTCGGTGACCGGCCGACAGAAACTTCTGGCCAAACTCTAGCCACCTCCAATCGCCATCAAAATTTGATAGAATCTTACTCTCAACATTTCAAACAACTTTTAGAAGAAATCAAAGACCAATACTAAGTCTAAACAGGTCAATTGAATCAAAATATAAAAATCCCCAATTTCAAATCCTAAAAACTTCAAACCTTCGATTCTCTTCAAACACACCGAATTGAGCTGCCAAATTCTATGAGAATGTAGTACTAATTAAACCCTACTTATCTTAATAAAGAACTCACCGACTGGTGACCTGAGGAAAGAGAAGTTTGATCGACACCAAATCTGAACTGGTGGAGCTTTGGAGCTCGATTTCTCCCTCACATCGGCACCACTCGATGAAACACTTGTCCAGGAATGAAGAAGAGACGACGACGAAGCTTTTGGGACCGGTGCGGCAGTCTCCGGTGGCCTGAAGGCGGCGCTAGGCCGAAAAGAAAATCTGCCAGGAGAACTATGCGGGGAAGAGGAACAAAAACTTTTTCTGATTTTCTGGCTTTTTACCATTGACCTCCGGTAAAACTTCAGATCTGTAAATGTAAAGAACTTTAGCCGACGAAAGTCTAATGTCGTCGGCTAAAGTCTATAATGTCGTCACCTAAAGTCTAGTTTCGTCAGCTAAAGACTATAATTTCGTCGGCTAAAGTTGACCGACATAATCCAGAACACACCACACACCCATTATGGAGTTGCAAGAGTTCTTCCTACTTGACTAAAAATAAAGTTAAATTGGCTAGACCTCATTCAGAGCAGATATGACATATAATCAGAAAAACCTTACTACAGATGCAGAGTACATTCTTTGTGCTCGGCAACGATCAAAATCGAACCAGTTAGTCAAAACACTGCTGGTGCTAGATATAAGACATAGCAGTGGTTCAGTAAGGACGAACACTTGCTTAGTCTGAAATGTTGTTATGCTTATGTGGGACCCCGCACGTTTTAACCGTGGTTAATGGCGAGTTACAGAGGATTAAGTCGCATTCGGTAACTTCGCGAGTTAATTATCACGTTCATTTTCGAGTTTTTCAAAGTTATCCAAATACCAGATTTAATGACTCGATGTCATAGTACGTGTCGACACGAGTCTCCCGGTATTTTCAGATTATTTTTCGGACTTCGGTTTATTTTCTACGGATTTTCGAAGTTGCGGTAACTTTTAAATTACCATTCCGGTAAATCAGTTTTACCATTTACCCTTTTACTTTTCACCTTCTTTTAATCTGAACCGTTGGATCTTTTCCAGATCAGATCTCAACCGTTCATTTCCCTATAAATAGGGAGAGAGTTTTGACTCGGTCAAAACTCTCCCCTTTCTCCTTTCTCTCTCTCCCTCTCGACTCTCTCTCTCTCCTCTCACCCGAGTTCTCTATTCCTCCGGCGCTCCGCCGTCCGGCCACCAATGGCCGGCGGACCACCTCCAGATTGCTCCTCTCTTCCTCCTCTACCCATCCATACCCTCGGCTCACCGAGGCAACCACCGTGCTAGGAGATCGAACCCCACTGGCTCGACGGTCAACGGCCGATTTCCGGCGATCCCGGCAGCGGTTCGGCGCGTGGAAGGTTTGGTTCTTCTTCTCTTCTCTTCTTCTTCCCTCCTATGCCTTGTTTCAAACGATTCGAGCCCTAATCGAGAAACTCCATTTTCACTGGTTTCACTGTTTTCTGGGTTCCTTCCTCCGGCGGCCTGTGTTCTTGGCTTTCTCGGCGTTCTCCCTCTCTTCTGGCGAAGGTACGAGTAGGTGGAGGAGATGGGTTGGTGAGAAGTGAAGCTGCAGCTTTGGAGGTTTCGGGTGGAGCCGGTAGCAGCAGCTGGGAGCCTTGGCATAGGTCTGGAGTGGACTTTGGGAGCTTGTGTTCAAGGCCCTACGGCTCGACAAAGTCCTGCTTTGGCAGAAGGACTCTGAGCACGAGAGGCTGAGAAGCTGCCTCGGATCGATTGTGGAGGTGAGAGACAGATTTTCAGGTTTTTGGAAAACTACTGTGTTTTGCTGTTTTGGTATTGGATTAGTTGTTGTTATTGTGTTGCTGATCTGATGAGTTGGTTATTGTTTTCGTCGTTTCATGTCGATAACTTGGTGATCAAGAAACGAGGGAAACTCCGGTGAAATTTCCGGCGAGTTGACCGGAATCCGGTGACAATCCGGCGATGCAGTAAATCCGGCTGAAATGCCGAGAGGTAGTCTTTCGATCCATTCAAAGTTCATCGTTTCCGTTTATTAGAATTAAAGAGTCGTAATCGGGAATTACGTAAGGAAATGTGTTAAAAACGGAAACTAACCGTATTTGGGAGTCTTTCCATTTGAGGAAACCTTTTAAGTTGGAAACCTGTTAATTCGGGAAACTTTCCATTTTGGGAAAGTTTCCATTTTGGGAAAGTTACATTTTCAGAAAAACGGTTAAGTAAAGAATAGAAGTTCAGTAAGGTTTGATACAGTTTGGTTAAGTGTTAAACTGTTGTCGGAAAGTGATAACTGGAATTTCTGGAAAGTGTTAAGTTGACCATGTTAAGTAAAGTTGGTGTTTCACGTAAATCGGTAAGTCGACTCTTGGTAAAATAAATTGGTTAGTGTGACACGTTGGGTGTCCATACTAATTCAACGAATTATTATGTGACACCCTAACGTCAAGTTAAAGTGGTTAAAGAGAAATTCAGAAACTAAGTCGGACTTCCGGTAATTGAGTTAAGAGTCGATAACAGGAAAAGAAAGTCAAAAGGTTAAAGTGCCATAAAAGGAAATTGGTTGGTCAACTTAGTCAATGTGGTCATTCCTGGTCAAACTAGGAATGTTGTGGTCAACTGAACTGTTATTGTTTCTTGGTTGCTAAGCTACTTTAATTCTGCAGTGATTATTGGACGAGGTAGCTTACGAGGTGACCCCGGTTCACCAAGACAGTTCCTGGAATCTTGGAGCTACGTATGGAACAACAATTCCAGGTAGGGAATCTAAACCCCCTTGGTAGTGGTTTTATATATGTATGAGAAAGTGCATGATTTTGTGTATGCTCATGGTCGATGCCTCGGGAAAGTTTTCTGTATATTAAATGATTTATGATTGGGCCAAGAAAACCCGAGGCTAGACGTAAATGATTTTATACGTCAATGTGAGATGTGTGGAACACCGTTGTCCTGATTTCCGGTGTGTGACCTGAGAGTGACGGGACCTAGTATCTAGCACTCCCACGGTGTCGAGACCGTGAACCTCCGGGGGGGCGATGCCCTGTTTATTTTAAATATCCCGCTTACGCTCGTCTCGTACAGAGTTAAGCGAGACGTAAGTGAGATGCGCTGTTTGGGCATTTAGCTGGAAATGGACACTCTCGCTACTATGTGTTTCCAAGCGCATAGGTAGTTGGCCCCGGTTTGCTGTGAAGACAAACCCGGGATTCGGTCATGGAGATTCGAAAGTCCTGCAGGCTGTACTTGTACATCGAGCGCTCTGGGCCCCTATGATTTTAACATACTGCATGTTTTCCTAAAGGATATAAAATGATGGTTTTTGTGTGCCAAGGATTTTATAAATGGTTTTATTACGAGCTCAAATCTATATGTATAAATACGGTTTTTGGTTTTCAAACCTATCTTTGGTGGGCCTACGTGAGCACGCGAGGACGACGCTCACCCCTACAACAGATTGTTTGCAGGTACTGTGACGAGAAAGATAGAGAGAGCTATGTGTGGAGCTTCATTCCTTCCTCGATGTTCGGTCCAAGTGTACTCCCTATTCCGGTTTTACCCCTTGAGTCATTTACCAGAGATTTCTACCTGAACAGTAAATGTGTCATCCCAACTTGTTAACCATGTTGTGTATTTTTATTGTTGTCGCTAAAGTTTTAAATTGTCCCCTTTATTTTGACCACCTTCCGCGAAATTAGATAAACTCTGATGATTGTTTTAAGGATTTCTTGTGGTGTCACTCAAAGTATTTAAAGTTTGAATTTTTATTTTACTCACTAAAAAGCCTACGACTTTAGGTTAATAAGTTGTTGGCACGTCCTTCGGACGTGTTGGCTTCTTATTGGCTTAAAATCGTGGCTACTGTAGTTTACCCCCAGGGGTGCTACAGCTTAGATGAGGACCTAGTTTATCAACGCCTTTTTTGTAGCAGCAACTTAGAAATGAGACTGAAATAGCGTATCAGTCAGTAGATCCACTTTTAGAAGTTAGGAGAGCTACTGGCGGCTACCGCAATGGAGTGCAGTGTGAAACACAGCAGCATGGCGAAGTGTGGCCTTAGGGTGGTCTCTGGTGGTTTCAGTTTGAGCTTAAAAGTAAATTTGTTGATTCAAGTCATGATCAACTGACCAATTTTTTTAGTAGCAAAGCTTGATAAGCCCATCAATAATTGGTGAAACACATAAACATGAATTGAACACCATAAACCTTTGTCCAATAGTATCAATATCTCACAACTAGATTACGAAAACAAAATTGCAAAACAGCCTTAACCTCAACAGAGTGCCACAACAAAAACAGTAAGGTTCTTTGATGACTAATATTCCAGAGTCTCAGTCTTCCTCCTCGGCATCATTGTCAGCTATGTTGAAGTACCTCAATTCATAGACATTTCGGTCCTTGTTGGATGCAATCACACGAAGCCAATCTCGGACATTGTGTTTCTTTAGATACTTCTTTGTCAAATACTTCAGATATCTGAACCACAAAAGCAGTTTTATTACACTTGTGAAACTGCAAGCAAGGAGTAAATCAACATGTCCACTGATAGAATTGCGGAAGAACTTTTGAGTTTAAAAGAGAGATTAATCATGACATGTCGGGTAAGAGGCCCTGTGTACAGGCACCATGTAGATGACGAGTGGGATGAGGCCAAAAGAGTACTAATAATCTCTCACATGATGTGTGGGATCAAAGAATGAGATGCAATTACTAGAATATGAGCCTAAAATGTCAGCGTTTAAAGTCAGCTTATATACCCTAAAATGTCAGTGTTTCCAGTCAGCTTATATACAAGTTCAGTATTTCAAAATTGTTCTCCATATGTGTTCATCTTCTTCAGGTAGTAGATGCCCCAGACCACTCGAATTTTAAGAACAGGATATATAGTTGAAGAAGCAACTTCTAGTTTAGAGGATAGGGTTCTAAAAAACTGAGAATCTCCAATAATCATTCCTATTGAACATAGTTACACCAAGACCTGGAATAGCAAATCGAATTTTTAAAACAAATGAGCTAAAACCAACACCAAAACCAATCACCCTAACATATGGCTAATTGGCTATGCAGATTCAGTTCCCCTCTCATTTAAAACTAGCACAATTTACAATCTTAATGAAGTAGACAGATATCATCATCAAGGTAGCAAATGATTCTACGCAGAAAAGATTAAACTACAACTAAAGAAGTTTCAATGTAAATGTAACACACCATACCATAATATTATACCTAAAAACCATAGTCCACTGAATTACCTCTTAGAGAAGTTGCTGTCAGAGGAGACGGTCAGCTTGTTCTTGTCACGAGTCACAGAAACAGAATCACCAAGGGCACCAGCCTTGCCTCCAACCTTGATCCTCTCCTGGAGAAACTTCTCAAGGGATGCAATATCCATAATCTTGTCTTCTACTGGCTTACCACAATCAATGGTAAAAGCCACTCCCTTCTTCTTCCCCTTGGGGCCTGCCGCAGCTCCTCGACTCATTGTCAATTATCCTGCAATCCACACATAAATCAAACTATTGTCTAAGCTTGACACCAGAAATAAACCACATAATTCCAACATCATATAAAACAATCCTTGATGCAAGAACCTAAATTGAACAAACAACAATTTCCATCAGTTGATTTATAGCTTGACAAATCCTAACACATCTCAATCTAATACATCACAAGACCACACCATTACACAAACATACCACTATGCTACGACCCATGTTCCAATTGCATCTCTAAACCCAATAACTATTTAAAGACGTGCATATTTCTATGTGATTATCACTCAAAACTAAACCCACACACAATCAAAATTTCCAAAGGACAAAACGACTTGGTCTAGTAATTTGCAATAGAAAAGTTGAAGTAAAGCACGAAGAATGAAAACTCTTACATAAAACCCAGATTAAGAACGAATGCAATAGACCCAGTATCTGAAACGAGCAAAGGGAGACTTACCGGAGAGAGAGAGAGAGAGAGAGAGAGAGAGAGAGAGATGAGGTGTTGTGAGTGAACAAGACTGAGGTGAGGCGGCAGCGTTGTGATAATATAGAGGAAGCAGACTTTAGGGTTTTAGTAGTCGAGGAGAGAAATCAGGTGCAAACGGGTGTATGCTAATACTATGTTTATATACACGTGGCATGGTCGCCGCACATTAGCGTTTAAAAAATTCATTGAATTAGCTCGAAGCCCTCGAACACGCAAAACCACCCGTATAACGTCAATTGTTGTTAGACTATTAGATTTAGTTGAACGGCCACTTTTAATAATAGGTCTAAAATTTAATTTTTGTTACAGAAAAATAATAATTGAAAGTTGTTTACTTATCTCATTACATATTTTATTTATATAAAGATGTGATTACAACAGTAATTATAATAAATATAATGATAATAATAAATAATTGATAACTGATTAAGTAATTACATCCTTTAATTGCTAATTGCATAATTAACTATTCGTCAGTTATTTTGACGAAAGCACACCTAGAGAATTATTTCTTCAATACTTCCATTTATGCCAAGTCAAAGTTAAAACGGTGTATGTGATATTGCCTCATTAAAAACTAAAAACTTTGTCAAGTAACAAAATCCAGTAGAACAAAATAAATCTTAATCGAATAAAAAAACAACACAACGCACCTGCGATAGTATTTGTGTGTTCGACTTCCCCTGAAGTCTACACACCCCCAGATCATTTCATCAATCAAGGGAGTTAAGGATGTCTTTGCATTCCTTTGTTTCTCACATACTTTTCAGATATAGTCTAAAGCTGTTATTTGAGAAACAAGTATGTCATATTCTCCTCATACGTAATTTGATTCACTTGAATCTTAAAGAGAGATTATTATTTCTAACAAGATATTATTATGTTCCCAATGGTGAATACATAACCTGTTTTGAGAACGACATATTGGTCATAGATACACGACATTAGTAAACCCAACCAAAACATCATTTGAGGCATCAATGTTGGGGATTGCAGTTTCATATGCTTCTCTTTCGTCTTTCTATAGGGATAGGATGAACTCAAGTCAATAGATCTTTTAGATATCATGATACATTATATATACCTTCAAATGACACTGTGTTGGTACTTAACTAAGTGTAGCTACAAGTTCTTTTGAGAATGTTATATCTGGTCGAGTTATTCGGGCAAAGTACAATATTGCGCCTATTGCATTTTTCATCAAAACCTTTGAATTCTCAACCATTCTTCATCATCTACCTTTGAACAAAATGGATATTTCTTTACATCAAAACATTGACCGATCATTAGGAGTGCTAACAGTATGCACTTCATCCATGTAAATCACCTAAGAATCTTTGATACATGCAGACTGATTGATTAGTATTCCACAACTCGTTATTAACCGAGTTTTTCAAGATTATTCATCTCAATTCGGATTTCATCTAGCTCCCTGTGTCTCTTAGTTCATCAAAAATACCTACTATGTTCGTATCATCAACATAAATATCTATAATTGTAAATCCATAACTCGTTTTTTATGAGTACGCAGGAGCATAGTTCATCATTTTGTATCTCTTCCCAACCAAGTAGTCACTTCTATAAAGTGAGCGTTTCAATTCTAATTGCCAATGCATTTTGTGGTTTAGAGTTACCTGAGTTGGATAGTGTAAGTCTATCACACGCTTTTAGATATATCTCCTACTCAAGATCCCGTGAAAAAATATGTAGTAACCATATCTATGGGTTGCATTTTCATTATTAGGGAACATGTCCCCTTATAGTCAATCCAGAGGGTTGCGAGAAACCTTCACGTCACAAGTCGAGTCTTGTCTTTTAAGGCTTCATTCTTCTCATTACGTTTTTTAACAAAGAGTTGTTTATGTCCTACAAGCTTTACACTTGGTACGGTTAGCACTACCAAACCAAATACATGTCTCTTTGCCAGAGAATCTAGCTCTTTCTGGATTACATTTATGTATGTCAATATGCTTTTTGTTGACATTTTTCAACAGAGCGTGGTTCGATACCTTCGTGCTCTATGATTCCTTGAGCAACAGTGTGCATCATCAATATGTATATACTCTCGTAATCTGTTGATATTTTGTCTCTGAAATCATTTTAAACATCGAATCGTCATCCCACATTGATTCATGATACAACTGTAATAAAAATGCATTTAATCTTATTTAATTTTAGATAATTAACTTATGTAGTAGTCTTGACCTAAAACAATTTATCCTTGACCACTTACCGATCCAACTGCCCAAAACATGTCCATATCTTGGGCCAAATCAACCCTCATAATTTTGATACGGTGGCGAAACACCCTCTATACCAGCCAACATCATAGGGCCCAACAGCTCAAAAGTCCAGGCCCAGGGTCTAAACCCAGCTGAGACCTGTATCAGAAATGTACCGGTGTCCAAACCATGTTTGAACTAATGTTTCACCCCCGGGCACCAAGCTGATTGGGAGGGAGATACTGACTTGGTTGTAAGTACTGTTGAAGTAAAACTAATTTGACATAACTAGCATGTATTTGTAGAAAAAGTGTAGGAAAACTGGTACAGGGAGTCTAGTTAGGCATGTAACCAGGCCAGCTTCATTCATCAAGCAACACAGCCTGGCCGTGGTATTTAGATTCATCACATTGTCTCTTGTAAGTAGTACATGAACACAAACTAAGCATGTTTATGTATAAGATCATGGACATATCGCCGGCCACAACCTGAGTTTTAAATATTTTATGAGATGTTGAAATAAATTAGAGCTTTTTTGAGTAAATTAGAGTTGAATACCTCTTCATTTTCAAGAAATAGAGAACAACCTAAGCAAGAATTAATTTACACAAATATCTTAAAAAGTCTAATTTACTGAAAACATACATGTCGAGCAGCAAAGTAACATATTGCAATACTTTGTCTGACAACAATGGATGATTAGTTTGACCAATAATTGCAAGAAGCTGATGTGCGGTTAGATCATATATCTATTAATATAAATCATGCAGTGTGGGCAATTGCAGCTCAATCAAATTTCGACCAGATTGTGAACTTGGCAATTCTGTGACTCAGGAAGCCATGGCATCATGTTAAACACATGGATGAGTAACACTAGAAGATCAACCAAACCATGTGTTGGGGAATAAACCAACTGCTCAAACCTGAAAAAGTACATCTGCGTTTGTAGTTTGTGATGCAACATGCCTGCATTTGAATCTTTTTGTTTCACTTGCCCTCGAATTCACTAAGGCCTTTCAAGCATCAAAATAGCTTATATGTTGTAATCTTGATTTCACTAGTGAAATTGGCGCAATTCTCTTTAGAAACCCAAGCTCCGCTGCACCCTCCTTCCCTCTTTTCGGTCAAGATCTAGATCAAATCTTGATCTGGAACCTTAGCTTGAGAGAAGGGAGAGTATTCTCTGCTTTTGGCGGACTCTCTGTCTTGGTAATGACATGTATTTTCCATTCAATTTCCTTCTCCTCCCAGATCTAAATTCTCAACCATGCCTAATCCTCCAAATTCTATTCCAGATCGATCTGCATCTCCACAAAATTCTACTCCAGAACAATCTGCATCTCGGCAAAAAATTACAGGATTTGTAGGATATTTTGTTATGTTGTTTTTTTGATCCATTTAAGATTTTATGGTTGTATTTTTTTCTAGTTTGAATAAAAATCGTACCGTTACCGAAAAAAGTGGCTAATTTCTTGAAGTACGTTTTATATACCAGTCCTATATATTTTTCATACATATGCAAAGACAAGCCACTGAAGCACTGAAGCAAAAGTGCAAGGATCCGAACGTAGCTAGTAAAGACATGTACTGACTTGCTGCAAGCCTGCAAGATTAGTTTATTTGAAGCATTTTTTAAGGACAACAACAGAGTTCAAAGATGCAACATTGTGGAAAAATTTCAAAGTACCAGATCAATTAGTTTGAAGATTCATGATTGATAAACAAACTACTACGTACTAGTTAGGTCATGCCAATCTATCGGTTCAAGACTATATTCCTTATACAAAAATAGTGATTGTAGCTACACCAGCCGATTTCCAAATTCAGCATGGTTCAATCAGATTCTGTTAGTTCTTATATCCGGCTTTCTCTTGTTGTTTATCGACTACGACTGAATCATGGCAGGTTGCCTTCCTCCTAAACAGAAGTGCAAAGAACAAGTTTTTAGATTAGGCAAGAGGTGAGCCTAAAGCGAGCACACATTCACTGATTCACAAACCAAAATATTACAACTGAACCGGTAATGGTACGTGAGGTCAATTTGCAACCTCTGTCAAGTTATTGATTCGCACAAATGAAGACTAACCATTTCCTATTCTGGTTTGGTAATTGCGATAAAGAAACTCAATGGTACGCGCGTTAGCTCAAAAAATGGCGTGATTAAGCTGCTTCCTAAGATGTTTCTGAACCAAAAAAAAAGAAAACAGAAAAAATGGACGTGTTTGCTTAATCTTTTCTCACAGATGACATCTACGTAAGAAACTTAACAAATATTGATAGGCAGTAATCTTACGAAGAACTTTCCTCGGGATAAGAACGCATAGGAAGCACAACACAAGGGTTTACAGATATAGGTAGCTAGATTTATTAGAGAATATATGGATGAGCTTGCTCAACAAACTTCATATACTTGCACATCACTGACCTCGTTTCATTATATAAATTTGTACAAGACACTGATAAATACGAAAAAGATGAACAACTGATCTCTCTCTCTCTCTCTCTCAAAATTATCTTCATTGGGTTCCAATCATAACAGTGTGAAAATCAACAGAAAAAGTGAATTGTTAGCTGCTTGTAGATTTATTTATTTTTCAAGCACTAAGCAATTCACTACCTTATTCTACTTCATCAACTCTATAATACACATGTAATTCAAACCCTCTGATAAGTCCTGAGATCACCGAAACAACTCACTCCCGGAACAAGTGCTCCTCGCCGGACCGGTGATCAATATGCTTGATCCAACGGCCAGGACCCTTCCTAATTGTACTTATCGGCCCCAGCTTTCCGCCGCCGTACCCTATATGAGCAATATCCAACCCTTTCCCCACCGGCAAAAACACCGACCTCACCACACGAGTCCCTCTCTCCACCACACCATGCCATCTGAATCCCTTCACGTTTCTCTGCCAAGCATTCTTGCATGCAAAAACAGCTCCTCCAGGGCTGACCTTGGCTGTCCTCAAAACCCTAGCAAACTCCCTCCGGCTACAGTCAACCACCAAGAAATCAACTCCAGCCGTCGCCACCTCGGACTCTCCAACCACCACCTCGGGAAGTACCGGTGCGTTACGCATGGCCTTTAGATACTCCAGCCTCGAAAGTTCGTCCGGGACAATGCACACGTGCCGTCCGCAAGTGTGGAGGGCAGCCGTGGCCAGGCCGAGGCTGGTGGCGATCGGATCACCGTAGGACCACGCTTCCACGATTAGCTTTGCGTTCCAGCCGGCCGCCATGGCAGAGAGCAGCTCGGCAACACCAGATTCTCTAAATTTCTCACACTGCAACAGAAAAACAAAAGAACTAATTAGTTGTGATCGATATAGAAGCTCGAACTATATAGTACAGAAGCTTGTAGATAAACTCGAACTTGAATCAGAAATTCATGCAATACTTACTGATTTGACAGTGTCTAAGTAAGCTTTGGAAGCTGTTTCTGGCGACCAAATGAGCTTCATAATCTCTGCAACTCTCTCTGTGGGTGGTTTGATCTTGGAAGAGAGAGATAGAGAGATAGAGAAAGAGAGAGAGGAAGAGGTAGAGTACTGAAGTTAGAGGTATCGGTGCTGAGGTTATTTATAAAATGGTGATGAGAGAAAGAGAGAGTTGTCGCTAGCGAGGTTTATCGTTGACATTTGGGCACGCCTTTCAGTTAAGACTTGAGAACGTGTGTGTTTGAATATGAAATGCAAAATGAATAACATGTCCGTGCCAAAAGTGAAAGAGGGAGTTGGAAGATTGAAATGTTCATCACTGAAATCGATTTCGATCACTTTGGCAAGTTGGTAAGATGCTGCTGTGCTTATCTAACTGACTACGTATTCAGTTGACAATTGTACGGTTTTCGAGATCGGTTACTCACTCACTCATCTTGAGTACAATATCTCTAAAATGGTACGTACGTGTGCAAAGATGCTTACAAATTCTAAATAGGAAGAACAGCCTGTATGGAAAATGAGGCATTGGTTTGGTGATCAGATCTTGGAGTGGGTCGTGTGAATGAAACATCGATCAATTCCGTGCCCTTTTCGTTGGATGAGAAAGAAAGATTCACTGTGCAATATATAATGTACGGTGACACAAGAAAACCGTTTACAAAATCAAATAATTTTGAGACATTAATATAATTATTGTTTTTGCTAGTACTTCGAGCAAGTAGATGAATGATCGGTCTTGGTGTGCGATCATTTGTGTGTTATAACGAGATGATGAGTCGATATGCACGCAGTTACCTTATCAGTTTTGTTTTGTTATACTTTAATTTCATTTTTTTTGAAATATACTTTCATTTCATTATCATTATTTATAATTTTCATTTTTGATGACTTAAATTGTGGCTGGTAAACTTGACTGAATATATAATTTTCTTGAATTAGTTAATTTATATGTGACAATTAATACCTCATATATACTTGTCACATGTTATTGCCAATAACATATTGGTGATCTCATGTTTATGAACATTACTCGAAGAAAAGAAACAAACACATTCACGTTGTACTGCTAATTATTTACGTAACAAATTAATACAGACGAAGTTTAACTAATTGCTAGATATTGCATTGGGTGGCATAAGAATATTACATATTAAGTAAGCAAGCAAGTTGAAACAAATTACTCTATTAAGTTTGTTAGAGTAAATTGTTAGATTTCGTCCACCATTGTCATTAAAAGTGGGTGACGACGAATAGACCTGTATTTTACAATAAAGGTGATATTATATAGAGGTTTTTTTGGTTTGGTGAACGATGAAGTTAGTCATTAGTTTATGCAATTATGCATAAGCTGATAAGTACAGTAGCTAATCTAGATAGCTAGTTAATTACTAAACACAATAAACAAGTTCAAGACTTGAATCAGCAAACTTCGATCGATGTCAACATTTCTACGGCTTCAGCTAGTTGAAATATTTTGCCCCCTGTTTTTAAACATAATTGATCTCATTATTTTATGCCCATTGTTCCTAATTATTAGCATAATCTAAACAACAATATGTATGATCATGTTGATGGAAGTTAATTAGTGACAGAGAGTAACACTGTAAAGGAAAATATTACTAATGTACCAAAAATTGGAATGATGTATAAAAAAATCATCCAGCGAAGTAAGATCATAATTATAATGTAAACCCATAATATATATATACACATTCGAAGTTCATGTACGTTATATATATATTTGATCTCTTTCGTGCACATATTAGATGATTGAACCCAAATTTCAAATGGTACGTACTAGTGTTAGAATCGAAGCATAACACTAGTCACTAGGATCATTCATCTTCCAAATTATTTCGTATTCCAATATTTGGTTAAACGTTCTAACCTTCTAGGGTCTAGCTAGCCGATAATTTTACTTGATATATGAATGCAAATCTTAATATCTACTTATACATGTAGTCATGTACTTAGAAGAATCAAAGGGAGCTAGATAGTCTTTTGGTTCTAGCTCGGTACATACTTGAGTAAATTAAGATTGAAACTTGAAGAAATAAACCAGCGACCTACACCGACATGAATTATATATATATATATATATATATATATATATATATATATTGCCACTAGTATAGTTAACTAGTGTAATTATGCCTTAATTATATTAACAAGGCAACTGGGACACCATAGTAAATTCCAAGGAAACGGTACAGATCGTATTCAAGTTGAATGGATTAGTGTTAAAGAGAGCGTAAGATTGGTACTTTATTATATGATAATACAAATTGGTGATGCGACTGATAAGATATATATGGTTTACGTTACTGATTTTTAAGTCAAGTTGAAATATATATTTGCTACCAATTCAAACCAGTACGTGTACGGTTCACAATGCCTTTCGTTTTCTGGGTACGTACAGCAACAGTTGAATGACTTGAATCTTAGCCAAAGCGTACGGGTTCTCGATCTCGCTCTTCTTCGAGGTTGACATGGTTTTTATTTATCTCTTTAGTACTTCAGAAGTAAACATAGATAGATATTTGAAAAAATGTCTGGAATAAATATTAGATGGAATTTTCTAACACTATCACCATAAACATTATAGCCGATAAAAAACAAGCTGATGAAATTTTTTCGTCGGGTAAAGTTTAATTTAGCCGACGAACAAAAAACGTGTGTAAATTTATATCATATGTAAATTTGAGAGGATATTATTTATATCATGTGTAAATTTGAGAGGATATTTCCTCCAAATTTTTTTGACGTCATGCCGCACCTGATGATCTATCTTTCCGAGCAATTATTGCTTACCGGTCCAGTACACTATACTTGAATGTATCCTATGGAAAGGTATGTTTTTTACACCTAAATTCATAATTTACATGTTCAATATATAATCATAACACATTACAACAATTTATTTATAGGCAGCTTGGAGACTACAAAGCTTATGTGGCTAATAAATCCGCGCCTGAAGGATGTATAGCTGAAGCATATATTGCGCACGAGTGCGTCACCTACATGAAGTTGTATTTAGGAGCGTTGAAAGAAACTCGACAAACCATACCGATAGATGTACCGAAGTTCAACATTTCCATAGTTTCTAATGATGTTGAAGTTTATAAAATTTTGCCAGACTCCTACAAGTTGCAACCACATGAGCTAGTCATAGCCCATTGGTGGGTATTGATTAACTGTCCAGAAGTTGAATACTGGAAAGACATCCATTTATAATGTGCAGACATTCAAGGTGATCTCGACTACCACAACAAGAAGTTCGCGAACTATTTTTGCGGCTAGGTATGTAATTCTTTGTTTTTGTTCTTGACTCTTTCATTGCATAATTATTCATATTTACAATACATTGAATATTTGGTTGCAGATGAACCATATTCAATTCGATGATCACCTAAATTGGTCGCACGAACTAAGACTTCTAGCGATGAAGCCGATAATGTCAAGAGTTTATCCAATGTGCAAGGTGAATGGCGTGTAATTTATATGTAAACAGAGAAACAACAGACGGGGAACACAAAATTCTGAGGTGATGGCGCATGGTGGGAGGAATGGAGTTGACTATTACGGTGTTCTCGATTCAGTGGTGGAACTCGTTTATGGGCAAGGCATGACAGTGCACATGTTCAAATGTAGATGGTTTGATACTGGCAGCCCGCAGAGCATGAAGATCGATCAGTACGGGATTTTATCTGTGAACACTGCTGCAAGCTGTTACGAAGATAACCCGTTTGTTTTTGCCACATCGGTAAAACACGTGTTTTATCTTGATGACCTTGTTAAAGGTGACGCATGGAAAGTAGTCAACCTTGCGCACCCTTGGAGATGCTGAAGACGAGGAATAAGATGTTGCGTATCAAGAGCCCAGCGCAATAGGTATTCCTGACTCCTCTACAATTCGCCATAATAATTTTAAAGCGGTCGTTCGGTTCGACTTCGTGATTTAGATGCAAGGCTTATTGATGTTGATACAAATCAAGAAACAGTTGAAAACTCTTTTGATGAGGAAATACATATATTGCCAGAAATTAATTCTGACACTAAAGAAGACTCATTGGATGATTCCGATTACGAGCATTCTTGGTTTGAATTTGTAATACAAATTGATGTGTGCTTTATATGCTACAAACTGTTAAATTCATAATTTAGTTTAATTTTGGTGATATATGAACATGAAATTGGTATGGTTACATTAAACAACCTGTTTTTTAATGTATTTTACATTTTTAGCCGACGAAATAGGTCGTATTTCGTCGGTCAAGATAGTTTTAGCGGACGAATTATAAGATGTATTTCGTTGGCTAAAACTATCTTAGCCGACGAAATAAGATGTATTTCGTCGGTTAAAACTATCTTGGCCGACGAAATAATTGGTATTTCGTCAGCTAAAACTATCTTGACCGACGAATACCTTAATATTTCGTCGGCTAAACCATAAACCCCAAACCCTATACTATGGCCGACGAATACACTAATTTTTCGTCAGATAAATTTAAATAAATAAAATAATAATTTATACCACTAGTTGCGTCTCATCGATTTGAAACTATTTGTAGTTGAAGGTCCGGGCAAAATACGTAATTTAGACGGTCAAATTACCGTTTCTTTACATTTAGAGGTTTGACTAATGGGATTGATCGTCCGGATCGAGTCCTTAACGTTGTCGGATCAAGCTGAAAATTTACCCACAAACATGTTTCAACATAATGATGATATCTGACGGTCGGATTTTCGTTTCACAAAATTTATCATCACAATCACAACATGCCTACTAATGTTGTATAACTAATTTACCGTATTATGTAAATATTCCGTTTTCAAAAACAAACTATATATAGAAGCTTCAAATGAAAAAAAAAGTCGTGAAATAAGATATGACCGGAATAATGAAATATGTCTACGGTTGAAAAATCTCATAATTCCGATAAAGTTTCGGTGCTGATAGTTGGGGTCAATGCATTTTTTCATTCTTTCTCCCTAGAGGTAGCCCTATCTCCGATGGTTATTTTTCATAAAATTTTTATACCACTGGTTGCGTCTCATCGATTTGAAACTATTTGTAGTTGAAGGTCCGGGCAAAATACGTAATTTAGACGGTCAAATTACCGTTTCTTTACGTTTAGGGGTTTGACTAATGGGATTGACCGTCCGGATCAAGTCCTTAACGTTGTCGGATCAAGCTAAAAATTTACCTAAACACATGTTTCAACATAATGATGATATCAAACGGTCGGATTTTTGTTTCATTTTATAATTATACTTATAAATTGGAATTAAATATAAAAAGAATTATAGCCGACGAATTTTCATGATTATAGCCAACGAGTTTTTATGATTATAGCTAACGAGTTTTTATGATTATAGCTAACTAGTTTCTTATGTCATCGGCTAAAATCAAGTCTATTTATCCAAACTCAGTCTCGCCCGAAACAGTTGAAACCCTAAATTGAAAAAAAAAAACTCTCCTCCTCGCCTCAAAACCCCTCCTCCTCCTCACTTCAAAACTTCTCCTCCTCCTCCTCACTTCAAAACCCATCCTCCTTACCTCCACAGCCTCCTCCTCGGCTCTTCCTTGCATCCACAACCTCCTCTTTGCCTCGACACCCTCCTCCTCGCCTCCACACCCTCCTCCTCCTCAAGTACATGTTTTGATCTCTCTCTAATATATATTGAATTATTATTAATTATTTTGAATATAGAAATGTGTATATGTTGAATTATTAATAATATAGATTATTAATATTGAAATTGATAATGTTGTTGTAGATTTAATTAGATTTGGGTTTTATAGAAATTGAAATTGATATTAGAAATTGAAAAAAAAATTGAAAATGAAATTAAAAATGTTTAAATTAAATTGGGGTTTTATCAGTTTTAATAGAAATTGAAATTAAAAATTTTGAAACTAAAAATTGAAATTAAAATATTAATTGTAGAAATTCCATGAATTGTTATTAATTGTTCCTATATATATTCATATAATTTATTAATATATTGATAATATATTAGGTATATATATAATTTTTTTAAAAAAAAATATAGGATTTTTTTGTGTATTAAAATATTAATTGTACAAATTATAGGAATTTTTCTTAATTGTTACTATATTCATATAATTTATTAATATATTGATAAATATTGTTAATATATTGATAAAAAGTGTTAATTAAAATATTTAAAATGCCAATTAAAATTAAAAATTCTTTTAATTTACTAAATTAATATTTTAAACATGATGAAAGGCTTGTTCAGTAAAACAAAAGGTTCAAAAGGCCAAAGGTCTGAATCGTCTGAGGGAACATCTGGCAACCCTCAAGCGACGTTTCAGGGCCCCATGACAGCCCGGCGTGTGTCCCTTCTGGAGCCGACGCAGAGATAGTCGGGCGCCATCCATTCTTCCAGACAGCTAGACGCCTCTCGTTCCTCGAGGTAGCCGAGCGTCCCTCACTCCTCGAGGCAGCTGTGGCCTCCGACTCAGGAGGAGGTGTTTGCACCACGTATGTCTTGGATACACAGAGCACCGACTCCGGGCCCTACTGTTTCGGAGGGTGGGTCATCTGGGGTACAGATGCCGCCGCCTCTTCTCTACCTTCCGCGGTTGATACCGGCATTACCGGTAGTTGATGACTCAAGGGTGCCAATTTATCCACTGTACCTGCAGGTGACCCCATCAGCGGCTTACCAGTTCGTGCATTTTGGTACGGATCTTATTTCTGTGAGGGTATCATCATTGACGACAGAGTCAGAATCCTTCGCGTCCGCCCCATCGCCCTCAGGTAATGAAATATAAATAATTTGTTTTCTTATAATGTCTTAATGAGAGTAATTTATTAATAATCAATTTGTGATAGGTACTGTCGGTGCCAAGCCGACAAGGAAGAAGAGAGGCCCCGTCACAGGGAATGCTCTCGAGAAAACCGTGAGTACCTCGGGAAGGATCGTCATCGATACTGACGGGGATGATAATGTAGTATCGGGCGGGAAGACGAGGATGTACACCGGCCGCGTGGGAGCGCTCATTAGGGATAGAGTCCCTATGTTGTGGTCAGATTGGGGCGAGGTCTCACAGGAGGTTAAGGACATGGTCCACAACGCAATGTCGGTAAGTTTAAAAAGTTCACAATTAATATTATGTATTATACTGTTGATTTATGAAAAACTAAACTAATAAACGCTTTAATGTAGGTGTGGTTTGACGTTCCCCAGCCCCTGAGGAACACTTGGACGGACGTTGTGCATGAGGGAAGGTACGTTGAAAAGTTAATGAAAAACAAAATTACTTGTAATTAATAATATTTATAATTTTTGTTGGTATCTGTAGGTACAAGGAGTGAAAGAACGAGTTGCGGACCCACTGGACTACGCATGGGAACGCACGTTCTGGTACCCTCTTTGATTTCAGAATTCAACAACCCTCATAAACAGGTAATTAAAAAAATAATTTCTTATATTGTTATTAATTAGTACGTTTTAAAATATTTTAGTAATTTTTTATTTTTTCCTTTGTAGGCCGTTTCCCGGGCGGACGCTCAGAACCGGCAACAGAACACAAAGAACCATCATGCAGGTTCTAGACCGTTTGCATCGTTGATGGATGAGGCGGCCAGGAAACATCCAGAAGTCAACCAGTACATCTATACGTACGAGAAGGCATATCCTAACGCCTAGGAGGATATTGTAAGTCGTTTTACGTTTTCAATTTTTTTAAATTATATATATATATATATATATATATATATATTAAAATGTTAATTATTTATTTTTTTCCTATCCAATTAGGCGAAGGTGAGGCAAGCTAGTGACGACATGATAACTGCTATAGTGAGAGAGACATGACCAGACACGCAAGAGGAAGACATGTCCGAATTCATGTCTCGGATCAAAACTTCGGATCTCAGGGTTAGGGCGAGGGCACAACATTCCCACCGTGAGGAAATAACTTCTACTACCGAGGTCTAGGAAAGAAGGGCAAGGGGGTACTGAAGACCACTCCCGGATTTTAGAAAAAGGCAGCCTCGACCAGCAGCAGAACGACTCAGCTAGAGGCAGAAGTTCATATGTTACGGGAATAGCAAGCCGCCCAGACAGCTTATACTGTCGCTTTATAGGAGTATAATGCGACAGTATATGCGACCAACCAGGCACAGCAGCAGCAAATATTCCAGTACTTGCAAGATTTTTCAGCTGCCCAGCTTCAGGGACTTTTGGCTTCGCCCATGCCTATGCCTATTCCCTTACCTCAGCCGCCGCAACCTCCTCCTGACGCAGATATAGATTTAGATAATATAGATTTTATATAGTTTTATGAGTTTATGAACAATTTATAAATAATTTAATGAAAAACGTTTAGACCACTTTTGATGGTGTTGTTGGTTATATGAAATTGTTTGTGTAATTTGCAGCTTGCTCGGATGGTAATTTAGAAATTTTATGGTTTTTTAGTATAAAAAGTACTATAGCCGATGAAATTTGTCATAATTCATCGGCTATAGTATTTTTATTTATTTTTCCAAGGTTTAGCCGACGAAATAAGCCATATTTCGTCGGCTATAGTAGTATTTAGCCGACGAAATGTATATAACTCGTCGGCTATAGTTATTTTTAATTTTTTTTTATTAAATACTTTGGCCGACGAAATATTTATATTTCGTCAGCCAAAGTTTTAGGTTAAGCCCGATGACAATTTATTTCATCGGCTTTAGTCTGACTTTAGCCGACGAAACATGGAAAAATAAGTCGTCGTCTAAGTGTTAAACTATAGCGGACGACCACTCTTATTTCGTCGGCTAAAGGTATAGCCGACGAGTCTTTGCCGACGACATGTTAGTTGACGAGTTATCATCAGCTAATAGCTTAATCGACGAATTTAGCTAACAGGCCGACGAAACATTTTCGTCGGCTAAAGTGCTGATCCTGGTAGTGTAGGGTACCTACCTGTTTGTGGTACCTACATTTATCGATATAACAACAATTTTGTTGTTATTTTGGTAAATGTAGTTATTATTTAGGTAATATTTGTTCTATTAGAGGTAATTACTTAACTTAAGACAATTTACAAGTTTATATACAATTTGTTGTCATTGTAGTAACTTGGTACAATTATATGTAAATGTATAAAATAAATGTATTAATTTTGTTGTAAATTTTGTTGTGAATATTGTAAATTTTACTCATTTAACTACTTTTTTGTTCAATTAATGGTAAATGGATGTATGATATACATCACAACACCGTAGACAACCACATATCTGATAAGAGAAGCAATACGCAATGCAGAGACAGAGACGTGGGCATGGCAACAATAAAGTGATTATGTAAATAATTTAAGTAAAATTATCATTTTAAAGATAAGCTGTTGAGATCAGATTAATTAGCTGATGCTTGGAACCATGCCAGAAGGACGTGACAACAACCCTAAAAGGATCTAATCCCATTTTTTCTATTTTGGTTGCAGATGGACTCACCTGAGCAGCCAAATATTTAACTAAAGGCATCTAATTCTTGTTGAGAATTGCGTTTTAGATTATCAAGGATACTAATTTTGATTCTCAAAAAAATTGAGGATTTTGAACCAAACTGCTTGCAGTTTGATCGATAAATTGTGCCGGAGTCTGCATGACGGAATCGGAATATTGTTCTTAATTAGGATTAGCTCGATCAAGTGGTGAGAAAGTATGGGAAAATAGCTCGCAGTAGGCTTAGAACATTCGTGTAAGAATTATTAATGAACATTTATGCAGAAATATAAGTTGTACTCAACCCAAGAACACATATACGATGTATACAAGAACACATATACGATGTATATACAAGAGCAAGGCCGGCCCTGACAATTTCATGGCTCTAGGCGACAACTAAAACTGGGACTCATTGTAAATTTATAAAAAAAAACCTCAAACATACGTAACTATATATGCAAGCAGTCATCTTCAACAATAGCTCTTTTTTCCTCATTCACTGTGAGATGTGGTTCTTCTATACCCCCACTGTCATCAGCATCTCCTTGATCATCTTCAACAATAACATTTTCTTCCTCATTCACTATGAGATTAAGTTCTTTCCCATTACAACTATCATCTGCATTCTCGTTCTCCTTCTCATTCTCATCAATACTTGTTTGTTCTTGTTTCTTTTTTGGCTTGAACAACTTATTGATTGATCCAGATTGACGTTTATCCATTACAATGGCTGCATTTCTCTTTTTTTTCTCCAGTCTTTTCTTTTTAGCCCCCGAAAATATGAGCAAGAGGGTAAGGAGAAAATCATCATCATATTTATTGATAGACCCTTTATATAATGTATTACAGAGTACCAATATGGTAATATGAATGAATATATAGTCATATTCTAATTATATTTCCTAATAACATTAGGTCAGGGCATACATGACAAATATCCTAGAATTCATTATATATTTAGTGTTAAAATTAAGCATGAATGTATTAAACAAAATAGCTTTGAAAATATTTTTATATAGAATAAAGATAAAAATAATCTAGAGTATTGGATTTAAGAAGGGTTAGATTTTTATATAATGTATTACATAGTACCAATATGGTAATAGGAATAAATAAATAGTCATATTCTAGTTGCATTTCCGAATGACATTAGGTCAAGGCATACATGACAGAATATCCTATAACACATTATATATTTAGTGTTAAAATTAAGCATGAATGTTTATATAATGTATTACAGAGTATCAATATGGTAATAAGAATGAATACATAGTTATATTCAGTTACATTTCCTAACGACATTAGGCTAATTAATGTTGTTAGGCTAAAAATAATCTAGAGCATTGGATTTGAGAAGTGTGAGATTGTATTTTTACTTGAGAATGACATGACATGTTTTTTTTTTTAAAAAAAATTAATGATATGTTTATATGACATGTCATGACACCTATGATTAAGACCAAAAAATTTAGTCTTTAATAAAGTCTAGAATCATTTTTCATTCACATTACAGGTATGAATGTAGTTATAGCATTTGTCAAAAAAAAAGAGAAAAAAATGTCCAAAATGAAGAATAATGAGGCAAAAAGAGGAACTACATTTATCTGCCTAGTTATCCATTCTTGGACCTAATTCCAAATAATGTTTGATTTGTTCTAAGATATTTGATACGTATGTGTATCTTGATTCATGCCTTGAATACGAGTTTTATGTAGTAATACATGTTGTAATATGGTTTTACACATATCCATGTAATATGCCTATTGACTCATGTATTCCCCTATATAAAGAGCTTCACTTTATCAATAAGATGAGTAGAATTCATTTTCCTATAACACGTTATCACCACTTAGCTCTAACCCTAAAGAGTAAGTAGGCCACCACCCACCAGTGCCGCACACCCCCTGTGCACCCCTATGCACTGCCGCGGACCCCTTGGGCATCACCATGCACCCCGTGTGCACCTGCTATGGACCTGCGCACTCAAGAAACCCTAAAATCTGCCGCAAGTTGCCAAGCCAATATCGGCAGAATATCCGAATTGGTTTTCTTCACCAACAAAGAACTTGAAGATTTTGTTCTCACGATTCCAACGCCACTGGCCTAACTCGAAGAACCGACATGGAAGGCACTGAACCAGCCAACAGAATCCTAAGACCAACCGAAGTGTTTATGCGACCGATTTGGGCAATTCCCGAAGTCAGATTGCCATGAAATTTGGATAGCACATGCGAACGGATATCAAGATTGTTCAGTCAAAGGAGAACCTCCAGAACCGGAGGAAACGTTGGTGAACGCACAATCACTATAACGCGCATAGGAATCACTTTTCTTTGAGAAAAACAGGTTGTATTCCTAGTTTTTCTTGAATCCTTCATATGGTTGATGTTTTTCAATATTTTTGCTACTGTTTTATGGAAAATTTAACTAACCATATGATTTTATGTGTTTCATGATATCCCCGCGTAACAATTCACAATGGAATTATTAGAATGATCGCCCAACGCATGGATTTGAGCATGGAAACATGGTGCAGCTTATATAAATGCAATTTATATGACAGACTAGAAAGTAAGCTTTAAATTTTGAGTTATTTCAAAAGTTCATTAACCTAAGGGAGGATAAAATTGGTTCATTCATTCTTCATCCTCATTCTATGCTTGGGAAGTTTGTATTTTAAGGTTATTTTGAAAACCCTAAAACATGTGTGCACCTGGCTACCACCACTACTAGCCTAGCTACTGCTTGTTGTGCGCTGCTTCCGAGCGATGTGCGCTGGCACATGTGCGTTGTTGCCGAGCGCTGTGCACTGGCGCGCGTATCTGCCGAGAGTTGTGCTGGTGGGCGCACAGCTGCTGAGCTCTATTCGCTGATGACTAGTGCTGTGAGCTGGAGCGCGTCTGTCGAGTACTGTACGCTGGCACATGTGTGCTGCTGTCGAGCGATGTGCGCTGGAATGCGCATCTGCCGAGCACAAGTTACCGATCGCTGCCGAGCACCAGCTGCCGAGTGTCAAGCATTAGCTACCGAGCACCTTACACCAAGATATTTTTAAGTCCGCCTTGTGTCGTATACAACGTCGGTTTATAATATGCTATTAAAGGATTGCTCTTGCCAGTGCGCGTTGTGTTTATCAACCTTAGCCAATTTCTCCGGGTTAAAATCTCGTTAAGAACAAGGTAGGAAAACCAGCTGCATGATGCATAGTTGTCGAGCGTCTAGTGCCCAAGTGACGAGCATCAACACTCAGCCGCCGAGCACTGGTCGCCCACTTACCGAGCACAGGCTGCCCAGCGCCCAGCTATCGCGCACCAAGTGCCCACCTGCCAAGGATTAGTGCTGCACAACCGTCGAGCATGACACATATTCTGCTCGAGATTTAGCCACTGCTTCCTACGCTGAAACTCCAACCAATAAACCAAGATGACAACTCTCGAGTAAGACAACTTGGTTTTGTATGTGTTTCCGGGAATGCTCGTGGCCCCTTTAGCGGGTTGCACGGTTCCAGAAATAGCGAACTTCCTTGTACTCCCGAGTTTTCCTGTGTAAAGAGCAAACACGTCAAAGGGCGTCCCCGGGTTTACCGAGGGAAGCCACTCCGATGCTTAAGTCAGACACTGTCAGATAAGCAGAAAACTCAAGAGTAGTTAAGGAAATTGTCCGTCCCCTTACCGGGAGGTCCTCGCCGGTATTTATAGTAGCATTAAAGGCTGCACTTTGTCTTTTTCCAATGTGGGAATGAACTCCCTTGCTTTGCCTCAAACTTACAATGAACTGGGCCCTGACAAAGGACCCAGAGTGGCTTCTCAAGTCTGACTGGCCTTTGGCCCTGTAAACAGTACTTCAAGCATAATAAACGATGCATATTTAATAATTGACCACACTTGGTGTTATTTCTTGAATTGTAACCCGGTAAAGGAGAAATATTAGGTTCCACATATAAACAAGTCCCCCAAGTCCTCAGTCAAGGGGTACGCTTGGGTGGGGACTTGAAACCATTTCTTTACCGGGTTACAAGGGTATCATCCAGACCCGGTGTACCCAGTCCCCCAAGTCCGTACGCAAGGGTGCCCCGCAGACACGTTGACTATGGGAATTGAAAATAACGTCTCCGTATTGTTGTGGGGGAATATGAAAAGTTTTCGGTTTGAAGTGGGGGAAAACGAAAAGTTTTCAGTTTTAAAGTGGGGGAAACAGAAAAGTTTTTCGGTTTTGGGACGCGGCATGCGCGACACGTGTTGATTTTCTCGAAAAACCGAAACGTCCTTTCAATGTACGTCTCTCAAACGTCCCTTCAGTGTACGTCTCTTAACTGTATAAATAGGGGTTGAGGGTGACAGTTTTGTCGTACCTTCGAAATCGAAAACTTTTTCGTGCTTTTGCTCTCGTCCTCTGCTGTCGCTGTGCTTGTTGGATTTCCAAACGTAAATCGACATCCAAATCCTTTGAAACCCTTACAAGTAAGGTACTGTTCTCTGTTCCGATGTTTTTGAATGTTTTGGGTCGATATTGTGTACTGTTTTCTGGGATCCAAACTGGGTTGCTGCGTTAGTGTGTGCGTTTATCGTTGTGGTCGCCGGGGTTATCTGGGTTTTTGACGATGTCCCCGTGTTTCTTGTTTTGCAGATGACAAACCCCGCAATGGATGCTCATGTCCCCGAGTTTGCCTCAGTTACCTTCACTGATGGTACCGCTCTTGACCCTCCCGGGTACTCGCTGACCGCGGAGGAGATTGTGGAGCTAAGGAGCAATTGGAAGATTCCCGAGTCTGTTGAAATTCGGACTTTAGAACCCGAGGATCAGTTCTTCGCTCCCGGGGATGAGTGGACGCTATGCCACGAGTACCAGCTACGTTGCGGTCTGTCACTCCCGCTAAAGGTGGAGGTGCAGTATCTCCTGGCTGCGAGCAACTTCGCCATCGGGCAAGTTGGCCCGAATATGTGGAGGCAGCTGCTAGGATTGTGTGTGATGTACAAGGTGTTGAAGCAGCAGATGCCGAGTTACCACGAGTTACACGCCATGTACCGGGCCGAGTACTCCCGGAAGGCGGGTTTCAGTGGGACCATCCAACTGAAGTCCAAAGGGGTCTTCAAGAAGATCGTGGAGGACCTGCCTACCTCCGTGAGCCGGACCTGGAGGGAAAAAAGTTTCTTGATAAGAAACTTTCAAGACCCGGGACACGCGTTTCAAGTACCGGGTGACTTCCAGCCACTGATGAGTAAGTCCTTTCTCTCCGGATTTTTCTTTCTTTTATCTTTCCCGGGTTATAATTATATTGTATGTTTTGCAGATGTTCCCGACATTCCTCTGGAGCCGGTGATGGAGAAGAGGATCCGGAGGATGCTATGGGCATTCAGAGGTCAAGATGACCGGAGCTCGTATCGGCTTTGCAGGCTGTATGTGTACAGCCGTTGCCGATTGATGGAGCTTCCAGGTTTGTCTCGTTTCCTTTACAATTTTTGTTTACACGCTCCGGTCTAACGGGTTATGTCTTTTTTTTTTGCAGCTCTTCTCCCGATGGAGTTCACGAAGCGAAAGAACCCGGGAATATACGACGGGTTCGAGGACAAGGCTGTATGGGCCGGGATCCGGGCGCAAGGCACGGAGGGGCTGGCGTACGATATCGACCTGACATCGAAGGCGGCTTTTCTGCGCCCAGACGCCGAGCAAGGGGAAACTCGGCAGTTCCACGTTGACGTCTCTTACTACAACGAGGTTCCCGCGTACTTGGCTGAGATTCTCGGGCCGAAAGTCTACCCAGAAGGAGAGGTTGAAGGGAATCCCTCGGAGGCGGACGACAACCCGGTATTTGCAGAACCGTTTGCCGATGAGACTGAAGAACCGGTGATGAGCGCGGTTCCCTCGTCTGTGTTCCCGGGCGAGGAGGAATTTACCGAGGAGGATGACGAAGGGGGTGAAGAGGTTGGAGGGTTGGAAAGGGAAATAGGTAGTGAGAACCCGGAGGGGAGTGAGGGGAGTGACGAGGTTCTTGAAGTGGAGCCCGTGCCTTCTCGCAAGCGTACCCGGGAGGCATCCAGCTCGGGGAGGTCCGAGAGGAGGAAGAGAAGGAAGGAGAGGAAGGAGAGGAGGGAGAGAAAGCAGCAGCGGGACACTACTGAAATAATGGAGGAGTTGGCGAGTGCAGGAATGGCGGACGCGGCCATCCAAAGGATGGTAGCGGATTTGAAGAATTGCGCCGCTGACTCCTATGTCCTGGAGCACGAGGACCCGTTGACTGTAGCCCGGAGGGCGCAGGAGAAGCTGATGCGGGTAAGTTAGTCTTCTGCTGTAACTCGTTATCTTTTTGTTTTTGGTTCCTTGTACTAACCCGTTGTTTTATTTGTGTAGGCTGTCAGGTTGTCGTACTTGGCGACTGACCGGCTCATAACCGAAGGCATCCCCGAGCGAGAGAGAGTCCTCAGGGATGATCTCCGGGCCGCCCGGGACCAGGTGACGGCAAGCGAAGAAAACCTGGCTCGGGTCCGGGAATTCGCAAGCGCATCAGCGATCGCGTCGAGTGCGAAGTTGGCCGAGGCGGAAGAACACATAGCAGACCTGGTGGCCAAGAACTCTGAACTGGAGAATGTTATCGAAGGTCACCGGGAGGACCGGTGTGCTCAAGACGCCGCGATAGCCCAGCTGACCGAGCAAAACCAGGGGCTGCAGCAACAGGTCACCTCCCTGGAGCAACAAAAAGGAGACTTGCTCCAGGCAGTTTCCCGGGCCAAGGACTTAGCGGTCTCCGAGTTTCTGGCGAGCGCAGAGTTTGACCTGAAGCTGCGGTCGGCCAGGGCCGAGGCTCGTGCCGAAATAGTTAGCGCTGGTATTCGCCAAGGCTGGCTGGACAAGGCGGGTTATGACGGTCATCAAGGTCATGTTAGACCCGACGAGGCTGCAGGCACCTCCCGGTCGACTCCTGCCGTGGCTGCGAACCCTAGGGCTCCTGCGAACCCGGCTCGGAGTCCCCCAGTTCGTTCTTCAGCAGCCGGGAGAGGTGCTTCCCGTGGTGGGATTGTGGGTGGTCCTAGGAACCGGCCACCTCTGCGTAGGGGTCAGTTCATCATACAGCCCCGGGGAGGTCGTGGCGGCTCTAGCACTGGCCGGGGTAGGGGGTCGTCAACGGAGCCTTAGGATGTTTTTCATTTTTGTAAGATTAGTCTACCTGTAGCGGTTTGCTACTTTTTTGTAATCGATATTTTTGAAGTAATAAAGTTTTTCCTTCTCGCAATCCTTCCTGTGCCAAAACACGGTAACCTGATAAGTACAAAAATGTACATATAACGCCGGTTTTGTATGTGAATAAAGATAGTGTCGCTAAGGCTTTAAAGGTCTCTAGGGCTTTATGGATCCGTTAGGAATTCCAACCCGATGCATAACCTGCAAGTGTTGAGAAAATTCACACATATAATGCCGGTTTATGGGAAATAAAAATAGTCCCGCTAGGGCTTTACGGGTTCATAAGGACTTTCAACCCGATGCATAACCTGCAAGTGTTGACAATTCACACATAGTGCCGAGTTGGCATGTTAACATTATAAAGTGAAAATAGGGCCAGTAAGGCTTTACGGGTCCGTTAGGACTTCCAAGGGCGTCTTTGCCAAACAACACGGTAATCTGATGCCAAATATGCAAGTGTGATAATTTACACATATAATGCCGGTTTAGCATGTAAGTAAAAATAATGCCGCTAGGGCTGTATGGGTTCGTTAAGACTTTCAAAGACTGAAACAAGGCCGTGATAGGCTTGCAATATTTCATGTCATGGAGATTATCGGAGATTATCGGAGCTTGGCGAGTTTTGACCATGAAATAAGGCTGTGAAAGGCTTGCAATATTTCATGTCATGGAGATTATCGGAGATTATCGGAGCTTGGCGAGTTTTGACCATGAAATAAGGCCGTGAAAGGCTTGCAATATTTCATGTCATGGAGATTATCGGAGATTATCGGAGCTTGGCGAGTTTTGACCATGAAATAAGGCCGTGAAAGGCTTGCAATATTTCATGTCATGGAGATTATCGGAGATTATCGGAGCTTGGCGAGTTTTGACCATGAAATAAGGCCGTGAAAGGCTTGCAATATTTCATGTCATGGAGATTATCGGAGATTATCGGAGCTTGGCGATTAAGGCATACAAGTAGGGCCGCTAAAGGCTGCATTCACTTCAACAAACTCTTTAATAAAACATAACCCGGTAGGGGAATTCATGCATTGTGGGCCTGAAAGGCTTTATATACAACATCATAAACAATATAATTGGACATTCATAGATAACTCGGTACCTATTTGGGGAAGAGATGCAGATGTTGGGCGTTCCATGGTCGTGGAAGCGTAACTCCATCTGTACCCCGGATGTAAAACGTTGCCGGGCCCACGACTTCAACGATTTCATATGGGCCCTCCCATGGAGCTTTAAACCCCGTTGGCTTGGGGATAACTTCCTTCATTACCCAATCCCCGAGTTTGAGTGGGCGGTTGATAACCCGGGAATTGTAGTGTTTAGCCACCTTTTGCTTCTTGTTGATATTTCGGAGATGTGCACGCTCCCGGCGTTCCTCCAGGAGGTCCATGTTAAGGCGGATGCCTTCATCGTTGGTTTCCCTGTCAAACAGTTGTACCCGGTCACTCGGGACTTCCATCTCTACCGGGATCACTGCTTCAGATCCAAAAGTCATAAGAAATGGGCTCTCCCCATTGGCTTCTGTTGGAGTTGTCCTTAGTGCCCACAAAACCTCTGGAAGTTTCTCAGCCCATAAACCCTTTGCGTCCTCCAGCTTCTTCTTCAGAACTTGCTTGATGAGCTTGTTAACGGCCTCAGTTTGTCCATTAGTCTGCGGGTGTGCAGGGGAGGCATATAGGACCTTTGTCCCATTAGAGTGTAAGAACTCCCGGAACTCATCGTTGTCAAACTGCGTCCCGTTATCTGTGATAAACGTCTCCGGGATTCCAAACCGGCAAAAGACATTGTTCCAAAGGAATTTCTTAACATTTGCGGCCGTGATCCGTGCCAGGGGTTGAGCTTCTATCCACTTGGAATTATAGTCCACTGAGACAATGGCATGTTTGAGCTGTCCCGGAGCTGTGGGTAGAGGCCCGATGAAATCAATCCCCCACATGCAAAATGGATATGGAGAAATTATTACTGATAGTGGGACTGATGGTGCACGTGGAAAGCTTGCAAATCGGTGACATTGAAGGCAGGAATCTACGACAAGTCTGGCATCGTGTTCCAAAGAAGGCCAGTAATATCCCATTCTTAGGGTTTTGAAAGCCAGGTTACGGGCTCCAAAGTGATTTCCACATACCCCGCTATGAAGCGACTGCAAAACCCGGTCTCCTTCCTCGGGTGTAATACACTTCAAATCAGGAAAAGTTTGTCCTCGTCTGTACAGTTTCTCATCACGGATACTATACCGAGCCGCTCGAACCCGTAGTCGTTTGGCCGCTACCGGGTCCTCAGGTAGGGTTCCATGTTGGATGAAGTTGATGAACTCATCCATCCAAGACGGTGGCGGGTTTGCCTCTACCGCGAAAATCTCAGAAAAGGAGAGTGAGATGCTTGGTTTCTCCAATGTCTCGACCAGTAAGCTTTTAAACTCGGTATTGGAATCGTCCCCTGTTGCAATCCTAGCCAGGGTATCTGCTCTCACATTCTGCTGCCTCGGTATCTGAGTAACCTCAAAGCTATCAAATTTCTCCAGCAAGAAAGCCGCTAACTTTTGATAGGACGAAAGATGTGCTTCCTTTGCCTGAAATCCGCCGTTAACCTGCTGCACTACCAGCTGTGAATCACTTAGTATGCGGAGATGCCGGGCGCCCATATCTTTAGCGAGTTGGAGCCCTTTGATTAGGGCTTCGTACTCAGCCGTGTTGTTTGATGCTTTGAAGTTAAAGCGTAAGGCATAGTCAAACATATTACCCTCCGGGTCTACCAACGTAATGCCTGCTCCACATTGCCTCTGATTGACTGATCCATCTACAAATATTTGCCAACTCTCCGGTTCAGCTTGTGTAGGAAGAGTTTCAGCAACTATTGAGTCTGCTGGGATTAACTCGGCAATGAAGTCTGCTGCTGCTTGACCTTTGATTGCCGTTCGCGGTTTAAAGTGCAAATCATGCTCCCCCAACTCAATTGCCCATTTGACCAGTCTGCCCGAAGTCGCCGGGTTTTGCAGAACCTGCCGTAGCGGTTGGTTGGTGAGTACATGGATGGAATGTGCTTGAAAATAGGGTCTTAACTTCCTTGCTGCTACAACCAAGGCCAGGGCCAGTTTTTCAATATCTGGATAACGAGTTTCAGGATCATTGAATCCTTTCCCAGTATAGTAGACCGGCAGTTCTTCAGAGTCTGGCTTTCTTATCAAGGCACAACTGACAGCTGTTTGAGACACCGCCAGGTACAGATAGAGTATTTCCCCAGGGTTTGGTCTGGATAAAGAAGGGACTGACGCCAAGTATTCCTTCAACTTTTCAAAAGCTTGATTGTGCTCTTCCTGCCATGTAATCCGCTCGCGGTGTTGACTCTTGAGAATTTTGAAGAAGGGGGCACATTTATCTGTTAACCTGGATATAAACCGGGATAAGGCTACCAGCCTGCCAGTAAGTTGCTGAACTTCATTCCTGGTTTTCGGCGGTTGCATGGCCAAGACGGCTTGAATTTTGTCGGGGTTTGCCTCAATTCCCCGTGCGCTGACCATGAACCCGAGAAACTTTCCTCCTGAAACACCGAACACACACTTCTCCGGGTTTAACCTCATCCCCTTGCTCAAGGCAATGTCGATGACGGTCTCCAAGTCATCCGGGTGTTTGCTTGTTTCCCGGCTTTTGACCAGCATATCGTCTATATAAACCTCCATAGTATCCCCGAGTTGGTTTGCAAACATGCCCACTACGAGGCGCTGGAACGTGGCTCCTGCATTCCGGAGTCCAAAAGGCATCACTCTGTAATAATACATCCCCTTGTCTGTTGTAAAAGATGTGTGCTGTTGATCCGCGGGATTCATCGGAACTTGGTTAAATCCCGAGTATGCATCTATAAAGCTCAACTGGGGGTGGCCCGCGGTTGAATCCACCAGTTGATCAATCTTTGGAAGGGGAAAACTATCCTTCGGGCAAGCCTTATTCAGATCTGTGTAGTCGACGCACATCCTCCACTTTCCGTTTGCCTTTTTGACCATCACCACATTGGCCAACCAATCCGGGTATGTTGCATCTCCAATGAACCCGATGTCTTTAAGACGTTTAACTTCTGCTTGAATGGCCTTGTACTTCTCTGCGCAAAATGCACGACGCTTCTGTCTTACCGGTTTAACACCCGGGATAATATTGAGGGAATGTGTCATAACGTCTGGAGAAATCCCGGGCATGTCTGCATATGACCATGCGAACACCTTTTGTTTCCGGGTTAGCAGCTCAACCATTCGGTTTCTGACCTCGGGGTCAAGGCCTGTGCCAATGCAAATCTTCCTCTCCGGGTATTCTTCTGAAATATGAATCCATTCTGTTGCTTCAATTGGGGCTGGCCGGGGGAACTTGGCAGGATACTTCTGGCTCTTCTTTTGTGCCGTCTTGCTGATGGGCAAAGAATCCGGGTCATCCCTGGGGTCATCGGGTTTGTCAAATGGAGACAAGGAAAAACCGGCCGAAAACATCTCGTGCTGGGACTGAGTTGCTATCGCGTTGCATCTGACAGCGGCTTCTTGGTCTCCGCGAATTGTAACCCAACCCCCGGGTGTAGGCACCTTCATAAGCAGCATGTGACCCGCTATAAAACTTTGTAGGCCCCAGAGTGCATCTCTCCCGAGTATGGCATTGTAGGAGGATGGGCAGTCCACAATTATGAAGGGAACTACAATTCTTGTGGACTGGTGGCCGGTTCCAACTGTAACCGTTAGTTGATCAGACCCCAACGGTTGAGTCGTCTCTCCTGAAAAACTGATCAATGGCTCGTGGTTCCTATAGAGCTTATCTCGTCCTCGTTTAAACCCCTTATAGCAACTGCTGAACATGACGCTGACAGCGGCTCCCGTGTCTATTAGAACCCTCCGAGTTCTCCAGTGGTCAATCTGAAGAGTGATAATGAAAGGATCATTGTGATGCACTTTCAGCGTGTCTTCAGACTGAGAAAATGACACGGTATCCCAAGGAACAAGCTCCTTGCGGCATTCCTGACGAAGCTGCATTATCTCAAACTCCGGGCCTCTTGGGCAGAGTCTTTTGGCCCGGTGACCGGACACCCCTTGGGTGCCACCCCCGTGAATCGTCATTATCTCCCCATATACTTCAATGAGGTTGACACCTGTGGCGGGTGACTTATACTGCTGTAACTTGCCGTTCTGGATCATGTACTCAATGGTGTTCCGAAGAGAAAAGCACCGGTCGGTTGTGTGGCCAGACTCGTTGTGATAGGCACAATGTTGCCCGTTGTCCGGCCCTGTCCTTTTGGGAAACTTTCTTTTTGGAGCCGGGGGAACTTCATTCCTATGGCGGTTCCAAATTTCTTCATAGGAGGCAGTCAAGTTGGTTAACACTTCATATCGAGGGATGTAAGTGTTCTTTTCCTCCCGGGTTGGATGACGAAGGTATGGAGCCTCTCTTGGTTTCTCCCTTGGTCTGTTTGAACTTTTGCCGTAGTATCCCTGGCCACTCTTATGCTGCCCTTCCTTTTTCCATCCATCAGCTCGCTGGCTTGTGAACACGGTGTTCGTCCGGCGTTCCCCGAAGGTGTCGTACTCGGCTTGAGCTTGCCGAGTTACTTCACTAATTAGATCGTCGTAGCACCTGAACCGCTGCTTCCTGAGCTCCACCACAAAGCGGGTTGGTTTGAGCGCCTGTAAGAACGCCTCTGATGCTACTGACTCGTCCAAGTGCCCACACTTGGAAGTCGTGGACAGCCAACGGGTTACAAAAATTTTCAAGCTTTCATCGTCCCTTTGCTGGACTTTGAATAACGAAGTGGTGCTTCGGTTGGCACTTGACAGCAGGATAAACCGGGACAGGAACCTCTGTGTCAACTGACCATAGGTCTCTATTGACAAAGCCGGTAACTTGAGGAACCAACTCAACGCCTCCTCACTGAGTGTTTCCTGGAAAGCATGGCATGCTTGGGCGTCTGTGAACCGGGTTGAATCTAACTGAGACTGGAACAATTCAAGGTGTGCATACGGGCACCCCATTCCGGCATATCTCTTAATCTTAAATGGCTTTGCTTCTGGTGGCTTTTTGTCTGCTTGAACCCGTGCGGAGAATGGGCTTGCACGGGTAATAAAGGGTTGATATTGTTGTGGTCCCGTTCCCGAGTTTAGCCGCTGCTCAAGTTGGGTCACAGTTTGTGTCAACTGTAACAGCAGCTGGGTCTGGGCATCTGCTGGGGGAAGTGGTTGATTTAACAACGGCTCTGGGGGTGGAGGAGGTCCTGTAAGATTGTGATTAAACAAAGGATTGGAGAGATGGATCATTTGTGGATTTGGGTTAGGGTGGGCAGTGGTTGGGAGAATAGCGGGTGGTATGTATGCACTGTCAAAAGTTCGCGGGTTTCCACAACCCGGAGGATTCCCTTCTGGGGTGATGATATCAGCAAGTCTGGCTGATGCCCCCATGGCATTCGCTCTTTGAGTTAAGGTTGCTTGAAGAAGCCCATGCTCGGCCTGGATAGTCGCTAACTGCTCCCTTACCGTCATTAACTCGGCATGTTCTCGAGTAGATTGCTCCTTTTGAGCGAGAAAGTCCTTTTTCAAGAGCTCGAATGCTGCTGCTAAATCTGTTTGGCCAAACTGGGCCCCGGAGGTCCCTGGGTTATCATCCCCTGAGAAATTAAGCCTTCTAGTTGGATCTTGTTCTCCTGCCATTTCCATCGTTCTTCGAAATACGTATTTGGGAGGTCTTGAGTTCGACTCTCAACGAGAGCACCAATTGTTTCCGGGAATGCTCGTGGCCCCTTTAGCGGGTTGCACGGTTCCAGAAATAGCGAACTTCCTTGTACTCCCGAGTTTTCCTGTGTAAAGAGCAAACACGTCAAAGGGCGTCCCCGGGTTTACCGAGGGAAGCCACTCCGATGCTTAAGTCAGACACTGTCAGATAAGCAGAAAACTCAAGAGTAGTTAAGGAAATTGTCCGTCCCCTTACCGGGAGGTCCTCGCCGGTATTTATAGTAGCATTAAAGGCTGCACTTTGTCTTTTTCCAATGTGGGAATGAACTCCCTTGCTTTGCCTCAAACTTACAATGAACTGGGCCCTGACAAAGGACCCAGAGTGGCTTCTCAAGTCTGACTGGCCTTTGGCCCTGTAAACAGTACTTCAAGCATAATAAACGATGCATATTTAATAATTGACCACACTTGGTGTTATTTCTTGAATTGTAACCCGGTAAAGGAGAAATATTAGGTTCCACATATAAACAGTATGCAAGAGCAAGACAATTTGCCGCTCACTTGTATAATGACCCTTGAATGCCACTCTAAGTCTCTTCAACAGAAATTAGAAGCTGAACAACACTATTTTATGACAAAGACAAGCAGCTACTTAGCGCATAGCTGCTCTAACTCTGTTGCTAAGGCTTGCCCCTGTGCACGTACACGCTGCTGCTAGGCACAAGATGTGCACCTGCTAGGCTACTGCAGCGCGCTGCTGCCAGGCACTGCATGTGCACCTATCGGGCTACCATCAGGCACCACATGTGCACCTGATAGGCTGCAGCCAGACGTTGTCGCCAGGCACTATTCGTGCACCTGGCTACCAGCTGTCGAAGCTCTGTGCACCAAATGTCGTGCACTAGACCCTAACTGCTAAGCCCTGCTGCCCAATACAGTGCGCTAGCGGTCGCGTAGCCATCGAATGTTGTCGAGTGCTTAGTGCATCGGCATATGAGTGCTACAAATGCAATACCAAATATTGCCAAGTGCTTAGTGCACCGGCATATGAGTATATGCAATGCGCTACCGAATATTGCTGATAGCTTAATGCATTGGCATACGTGCAAGCTGTAAATTCGGGCAACCAAAAACAAAAATAATGAATATGTCACAATCTGTATAGTAACTTCCGATGAACTTTGTAATCAGCTCCTGATGAACTCGAACGCAAACCCTATATCACTGGAAAGATACACGAGTCTAGCTTTCAATGGTTTTCACGGTTCATTCATATCATTCATAATGAAGGAGTTATGACTGTTTGAGTAAGTAAAAGTCATGCTGCTAGGAAATCTATTTTTGCACACGGGTTTGCATTTATGCAATTTTCAATGTGTCTATTTCTCACAATAGCTCAAGAAATCCCAGTTGTATATCCTTAGATCACATATTCATGATTGTCGAGCTCATCATTTTTAAGAATGAATATATACAACAAACGTATAAAGAGAGTAAGAAAAATCAAATTGATGCCTCTAACATTTGATGTCATGAAAGACTCTTTGATTTTCTCCAAGCTATGTGAGACCTCAATAAAATCGTTGGTTTAATAAGTGTATTCACACTATGACATTATCATGCATAGGCTCATGAAGGTGTGTCAATGTTTGTGGTTTAGTCTTCACCTAACAACATCTTTTCCATCATCGAAAGGTGTGGTTAACCTCGACAAAGGTTACCCACACTATTGATTTTGGATTCCCCCATGATGTTGTTACCAAATGTCATCCTTCATAGACTTTGAAGATTAGTAATGCCACATAAACTCTTTACTTTTGACTGAGGAGTAATCCTATGATGCCACTTTAATGTTGAAAGCTGTATCCTGTCAAAATCTGCTAACACAGAAAGTTGAACCTACTGTAACATAACTTCATCAGAGTTTTTTGATTGGCTCCAAATGAAACAGAACCCTAATTTTATATCATTAGAAATATACATGGGCCTAGTTTCCATTGGTTTAAGAGATTCTTTCATATCTGTCCCGGTGAAAGAGTTATGCCAGTTTAAGTACGTACATGTCATAATGTCAGAAAACAATTACAGTGACTGTAACCTACTGTCCCCTAAATTTATTAGAGCCCTTGGATCAACCCTGAATGAACTAGAATGTTAACTTTATATCATTGGAAAGCTATGTGAATCTAGTTTCCATTGGTTTAAGAAGTTCATTCATATTCATCCAAACAAGAGAGATATTACAATTTTAGGGCATATAGGTCATACTGCATGAAAACTGAATATCATTTTTTGTGACAAAGTTGATCAGATCTTCATTGTCATTTATGACATGGCTGAATCTATCCTTGATGCCTTTTGGCACTATGATCCAAGTCACAAATTACCTCTTTATGTTGAGAGGCAATAGAGAATTGAAGTGTGTTATAAACATACACAACAAGGATTACCATGATGAGAATGGTAGAGACTTTTGTGTATTCTTCTCATGATTGTCAATGGAAAACATCATGGAGAAGAGCATGAGTCCTAAGTTGTCACCAATAAGTAGATTTTGGACAATTGACACAAACAAGCTATGCTATTTTGGTCATACCGGAAAGGATATGCGAGCTAGAATTGTTTGATATTCTTAGGCATCCATTCTTCCGAATAAAAATGAAACTACGCTATGATTGTAAGTTTTGCTTGTGTGCCGACATGATGTCCTCGGTAGCTGAACGTTATACTCACCCGCTGCATGCATGCTACTCGAAAGTTGCACGCACGCCGCTCGGTAGCAGTACTTGCTGTGGACACAGCTGAGCGTGCTCTACTCGGTCGTTGACATTGTCCGACACTTATTGTTTCGTTTTGGAAGGCTTGTTCTTTAGCTAAAGAAGGTGAATGATCCTCTTATGCTATGTCACAAATGAGGATTATGTAGGCCGATGCAACTAACGTACGGACACTGTATATACTTTTATGGTATTGGTTGAAGGGCTAATTGTTGCACCATCATCTACCACATGCTGCTTATGTATATAGGGGCTCACTACCCATCCCTAAAAAAGGGACATGCAGCCATGTATTCATTCGTCCACGACTTACCATAATGGATTTAGGGGTGTTATCGGGTGGTTTCGGTTCGGTTTTCATCTGAAATCAGAAACCAAACCGAACTTAATATTTGGTTCGGTTTGATTTCTGGTTTTTTGAAGGAAAAATCGTAAACCGAACCAAATTGTACGGTTTGGTCGGTTTTGGTTTTTTAGGCAATACAAAAATATGTATATTTCTAATATGTTGCACTAAATATCAAGATTGTAATAAAAAAATAAAAATAAAATTGATTTTTTATTATAAGCAATTAGATGTTACCCGAATTACGTGATTTTTCAACCATAGACGTATTTCACCATTCCGGTCACATCTTATTTCACAAGATTTTTGATATTTTTTCTTCTATTTAGAGTCGGTTCACAAAGTTGTGCATTTTCTTAAAACCTACTAAATAAATTATACAATATTAGTATGCACATTGTGATTCCGATAACTAAAATTTACAAACAAAATTCGACCGTCATATATGATCATTTTGACGAAAGATATCTATGTTAAAAAATTCAACTGGATTCGACAACGTTAAGGGCTCGATCGAAATAGTCAACCCTAATATGTCGTCACTTATCACACGGAAACACTCATATCTGCCTCTACATGACGTAGTTTGGTCGAATCTTTCACACAAAAAAATCTCACGTGGATGAGACGCAACTGCCTATATAAAAATTTTGGGACATTTACCCCTCGACGAATGGGCTCCCCATAGGGAATAATAATGGTAAATAGAGTTGATCGCTACTATCGGCACCGATACATTACTTGAATTACGTGATTTTTCAACCATAACCGTATTTTACCATTCCGATCACATCTTATTTCACGAGATTTTTGATAATTTTGCTTCTATGTAGAGTTGGTTCATAAAATTGTGCATTTGCTTAAAACCTACTAAACAAGTTATACAATATTAGTATATGCATATTGTGGTTCCGATAACTAAAATTCACAAACAAACATTTGACCATCAGATATGATCATTATGACGAAATATGTAAATGGTAAAAATTCAAAAATTTTGGACAACGTTAAGGGCTCGATCGAAACGGTCAACCTTATTCTGTCGTCACTTATCACACGGAAACACTCATATCTCCCTCTATATGATGTAGTTTGGTCGAACCTTTCACACAAAAAACTCTCACATAGATGAGACGCAACAACCCATATAAAAATTTTGAGACATTTACCCCTCACAATAGGGCACCCTATAGGAAATAGTAATGGTAAATAGGGTTGACCGCTACTATCGGCACCGAGTCTTTACCCAAATTATGTGATTTTTCAAACATAGCCGTATTTCACCATTCTGATCACATCTTATTTCACGAGATTTTTGATAATTTTTCCTTTATGTAGAGTTGGTACACAAAATTGTGCATTTTCTTAAAACCTACTAAACAAGTTATACAATATTATGATGTATATTGTGATTCCGATGACTAAAATTCACAAACAAAAATTCGACCGTCAGATATGATCATTATGACGAAATATGTATATGGTAAAAAAATCAACTAGACGTTACCCGAACAAACAAGACCGGTTTGGTTTGTTTATTTTCTTTTCAATGCGGTTTCTTTAGGTTCAGTTTTTTTTCCGTTTCGGTTTGGTTTACGGTGCATTTTTTTCGATTTTCGGTTTCAAAGTAACACTCGTAATTGCATTAATGCATCACAGCTCGTAACTGTGTGTTAGGATTGACACGAAGTTGTAATACTTGAACTCGGCATGATAGTAACAGATCTCCAAGCCTTGAGTTCCATAATGTGTCAAATTACACTGTCACAGTGTCTAATGATGATGTGTCACATGAGATAAATATGTTCTAAGGTTGGATATGAGTCACTTTGATACTCTCCATCTAAAGTCCATTTATGTTTGTTCCTTGACAGACGATCTTCCTTGACAGAAGATATTATCAACAATTGACCATCTGAACGACACTCTATTTGTTATCTTCGCTTCTTCTAACTTAAATCTTCATGAAGTCCACAAGCAGAAGTTTAACCTTATAATCTCTGAAGATTATGTGGCAGGAGCTGTCCTGAAAATTTTGTGTGAAATGCTTCTGTAATCTGCCTGCTTCGTTTTCTTTGTCTTTACTTCTCTAGTTCTCTTCCTCTCTGCAGAGGTCAATGGCAAAATAGAAACATGCAGGTAAAAAACGACAAGGAACATTCACAGGCGTGCGATTGCTTGGCATAACCAGTGAAGCCAGAATACTGTTTGTTTTGAACCTATAATTTATTCATAAGCTGACGATTATTTCTGTCCTGGAATCATTTGTCCATTTCAGGTCCTTGACCTATAACAAATTGGCATGTGACAATTTGAAGGGAGGAATGCTTCCCATGATTGATATAGATTCATAAATGGCAGTTTATAAAGATCAATGGTAACTTGCAAATCCAAGAAGTTAAACTTGATTTCACTGTAAATTTTACACACATTCTTAGGGGGGTGTATTCAAAGTAGGATTTTAATGGATTGTTTTGTATTTCGAGAATCCATTGAAATCCGGTGGTATTCAATTAAGATTTTAAAAAGTCATTTAAAATCTTGAGGTATTCAATACAGATTTTAAAAACTCCTTTTAAATCTGGTGGTATTCAAAATTCCACGGATTTTGAATGATTTGAGTAAGTGAGGGATTTTGTAGGATTCTAGGGTGCTTGGTATAAATACCAAACCACCCCAGAAATCAGGCCTCCACCCCTGAGAATTTGACGTATTTCATTTTCTCTTCTCTCTCTCTCAAGAAGACGTCAAAACCTGAAGCTGCTACTATCTTCGCCCCAAAAACCAAAGCAAATCGCCGCCGTCGATTTCAGGTCACCATCGCCGGCCGTCGATTCGCCTTTTTCCAGGTCCGTTTCCGTCGCTCTCTCTTTCTCTCTGTGCTGTGTTTTTGTTTGTATTATTGTTAGGGTTTTGGAGGTCTAGGTCTTGCTGGTTAGGGTTTATATAGTGAATTTGAAGCATTATAGAGAGAAAGAAGAGACAACAGAGACCATCGATGGCAAGCACCAGCACCGCAGCACTCTCTTTTTCTCCATTTTCCATTTCCGGGTAATTCGCGTTTTGTTTGTTTTGCTTCTGGGCTCGTTGTTGGATTTCATTTTTGTTTTTGCAATCTGGGTTGTTCGTCCCTTTGGATTTTTTTGCATTTTTAATCTGGTGTGTAGGGTTTGAAATCTCAGCTGGGTATCTGTGTTTTGGTTTGTTCTTTTTTCTACATGGTGTTGTTTTGTTTTTTTCTTTTGATTAGTTATGGTTTTGAAGGTTTGGGTTTACTTTATGTTGTATAAGGGGGAGTTGGATTTTGGGAAAAGACAGTTTGAGCTGTGTGTTTGAGATTTTGTTATCTGAGTGGAAATTGTGTTTGGTATCTGGAGGTCGAATTTGGGAGGTTTATCGGTGCAGTGAGTGGCTTTTGGGGTATGTTCCTTCTACTTTTGTTGTTTGGTTGTTTAAACGAAATGATTAGTTTGAATGTTGAAGGGAGGAATACTGTTTTCTTTGCAATGCTCTTTTTGATGTAAGTTTTTGATATTTTTTTGTTTAGTTTTTCTTTTTTCAAGTGCAACTATCACGGTTTCCTTAGTTCGTGCAAGTTAGAATGAGGGTTTTGTCAAACCCAATCTCTGAATTGATCTGGGTTTGTCCTCGGCTTGCTGGATATCTTTTTAAATCTGAAACTGTGGTGAGCCATTTGATGTTGGGAATTTATGGGTTTGGTGCATTTAAGTATTTAACTTGGTTCTTCTCTTGCACATCCCACTTTAAGATGAATCCGTATATTTCAGTTCTAATGATGTTTTGTTCTCCATATGTTATTTGTACCTGTTTTGTTTTGTGTTTTTTCCTTTTGAATCTGTTGGTGCCATAGTAATGATACATATAAAAATTTGAATATTGAGTTGTCTTCAGAGTTGATGAGGGTGTTATTCTTTAGTATTATGATGATCTGTGTGGTCTTAGCCATGCCTTGGTTGTATTCACCAATGCTAGGAATACTTGCTATTAAAAATAAATTAAGCAGATGTCTCAGTGTGATGGTGGTGGTCTTATAATTGAGCTTTGTTAAAATACACAAAAGGCTAATTGAAGTAGTATAGATATATGTATGTGTAGGGTCAAGTCATAGATGAGGGGGCTGCTTCCTGCATGCAAGACTATGTTCCACATTTTTTAAATGTCAGAAAACAACAATAAGCTGCATCGGCTTCCTGACTTGCCTATGCTTCATAATGTTATCACCTGTGCATTGATCGGAACAATCAGTGCCATACTGTGTTCATTCCGTAGAAATTTCTTGCCTTGTTTCATTTTTTTTCTTCTCTGGACTTTGGACTCTAGTTGAATTGCAGATTCTGTAGCAAGCATTAACAGCATGTGATGGTACTTAAAAAATCATTTCTGTTCATCTTTTTGGTTTTTACAGGGATATCAAGTCTATGGAGAACTGAGAGTGGAATAGAGAGCAACGTAGACTACAGATTTCTGTTCATGAACAATTGTTCCACATATGTAGCACCTTATCCAGCACTATAGTGGGGCTCCGGCGAAGGCCTTACCCATTGAATTACCGGCTATGCCTTTGAATGATGAGTTAAATATGGTGCAGCCAAAGGCTCGAGTATCTGCATGAGAAGGTTCAACCTTCCATTGTTCACCGGGATGTCAGATCCAGCAATGTGCTACTCTTTGATGATTATGTTGCCAAAATTGCAGACTTCAACTTGACCAATCAGTCTTCTGACACAGCTGTGCGACTTCATTCCACTAGAGTTTTGGGAACTTTCGGCTATCATGCTCCTGAGTAAGCTGCAGTTCTTTTCTGCTAATGCTTGGAGGCTTTCTATTGCTGAAGCTATGTGGCGAGAAAGACCACGAAATGGTGATAATGGAAGTCAAGAGGACACCAATGAGAATGAAAATATGGATGATGTGGATAAAGATGAAGAAGATGTGGATGAAGATGAAGATTATGACGATAATGAGGTTGGAATGGATGAATATGCAGCTTTTTAATTTTTTTGTTTCTTAAGAATGTAATGTACTTTGTTTCTCATACTTTGTTATTCATGCTTTTTAAGAATGTAATTTTGATTATGAGATGAGAGGAAGTAGAGATCAGTTGTTCTCATTTTTCTAGAATCCTAGTTTAGCATTAATTGAGTTTCCAATGTGTGAGCTGATATGATCAACTAGGAATGTACATGTTTGTATTCCAGGAGCAAACAAAGAATTTGCGTTTGCAAGGTTTTTGGTTTATAAACTGTCAATGAGATGGTGGTGTGATAGTTTTCAAGGGTTCATGGTTTTATGAAATCCAAACAAATCCAAACAAATCTTGTTAAAACAATACATCAAAATCTGTTTAAATCCATGACAATCTGTGGATTCTAATAAATCCATCAGAATCAATTAAAATCCATGGATTATAGTAAATCCATCAGAATCAATTAAAATCCTAATTGAATACACCCCCCTTAGTTTACAAGGAATACAAAAGCTAATGAATGACAATGAAACACAAAAGCTAGCTTCTACCAGTTATTTATTAATGGCTACAAATAACTAGTTTTGCTAATTTAACTCTAGATCTCTAATGGCTTAAGCTCAGCAAGAACTAATAATCGAAGGATGAATCTTTAAATATATTACAATTTACTAGCACATACATTACCAGTTTATGACAACTTGGGTCTTCAAGAGGGACACGAGTTGGAAGAACAAAACTTCAGCATCAGTCTGCAGCAGTTGATTGCTTCATCTAAAGCTCCAGTCATTCGGAATAATTGAGGCGGTAACTTCATAAGACCATCAAGTCCAGATAAACTCGCTTAGTTCTGCGACTACATATTCTATGGATGGCCTGTGAATTGGTGACTCCTGGGTGCAATGAAGAGCAATTCTTCCGAGTTTCATTGCCTCAGATTCTGAAAATTTCCCCTCAAGGTTTGCGTCAATGAAATCTTCAAACTTGCCTGCCTCAGCCGCTTGACGAGTAACTTGAGTGATTTTGCGCTTCCCTGAGAGGATTTGAAATACTATCATACCAAAGGCATAGACATCACTCTTTCCGGTGAAGCGACCAATAGTCACATACTCTGGAGCTAAGTATCCCATGGCAGCACTCGGTTTGAGCATCGAGTAGATAATATCATCTGCCAGGAGTTTGTGCAAACCTGAATCTGCGAGTAAAGGGTTATAGTGAGAGTCTATAAGCACCTTCTCAGCTGATATACTCTGGTGAACAATAGCTGGTTTGTTTCCTATGTTCCCATGCAAATATCCAATACCTGTGCCACAAGGTATCACGAATTAATATTCAGTACACACCAATAGTAAAAGAAAGAAATTATGGTACCACACAATGCCAAGACTATGCAGAAACTTTCCACTGGTTGCTCTGACATATATGATGGATCATTATGTACATGACAGTACATCAAACTTATTAACTGTATAGGAGTTTAGGTAAACCATATAAATGACATATCATCAATGAGCAAGAGGAAATGAACTGACCTTTAGCAATGCCATTGATTATAGATACTCTGGTTGACCAGTCAAGAACCTCCCCACTACCAACTTCAATGTCAAGATACTGTAACAGACTTTCATTTGGGACAAAGTCATAGATAAGAAACCACTCTCCCCTTCCTTTTGAACAGCAAAATCCCCTCAACCTAACAAGATTTTCATGTTTTAAGGAGGTCAAAATCTTCAGTCCCTTCAAAAATTCAGCTTCATCAGACTTGCAGCTTGTCTTGCCAATGCAATTTATAGCAACAACTGATCCATCTCTAATGATCCCTTTGTACATGGAACAAAAATTGCTCTTGCGGAGCAGATTCAGTTCCGAAAAGCTCTGAGTCGCACGCTGCACTTCTTCCAAATTGATCATAAAGCTCTCAAGAACTTCTTGAGAGTACCCGCCATTACCTTTAGCCAAAGGGTCCCATCCACTCGAATACTCCAGACTGATAAGAGGAGACACACTCTTTTTATAAACCTCCTTTGCCTGATCAGTGCTAAGCCTGCTATCAAATGTGTCAAAAGAATTCCCAATCTTTTGTTTCCTCCGTCGATACCATGAGAACATGAAGAGTCCGGCTACAGTTAAAGCAACAGCAATTCCGATCACCCCAAGAACTATACCAACTTGGGAAGATTTTGATGATCCTGAACAACGGGATTGGCTGCAATTGGACTGTACATTAGCCGACTCGGGGATAATTTTTGCAGGAGGTGAGTTTGGAAGATCTTTAGCAGGAATGTTAATAGGTTCAAAAGGTTGTGGCATGTTTGGGTTCTGAGCATTAGCATTGCAAACTTTTAAGTCAGAAAACCCAACACCACATAACTTTGGGTTGTTTTCGTATTGAAATCCTCCATTAAGTCTCCTTAGAGCTGTAAATTTATCAACAACCACAACAGTCATATAAATAGTAAAACAGGAAAAGATAAAAAAAAGTTGTGTGAATACTAATTGTGGCTACCTGGAGGTACATTGCCGGAAAGAATATTGTTTCGCACGTCAAGGACTTGTAGCGTAGGGGCATCGGCTAACCTTGCAGGAATAGGACCAAAAAAGCTATTAAAGCTCAAATCCAACCTGGTTAATGCCTCCAGCTCTCCCAAACTCGCAGGAATCGCTCCTGTCAACAGATTGGACTGCAATGCAAGGACAGTTAGGCTCCTAATATGTCCTAGCTCTGTAGGTATGCCACCAGTCAACTTGTTGTAACACAGCTGCAGAACTGCAAAGTGAAAAACAAAGATAATTTGGATTAAAGCTATATTAATCTTACATTTAATCGTGGACTTAAACATACTCCCCCAGCGAAGTTTATGTTATTCACACTACACAGCCACACTACAGTAATCATTTTTTGAATACTTAAATTAATGTATTAACTGACATTATTCAGAGAGGTCTTACAAAAATTACAGTGTTTATACTTGCTGTTCAGCATAAAAATTACACAGTTAATGTTGCCAAAATAAAGATGTCCAAATATACTTGGCTCAAAGACAGATGAGGCATAGATTCCAACAATGTTTTTGGTCAGTTACAACTTACAAGCTTACAACATGTAGCGATTAAACAAAAGGGTTGAGGTTATCTAGGACTACAAGAAACCAACAAGCGTATTTAAAGTTAAAGAACTTGTGCTATCTAACTTTCAAATGAAAAGCTCCACATGAAAACACTTGGGAAGATACTAAACTAACGTTTTCACTACATCCAATCCAGTCCTTAGTTTAACTAGGTGTTTAGAATGCTGAGCTTAGAGAATACAAGAAATGTCAAAAACAGATCAACCTAAACCAGTAGGAGTAACAAGAAATATGACTGGGGAAAACCAATAGAACAATACAACAAGACAAAGCTTTTAACTTTCATGCACCAAGTTCAACCTCTTAATTTTTAGAACTAGAAAAATACCTAGAAATCCTAATGCAATAATTCAATCATTCAATGATCAAAAGCTCTAAATGAGCCGCTTTTCCCATGTGAGATTTAAAAAACAAAGCTTTTAAGTTTTAACTTGGTCTAAACTCATTCACCAAAAAGATGAACTTTTCTTTGTAAAAGTTAGAACAGGATATTCATAGACCAAATGCAAGTGATACAACTCATACAAGCATTTAAAGCATAACACTAGAAAAATTTAACCAAAATGAAACACTCACCTTGAAGATTAGTCATGTTACCAATCTGCCTAGGAATTGATCCGGAGAGATTATTCACATTTAGATACAAGTCACTAAGCTGGTCCAAATCAGCAATCTCCTTTGGGATTTTCCCACTCAAGGCATTGAAATGGAGGTAGAGGCCTGTGAGGCTCTTCAGGTCACCCACAGATGAGGGTATCTGTCCCCAGAGACCCTTCCCTTGTAAAGAGATATTGGTCACTAGGCCTTGCTCATTGCAAGCCACACCTTCAAAATCATCACCACACGGATCAGAATCAGGAGTCCATGAAGTCAGGAACTGGTTCTGTGGGTCCAGAGAGGCCTTCATGGCCATGAGAGCATTGAGCTCAGACACGGAGGAGAAACAAAGGGGTGTGAAGAGAAGAAGGAGAAGGAGAACAGCGAGAAGGGAATGCATGTTTTGGTTTGAGTGAAATGTGAGGAAGTTTGGTGCTTTTTCAGTTTTTGGCTTCCTGGGTTTTGAGGTTTTGAAGTAAAATGGCCAAATGGGTAGGAAAGTATGGAACTTTTGAGTGTTAATTACTTTTTGCTTTCTGGGTTTTATTGGGGTTTTGAGGTTTCGAGTTAAAGTGGGTGGTCTAGGCTCTGCATTGCGTGTGTTTGGTTTGAGGGATCTGGAAGAAAATGGGTGAGTAGAAATATTTGTTGTGCGTTTTGTTTTGAAGTGAGTGGGAAAATGTGGGATGTTGCAAACTCGAGGTGAGAGTTTAGGTGTTGTTGTTGTTGTTTTTGAAGGATGAAACTTGAAAGGGAGAGGATTCGAATCTGAGTGGAGTCTGCAGGTGGGAACAGAGTCCTACTGTCATACACTCTTTCAGTATTTTTGAATGAGATGATTTCTTGCTGCAGGCATTGGTTTCTGACTCTTGAGTGGTTTAAATAGTTTTGCAAAGCTGTTTGAGCTTGAGCATATATGAAAACTTAGGGGACCTTCTCCCATCAATTTTTTTTGAATTAATTCGGACCGACAATACATGCCCGAACACATTTTCATCACGGGGTTAAATGCTAGGTTAAGAGATATTTGTATTATGATATTGCCAATGGTTGTTAAAAAATGTCGATTTTGCACCACATTCATCGTTTTGAGCAGTTCAATCAAGCTATCCGTACCTTTTTAAATATTTTTTCTAAGAAAGATATCCTTGTTGACATTGCATGGTATTTTCGTAACCTTATGTTAAAATCTTATCCTTGTATGACTTATTTTCAGAAAATAAAATGTTAAACCATCACACGTTGATTTTGAACCTCTATATCCAGGTTCGAATCTCGCCGACGTTAATTGAAGTTAAATCTTAATTTATTCTTGATAGTCAGAGGAGATGAAACTTTATGACATGATCTTTCGATACAGATTAGTCTCAGTGTTCATAAAATATTTAAGAATACTGTCGTTGATACTCTATAAAAAACAAAATATTGACATGCAATGACTATGAGATGAATGTTTTCTTAATTTAAGTCGAAACATGACTTTTTTTAGTTGCAAATCCTATATAAGAATATTGGGGGTGTAATTACGCATCATCTCTATCAATTCCATCAAATTGTGTCCAAATTATCTTTCTTTATTATAGCTTGACGAGTGTTTCGTTTTTTTGAAATCAAGTTACTTAATATGATCGTGTGAATCGATCTTCATTGGAAAACAATACTGTAATTCGATCACTTAGAAAAATTTAGTATGATCTGAACTAAGAAAATGTTGAAAAATTAAGTGAATTTCACCATTTTATTTAGCCAAATTAAATTGGAAAATATAAGTGGGTGAATGAAACTTAGTCACCAAAATAGCTTTTTCTCCTTTCATGGTTATTTGAGTTCTATAACATCTTAAAATGTTAAAATAGAGTAGTAGTATGTGTTAAATGAAATGGTAGTGACCTTATGAAATGTTGTAACTCATGATTTTTCATTCATAACATTCATATAGCTTCAAGGTTCTCTCATCTATAAATAGATGATCTATTCTTCATTCTCAATACACAAATTCTGAAATCATCTCTTCCTCTCTTGAGTTTTCTTTCACTCTCTAGTTTACAGTGTTTTGGTGATAGATAGAAGGTACTAGATTTTTGTCAGAGTGTTCCTGGTAGCAGTGCAGCTCTAAAACACAAGTGGTCAATGTATCATAGGAGAGAAGTGTCATCAAGTATTTTGCACCGGTATAGGAGACATAAATTGTCTTAAGAAAAGTGTGTGAAACACACGATTTGATTTCATCATTTTCCTATTCCCTATATACGAGTTGGTAACATTGGTGTTCTTCATGTTCGTCTTATGTTTCTCATTTTATAATTATTTATTTTAATTATAAAATTGAATTTATGAATACATATATTTGCAATATCTAGCCCACTTTTGTTACAATTTTAAGACAATTTAGTATTATTTGGTTATCATTCTTTCTAACTAGGCGTACTCAGTTGGGAGATGATGTTTAGGCTAGAACAATCGAGGCAATGTACTTAAGCGGGCCTCACCCCACTGAATCCTCACCATCTTACCTGGTCGTGTCTAATTGGAATTACCGAACGGATTGAGTTGTAACCAAATTAATATTGATATTGCTTATGTATATGTGAATAATTAGTTTATGTTGCATGTTGTTAATTATTTTTGGCTCAAACCAATAATTTAACGTGTGTTAACATATTTTTAGAAATAAAACTTGATTATGAAAAATCTGTAGATGGGAGTAGCGCTTCGACCCAAGTGTCTAGCGTCTCTGCTACTGATCATGTACCTATCTCAGTATCTCACAGTGAGAAGCCTGAGAAGTTCAGTGTGCTGTATTTTAAGAGGTGGCAACAGAAGATGGTGTTTTATCTGACCAGTCTGAATCTTGCAAGATTCCTGACTGATAAAGCTTCTAAGCTCAAAAAAGATGAGCAAAAGAATGAGGTAAAGATTGCTGCTGTGAATGCATGGAATAGTCGTGATTATCTATGTCAGAACTATATCATGAACGACTTGGCCGACTCATTATACAAATGTGTACAATAGTATGAGAACGGCTAAGGAGCTGCGTGAATCCCTTGAAAAAAAGTATAAAATAGAGGATGTTGGTGTCAATAAGTTCATTATGGGTCATTTCCTTGATTATATGATGGTGAATTCTAAGACTGTAATGAGTTAATTCTGAGTAATTCAGTTGATCCTGCATGAGATTCATGTTGAAGGGATAAAGCTTGGTGAAAGCTTTCAGGTGGCATGTTTTAATGAGAAATTATCACCAGCATGGAAGGACTTTAAAAACTACCTGAAGCACAAGTGAAAGAAAATGAGCATGAAAGATCTGGAGGTTAGGGTTCGTATTGAAGAAGACAACCGAGGATCTGAAAAGAAGACTTTGGTCAGTAGCTACTCTGCCAAGACAAGTGTTGTGGAACATGGTCAAAGCTCAAAAGACCAAAAATTTCAAAAAAATAAATGGCCCAAGCTGGGACCAAAATGAGGTATTTCTAAAAAACCAAGATTTGAAAACAAATGCTTCAATTGTGCTATGAATGGTCATCGAGCTATTGACTGTAACAAGCCAAAAAAGAAGAAAAATATTAAGGCCAACATGATTGAAGGGTCACAAGGGATGTCTCTTACATTAACCTCTCTGTTGTGGTCTCTGAGGTGAACATGGTGGGCTCAAATCCAAAAGAGTGGTGGCACGACACTGGAGCTACTCGCCATATCTGTGCTGATAAAAAGATGTTCTCTAAATTTGAGCATACAACTGATGGAGAGATCATGTAAATGAGGAACTCAGCCACATCTGTCATTGAGGGCAAGAGCAAGGTGGTTTTGAAGATGACCTCTAGGAATGAGCTGGCTTTGAACAATGTCTTCTATGTTCCTGATATCTGCAAGAACCTTATCTCTGGTGCACTGTTGAATACTCATGGTTTCTGCATTGTGATAGAGTTTGACAAGATTGTTTTGTCTAAAAGTGGAATGTATGTAGGTAAGAGTTATATGAGTGGTGGAATGTTTAAACTGAATGTAATGACAATTGTCAAAAATATGAATGAAGCTAGCACTTCCACTTATTTGCTTAAGTATTTCAATTTATGGCATGGTCGACTAGGACATGTTAATTATGATATTTTGTGAAGGTTAATTAATATGAAACACTTACAAACATTTCAAATATATACGAAACATAAGTGTGAAACTTGTGTTGAGGCAAAACTGACGAGATCTTCTTTCAGAACAGTTGAAAGAAACACATAATCCCTTGATCTAATGCATAGTGATGTATGTAGTTTGAAGGAAACAAAATCAAGAGGTGGTAACAAGTATTTTATCACCTTTATCGATGACATCACAAAATACTGCTATGCGTATATGTTAAAAAGTAAAGCTGAGGCAATAGAGAAATTTGTTCTCTATAACAGTGGAGATCAAGAAACTCTGTCTGAGGTAGAGCGTAGACGAAGCAAAAGAGCAAGGACAAAAAATCTTTTGGGTCAGATTTTTTGATATATGTGTTTGAAGACAAACCTCGTATCTTCAAAGAAGTTGTGAACTTTTGTCAATACCCACCCTAGATTAACCCCTTTAACCCGAGATAAATCCAACAGGGTCCACTTCAAGGGAAATTTTTTACCGAAACCCCCCTTGAAATAGAGAACTCTTCCTGCAAACCAACTAAACACTTCTATAATAAAAAAATCCAACCCTAACACCTGGAGTCATCCTGCTCCCCAAATTGTATCTACACTTCACCAATCAAATTCAACTAAACTAAATTAGGGTAATCAGAGCATCCTACGTGAAAGCAATACCTAGATAAACATGCTAGCGACAGCGGATTAATTGACTATGCATCGCCTTCTGTACGCATGACCTCCTCTCAGCAGTCCTGCAACACTGGGCATTTAAAAACGAAGGGTCCAGGAGAAAACATTTAAAAACAAGACGTTAGAGTGAGTGGACAAAAGAATATCCAAGTGTGAGAAAAGTAATCGATTTGTGCTCTCCCTTTGATTTTTTAGAAAGTCCATATGCACGCCTCGTTGGGAAAGAATTCCAAATAATCATTTCAAAAACCAAAACGTAATATGTCAATCTCATTGGCTTGTAAATCAACGTTAAAAATAGGGGAAGAAGTTTCACCATGACGGAGAGTCTTCCAGACAAGGGTGGGAGCCTTCCGGATGCTATTAAGTAATGAACGACCCTTCATGGTGGAGAGATTCTACTATGACAATGAACATCTCAGGCTAGAGTCGGAGCCAAATAATGTTATTATTGCCCCCTTCACTTCTAAAGTGGGAGGCCCGTATGGCTAGCTAGCAATGATAATATATATAACGACCCTTCATGGTGAAGAAAACAAACAAATACGAAAAGTCATTAATATATAACTCCTCCCCCGTAAATTAAAACATGCATCTTACGCATAAGGTACGGTTCCCCAACCGCCCTCAAAACAATGGCCATAAAACAACATTTTCTAAATTTAAATAATAAATCAATAATTTCAGCTGACATAACATAGGAGCTTATGGAAGGGGAGCAACTCACCTTCCTGGCCCCACCGGCTCATTAAATCAGTAAAAAATCATGTTTTTTTTATAAAATTTCATAAATATTTAAGCATGCACGTCTTAAAATCAAAAGGTTCACTCACAGACTTAGGCCTTAGCCTTACGAAATTCGGACCTCTTCTCAAGCGAGAACTCCTCATCTGCTGTTCAACGAATAATATTAAATCTCAATCGTCAAACGAATAATTATTTAAAATTGGCACAACGATACCCTCGGTCAAAACACTCAAACTTAGTCAACAAAAATCCCTGACTTTCATCAATAGATTAAGAGTCCTAAAAATATTTCTCATACCTTAATGGGCAATAATCGATGACCGGAATAATATTTTATTATCCGTCGATAATACTAAACTTGAAAAATTCCAAAACATAACCAGAACTCCTCCAAAATTACCAAATTTAAACCATAGACTTCTCTTATTTTATACTATTTTTCAATAGAAAAATCTGCCCAAAAAGTTACGGCGCAGCCGGCAGAAATTCCTGCCGAAATTCCGGTGACCTTCAATCTCCATCAAATTTTAACAGCAGCTTCGTCTCCTCATTTGGAATAACTTTCTAGTTCAACTCGAAGGCCAATTCAGCATCTATCTAGGTCAATCGAACAAAAATGTAAAACCCTACAATTTTTAAACTTTAAAACTTTAAAACTTCAAATCTTCGATTCTCTCTCCACACTCCAAATCAATCCACAAAACTTTAGGGGTGAGTAGTACTCCTAAAACCCATTCTAACCATATATACTCACAAATTGGTGGCCTGAGGAGGCAGAAATCCGATCTAGATATCATACTGTACACTCGGTAATCAACTTGAAATTACTCCTAAACCATAGCGTGATAGGTCGAAAAACATACCTAGAATTATAGTAGACTCAGAAGCGCGCCTTTTGGGACAGGTGCGGCGGCCCGGATAGGCGGCGGCGACGCCGAGAAGGTTCGGCAAAAATATGCCCGATTTCTGGCTTTAGCAAAATTACTTATATGCCCTTGACTTCAGACCCGTATAACTCCTTCATACGAACTCCAATTTGAGCGTGCTATATGTCCATGAACTCGTATCGACGTCCTCTACAACTTTCATGAAAAAAGTTTTCCTAAATACTCAACTTTATAAAAAGTCAACTTTACAAAAATCAACTTTACGGTCATTATACGGTCAAACATTTACTTTAAATGGTTAAAGACCAAGGTAACCAACCGTAAAATAATTCTAGAATCGGGGTGTGACAACTCTGCTGATAGTCCTTTATGGAAATAAGCTATCAAGAGTGAAATTGACTCCATTTTACAAAATCATACGTGGGAATTGATGAATTTTCCACCAGGTTATAAACCATTAAGCTCTAAGTGGATTTTCAAAAGAAAATTGAAAGCAGATGGGTCAAGTGACAAATACAAAATAAGACTTGTAATTAAAGGATACAAGCAAAATGAAGGCCTGAATTATTTTGACACTTATTCTCCAGTGACGAGAATAATATTCATTAGAATGATACTTGCAATTTCCGCATTGCAGAATCTTGAGATACATCAAATGGATGTGAAAATTGTTTTCTTTAATGGAGATGTCGAAGAGGAAATTTATATTGAGCAACCTGAGGGTTTCTCCGTATTTGGTCAAGAAAGGAAAGTATGCAAATTGGTGAAGTCATTGTATGACTTAAAGCAAGCACTAAAGAGTGTCATGAGAAATTTGAAAACGCTATGATCACTAATGGATTCAAGATCAATGAATGTGATAAATGTGTGTATGTCAAAGACATAGGAAATTAATACATCATCTTATGTTTGTATGTAGATGACATGCTTATTTTTGAAAGTAATGAAAAAAATAATCAAATCTACTAAGGATATGTTAAATTCCAAATTTGACATGAAATATATGGATCATGATGTCATATTAGGGATGAAAATCACAAGAACAACAAATGGACTTATTTTAGTCAATCTTCTTATGTGGATAAATATCCTTAGGAAATTTGACAAAGACAATTATTATATGGACTTATTTTAGTCAATCTTCTTATGTGGATAATATCCTTAGGAAATTTGACAAAGACAATTTTTATTTCTCTCAAAGAATAAAGGAGAGAGTATTTCTTAGTTAGAGTACTTAAAAAGGTGTATAAATCATCTCTATCTCTGTGAATTCATCATGGATGATTTGTCAATCATCTTGCATTGAAAAATTTACAGATGACTATGTCTCTCTGGGAGCAGAAAATAATTCTGAATCCTAGGGTTTCAACATGAGGCAACGCTCTCGTGAGGACGTTGTTCCTGCTGTGGCGCCCTTATGGCTGTGCGGCATGCGTGAATGGGCAAGAGTAGCCTCGATTGATTTGGCGTTTGAGAGAGCTTGGGTGTACGAGCTATGAGTCGTCGGTGGCGGCCAGAGGTGCTGACGACATCGATTAGAGGGTGGTGGAACCTAAGGTGTCGGTGAAGGGTGACATGAAAGGTCTGGAGTTGGGCTGGGTAGAGGAGGATGGTGGTTGTGTTTACGCGCAGGAGCTCATCTCGCCACCGTGGGCTCCGCTTCAAGTGTCTGGACCAAACATGGTTGTGTTTGTTTTGTTTCGGGGTAGGGTTTTTGGGTTTGGAACTGACATCAAGCTGGGGAAGTGGGTATAGATTGGTGGGTCAGAACAACTCTCGCTAATAACAGTGGAGAAGGGCGGTGTCAGGACGTGGTTTGACGATAGAGGCGCTAAGGCCAGAAACCCTAAAGATGGTGGGTCGGGCTCTACTGGATGTTCTTCGAAACATTTATACTTCACACATTTGTGTCGTATGATATTTTGATCAATAGGAATGTTTCTTTTATTTCAAACAAAAAAATCATGGATGATTTGTCTTAATTTGAAATACATAACCAACAAAATAATCCACGAGGTCTTGAGGTTCACAATTTTTTGTTGCGTATGGATGGTATTGTGGAAGCTTAATCCACAAATCTACATAATGAGAACAACTGTATATTTTCAGTGGAAATAATAATTGGGAACAAGAAAAATCGTTTCTGCAGTGAAATAAAACCAGAACTGAAAGTTCATTTTTCAGAAAATGATGGCATCCCTTTGAAATGGACCATAGTCACAGATAAAGGCGCTTTAGCAAGACCACTTTAGCAGAATGACCAGAAAAAAAGACCACTTTAGCAGGGGATGGGGTAGAATGAAAAGCCAGAAAGGTTAAAGAGAAATATGGCACAAACAAGGATGACAGTACTTGGATTTCATGGTGTCTCTTTCAAATGGGGAAGAACAGAACAGTGCTGTGAGTCTGAATGATATGAGATGAAGAAATGACGCGCTGCCTCTCTATTGCTGATGCACCATGCTCCATTGTCTCTGTTATTAAATCCAGGGGCATGTGAAGGATTAGATCATATGGAAGCTGCTCAGGTGCGGTATATCCGTAGAAAACGAAACGGCGACAGCTGTCTGATCTTTAATGAATTGATCATATGTCTGTTTGAGTTCATTTAATCATATCCGTTTGATAATTTATTAAAGATCGAACAACTGTCGTCGTTTCATCCCGCACGTGTATCCCACGCATTGTGCAGCGTATTAGATCATATAGCTTCACTCTATACTCCTAGTGTTTGATGATTAGAACTTTAACGAGTCTTTTGAAAGGAGGAGGTCTCATCAAACTAAAGTAAAGATTTGCAATATGCTTTTCATAATAGAGCACTGCTCTTTGATAATGTAAATTCCAGTTGTTCGGAAGGTTTGAACAACTTTCCTTTCCTTATAAAAAGAAAAGGAGATATATCGTATGTTTTTGGCGATTTAACATTACTTACCAAAACTAATTAGCGTTGCTGTTGAGATATATATCTCACATCAGGAATATGGGACCTTGCCTGTGGGTTTATAAGGGTTTGGGCTACTCTCTTTATTGTCAATTGGTTTTAGAGTTGAACCCCAGACTACTTTATCATGGTATCAGAGCGGGTTGCCCACGTACACGTGTGAAGCCCAAAGGCCACACGAACTCCACGACCACCCAAATTGTTGTCCACGTGTTAGGCTTAAAAATTCGCCACACGTGCGGGGGCGTGTTGAGATATATATCCCACATCAGGAATATGGGACCTTGCCTGTGGGTTTATAAGGGTTTGGGCTACTCTCTCTATTGCCAATTAGTTTTAGAGTTGAACCCCAGACTACTTTAACAGTTGCTAAGTAAATAGGTTGGCGAGTCATGAATCTGCAACTGAACATTGAGCAGAATACAAACAAGAGATTCCTATGTACGTATAGTTGCATCATATAGCATCACAAATTGATCCAGTTCAGGTCACTGTTTGAGAAGATGCTTGTTCTGAAGTAAGAAACCACCCAAAAGCCAAAGGCAAAATGAAAGAGAGACCATCTTATTCATCTCTTTTGTTAGGAGCATTGCATATACACATGGACCCTTCTTCTCCAGCCTAATCATGCATGTGATCTGGAAATGAAAATTAGTTTTACATGTGGACTGGGGAAACAATGAACATTATGACTCATTGTCTTCTACCTCCATAGATCCATCTAGAGTCATGAAGGTAAAGCAATATTTGCACAGAGCCTGTGAATCTGAGGGTCAATGCAAATAGAATACGACATTGTGTGTGGGGTGTCACAATTCACAAAGGTATACCGATCAATATATATGTTAAGGAGTAGTCACATAAGGGTTTTGGCACTACTCTCATTTGCAAACAAGCTATATAGCTAGCTTTTCACCACAAGTAGATAACTAGGTATGCAAGATAAGGGGTGACAGACATATCATATACTCCAATTTGAGCTACCTCGTGAGTGGTTTGGTACAAGGCCAGCTCTAGCCTCACCTAAAATTCCCAATGTTATGAAACAATTGTATGGTAATTGTTTCTTGGGTACACCGAAATACCTAACCTTATGTCAAACCATTGTCACGACGACTCGAACTAATTTGTACTGCCAATTGGATAATAACAAGTCGATTGACATACGTTAGGCAAGGTTCTAAAAACGATAGACGCTAGCAGGGCGGACAACCAGCATCTAGCGCCTAGGGCGTCTAGACGGCGCTTAGACGGTTTTATATTTTACATATTTTTATTTATTTAAAAAATATAATTATATAAATAAAATTTATGATAAACACTTTTACTTCAAAAATATACATAATAAAACAACAATGTTTTTTTAAATAATAAAAAATACAATAGTGTATCATTTTTTAGACCTTAAAGTAGAATATTGTGTTTTTTTGTGTTTGATTTTACTCATTTTAGATAGACTTTTATGTATTTTATAATTAAAAAAACTAATCAGTTTGCCTATGCGCCGCCCAACCTCCTAGGCGACCAATTTTTACGCCAGCGTCCAGTTTAACTGATTCGAGAAAAATCAGAATGATGTCCTGCTGTCCAACGTCTAGACGTCATCTAGGCGCCTTAGATGTCTTTTATTTAGAACACTGATTGTTAGTTATATGTTTAGTAAGATCATCCGATAATGATAATGATAATGATAATGATAATGATAATGATAATGATCAACGTGTCAAACTATATGAGAATAAATTTCTGTATGGTTGTGTTAAATCTAGTAAAAATGTATCATAGTAGAAAAGGGTTTTCAATTTTTGATTCAATTTAGTCCCTCAAGAAACGGGTGAAATGATTGCATGAACTAGACAAAGTTCACTTCAGATGCTAAGGTTAATTAAATTCAGCTTCACTTTTCGTTGCCAAATACTTGTCTTTATATATATATATGCCTATTGTCATTCTCCACTTCATACTGTTTAAGCATGAGTGAATAGAACAAACCCTTATCCTTTCTGGATGAGCTTGCTCTAGCTTAACCAGTAGTTCTTAATCAATGTCTTCCAATCCCACAAGGCCACAAGTTCTTCAAATATCGTGAGTCACTTGCCATGATTTGAAAAAAGTAGAATATTGCAACAGTGTTCATAAAAACTGCTTGAATCTTCAATCCTAAATTATTGGATGGTGAGTCGAAAAGTTTATGATATGTTAGTCGGCATAGAATATATCATATTTGAGACTTGAGAGTGATGTGAATCCCCTTGTACATTTGGACTAACACAGAACTTTTCGTGTGCCTGCATATCATGCATGAAATTGGAGTTTCCAAGTCAGTCGGCAGTATTGAGTATTGACAAAAAACACATTATTATTTGTTAACGTGAAAAACTCATAAAACAAATATGCATGACGTGAATGGTTAAGAACGACTCAATAGAAGATAATAATTTTAGGGTGATAAACAATACCAACAAGATTTGAACATAGAGAAATTGACAATGAAATATGCTCAATTCTTAACAAGAAATGAGATTCGCACGAATTGAACAACCTTCGTTAAAATACATTATATGAATAACGTATAGATACATCAATAGTAGACCAACTCTTTACACTAGTAACCTAACTTCCTACATTAGTAGATCAGTTTCACAAAGATCAACCTCAGCTAATTTACTGATACATAAACTCCGTCTACTAATGTACATCTCACTGTAATCGATATATTAATCTCGTAAACAAACCTAATTTCGAGTCAAATTCACCAATTTGATCTCAAGTTTGTACTGAATTTGGGCCCTATAATTTGTGTGTTGGCCCATCTACCAAAGGTCAGAACCAGACCTATTGAACAGAAGCCCAACCCTTAAACCCAAGTACTCAACTACAATAAACCAAACCCATAAGAACCCTAGACACCACTCCCATTTTATATTTACTCTCTGAAGGCAACTAGGGTTTTCTCTGCGAGTGAGAGAGAGGAGCGGCTCAGACTAACCAGTAGCGGCGGCGCAGCGACCACAACAAGCCCTTTCACCATGGGGAGAATGCACAGCAGAGGGTCCGTTCTTCTCTTATTCTCCTTTTGATCTCTCTAATTAGCTCCGGCGATGAGTTTCTCCGGCGCCGTTGATTTTTCCGACCTAACTTTTTTATATGATCTCATGATTTCAGTAAGGGCATGTCAGCTTCGGCTCTGCCCTACAAGAGGACTCCTCCGAGCTGGTTGAAGATCTCTACTCAGGATGTAAGAAATTTCAGCTCCTAATCTTAATTGGGATTGTGTTTTGATCTGTTTAGTGAATCAAAGTTTGAATCTTTTATAGAAATTGGAGTTTATTGTTTTAAATTGTTTAGCTGTTGTATTGTAATCTTTAGATAGATTGATTGGACATGTAGGCTTTTGTTGTGGTTGTTCTGGTGTTGTTTGTTTGCTTTGAATAGTGGAAAGGTCCTCATGAGACGACGTGGGCTGTATGTTCCAATGCAGTCTTCGGAAGAGTGTCTCGGACTTTATTGTTCAAGATAGGGCCTGATAATGAATTTCTAGCATCTCAGAAAGCCAGTCCATTGTCTCAATCTGCTCTTGGCTCGCTATGATGCTTACACTCCCTTATGAATGACTAGTCTATTGTCTCTCCCTTATGAATGAGTAATCTATATTGATAACATGTCATTGATTTAACACTTGTAGTTCTGTAAATTGGCTATTCCTTATTTCCAATTGTAATTAGTTTGTGCTAAACTCTTATATAGAATGCAATATGCTCATTTGTGTTGTTGTGCTTACCTCTTGTACAGAATGCTTGTACTTGTTTATCTAGTTACCTCTTCTATAAGACCTGAAATTCATATTTCTGCACTGTAGTTGATTAATTTGGCTTGCTTTTCAGGTTGAGGAGAGCATTTGCAAGTTTGCCAAGAAGGGACTGACACCTTCTCAAATTGGTGTCATCCTTCGTGATTCTCATGGAATTGCCCAGGTGAAGAGTGTCACTGGCAGCAAGATATTGCGTATTCTTAAGGCCCACGGTATGTATGTTGTTAAATTGGTATTTTCATGTGATGTTTTCTTGGAGACATGAGCGAAAGATTTATTCTTAAGGCCCATGGTATGTATATTGTTAAATTGGTATTTTCATGTGATGTTTTCTTGGAGACATGAGCAAAAGATTTCATTTTCTTGCGCCTTGTTAGGTCTTGCCCCCGAAATTCCAGAGGATTTGTACCACCTCATCAAGAAGGCAGTCTCCATCAGGAAGCATTTGGAGAGGAACAGGAAGGATAAGGACTCCAAATTCAGGCTGATCCTTGTTGAGAGCAGAATCCATCGCCTTGCCCGTTATTACAAGAAGACGAAGAAGCTTCCACCAGTCTGGAGATAGTAAGCTTTATTTTCTTTGAGTCTGCTTAGACATTGTTTTCATTCGGTCACTTAGAGACCTGTAAATTTATTTATTGCTAGATTTTGCGGCATTCCTGTGTGTTCGATTAATTTGAGGAACATAGATTGCACTAATATGGTGATACCTGAAGGGTTGATCAAATAGTTTCATGTCGTGTGTAAGAATGGTTGTTTCATCAATAATACACTTCCACTAAGAAATATATCTGCCAGTGTGTTTTTTTATTTAGTGTTATTGATGTTGCTGTTTCCCAAACATGAAAATCTGGAGAACTGAATCTTAGTCAACTAGAAAACTATGCAATTGTCCCCTTCAAAAATGTTAACAGTTAGCATTCTGTTGTTGAGCCCCAATGAAATTTATCTTTGCGATTGCTATTAACGTTAATCTAGTACTGTCCTGGTTTTGATTTACTTCTATTTTTCGTTAATCTGTTTATATTTGCATAACAAGGAGGCATTGCTTTGCTGCTTGGTCAAATAAAATTTCATGTTCTTTGTCAAGGTTTTAGAAACTAAAATGCTGACTATTATACTTATTTTTGCAGTGAATCTACCACCGCCAGCACCCTTGTGGCGTAAGTTTGATATGGTTGGTAACATTTTTGGGTGCACTTCCAAATGAGCAGGAATTGTTTTAATTTTCTTTTGGTTTCCTGAACTACATGAGAATCTATATGCAGGACAGTCCTTGGTAGTTTGTGTACTTTTGGATATTTACATCAAGTGTTGACATTTATTTGAGGATTGTTTTGCATGGATGGATTTTCTGAATCAAATTAGATGAATGCACTTTTAAATAATTGTCATTTTTAATTATGCGAAAGTTTGAAGTTTGGTATTCTAGGATACTTCTACTGTTCTATTCACATATCCTAGTTTCCAATCTTGTTGATTGTCTGCAATTATAAAAGGAGACCTTTTTTGTTTTGAAAACATAAAAGGAGACACCTTCACCAAAATTCACAGTCGTAGCAAGTCGGAACCAAGAGGAAGAACACACAACATAAGTGGAATATTGAACTCAAGATCATTTTGCAGAATTGATTTTGACAGGAAGCTGTCCTCAATCCTGTGCATGAATTGACAGAATTGTGACTGTTTTTTTGTAACACTAGCACCTTTTGCATCTTTGCTTATACTGAAGCTTTTGTTCAGGGATCAAATACTTGGACACATGCTTGTCCCAAATAGAGATCATTTTGCAGATTGAGATATTGTAACATTCTATGAAACATGTTCATATGAAGAAGCTTTAAACCAGTCTGCACATACAATATCTACTGAGAAAAAATTAGCTGCTAACAGCTCTTTCTTTGGTAATTCAATATGTACTGAGAACAAATTAGTCTGCACGTATGGTACCATCAGCAGAATAGAGGAACCACAGTGGCTCCAATCTCATTATATCAAATTAACCTTGAAAGGCCTTGACCAAAATGAAGAAAAAACAATAAATTCCATAAGGAAACCTAGAAACCTGTATAATAGTGAAACATTCATTTCCAATAAGAACATGGCTGCCTGAAATTCATCTCCCCCAGAATGTGAGTTAATGCTTTACCTGCCCAAGCCTCTTATGCTAGATTCTTCAAATTTGGGATGCCTTAAAAGCATGTCCAACAGCTTCTTCATTTTATTGATTTTCTCTATTTTTGAGAATATTGAGTTATTTTTCAGTCTAATATTTTTTCAACCCATTCTCCAAAATATGGAAAGAGATGAAAAACAAGGGTTCATTTCCCAAATTTACAGCAATGCATTCATTCCTCAAAATTAATTTTTTCACATGTTCCAACAAGAAAAATGTAAAATATAGAATATTTTTAATTGAGTATTGTATTGTAATAATAAAAAAATATTTTTAGTTATAACTAATAATGATATAGCATATTTGATTGTTGTAATAAATGTCGGAATCTTCAAAATAGAGAAGCTGTTGGAGTTTGAGGATCTGTTGGACATGCTCTTATAGACTCTCTCTGAGGAGTTTGTAATTTTCTAAAAATAAAAGAACATGGCTGCTGAAATTCTCATTACAACAAGAACATCCACACCCAAATATAGAATACTACAACATTGCTATCAAGGATAGCAACTTTTGTAAAGTTATCCTAAGTAGGAATGCAAATTCTGCGCTACTCTCGTGCTTTACTTCCTCGTAGCCCAAAATCTCTCCATCAATTCTTCTTCCCCACTCTGATTCTCATGGAAAACAGACCCACCACCAGCAATTCCTTCGCTGCTTTTGCTCCTCACAACACAAGGTATGAACACATTCCGAATTTCTAATTGAATTTGGCCTTTTATTCTGCAAAGATAACTGATTGTGTGCTTTGTTTGGCAGGGGCGGCGGTAGAGGAGGAGTAAAAGATGAGCGAGAGAGATCGAGGGGTCGCCGTGGTGGTGGCGGCTCTGGCGAAGATAGAGTTGATGCACTCGGTAGATTACTGTAAGCGTTATGAAACTCATACGTTCCATCCTGTGTTTTGTACTTTTAATTATTGATTCAGGTATGGAATTTCTGCGGATTTCATTTTTTATGTGGTATTTGGAAAAACCATGGGAATATAAGAAATTAATTTTGACATTGTGTTAGTGTATTGGAAGCGGCGTAGGTTCTTTATTATGTTTTAGACTGTTGTTTGGATTTGCAGGACACGTATTTTGCGTCATATGGCTTCTGAGTTGAATTTGGATATGCGGAGTGATGGATTTGCGAAGGTTCATGATCTTTTGAAGCTTAACTTGAAGACATTTGCTAATGTTCCACTGAGCTCTCATACTGTTGATGAGATTAAGGAGGTTAATCTCAACTTTCACAAAAGTTATTGATTAGAAGCTAATGATCTTTAGTAGTCATTTTTTGGTTAGATGAACTGCTTAAGGCGGAGATTTTATTATTGGAATCTTCTTTGCAGGCTGTCAGAAGGGATAATAAGCAGCGTTTCAGCCTATTGGAAGAAAATGGGGAACTTTTGATACGTGCAAACCAAGGCCACTCAACAACGGTAATTATCCGAGTTTATCTTGCAGTTCCTGAAGTTTTATATATGTCCTTTTGTGCAGATGCAAACCATTTAAGACATAATGCAATTCAAACTAGTTTCTTGTATTTTTGTTATTTCACTGTACCTGTGTATGAAAGTAGTAGGCCTTTGTGAATCACGGTCAGGTCAGGGACACTAGTTTTCCTTCTTATATAAAAATTGTATAGTTTTGAAACTTTGGTTGCCATAATATGCTGGAAGTTGATTTCCTTGTTAATTTTCTGTGACAATCTATTCAGTTGACATATAATCTGTTGAAGCTAGACTCAGAGCATTATGCATAATAATTTACCAAGATGAACTATAATTGTGATTATTTGAGTTGAAAGGCTTCTTTGTCTAGAGCTTTAATTTAGTAATGCATAATATTGATACAGTATTTTCTTTTAAAACCTTTTGTGCAACATGGATATTGATGTTTATTCTGAACTCAATTCTTGCAAGTCTAAGATTTAGTTTGGGGTCCTTTCTTTTTCTTCTTCTCTAATTGCTTGCGATGTTCATTTTTTGGATTCGGCACCAATACTTCTTTGCAGTACCATTCATTATTTCTTCACCCAATTATTATGCCAGCATAGGAAACCTTTTTTTTGTTTGCATTCGGGAATTTAGCCTCAATCATACATATTCGCTTTGAAATTTTTGTATTGATTTGTCTCTTCTTTGCATATTGGCAGGTAGTTGAAACTGAAAGGTTGTTAAAGCCAATCCTTTCATTTGAAGAAGTTCCAGGTTCTTTCTTACGAGTCTTCCAAATATAATCCCCAACTTTCTTGAAGTCGTAGTCTGTATCTTTTGTGTCTCAATGAAAAGAATTATTAGTTTCTTCATTTGGAATACATTATTACTATTTTCTTTTCCCCTAATCTGCAGTGTGCGTGCATGGAACCTATAGGAAGAATTTGGATTCAATATTACAGTCTGGTCTGAAATGCATGACAAGATTGCATGTACACTTTGCAAGTGGCTTGCCAACAGATGGAGAAGTGATCAGCGGTAATGTTTGCTGGAGTATTAGAGTTATTATCAATTCTTGTGTTTTGGTATTAGTTAACTTGCGTTTAGGGTCAATCAGAAATGCTTCTTGACTCCATCATATGTTTTCTATGCCACACCTGCTCCCCATTGAAGTATGCTGATAATTGATTTGATGTGGTATTTCAGGTATGAGACGAGATGTTAACGTTTTGATCTTTCTTGATATCAGAAAGGCTTTAGCTGGTATAACTTTGATATGATTATTAATTGAGTCATAAATTCGTCATCACTTTTGTCTTGTAGATTTTTTTATTCTATCTACGCATTGGGTAACAAATGCACAGGCTTCTCATGCCTATATTCATTTTATCTTATATTTCAGAGGGAATGAAGTTTTACATTTCAGACAACAAGGTGATCTTGACTGATGGCTTTGATGGTGTTGTTCCAGTCAAGTATTTCGAGAGAGTAGAATCATGGCCTGGTAGAAATCCGATAGCTTTTTGAAATTGGATTGTAGCGTGGTCATGTTTTTATATTCAACCTTGCCTTGTGGTCTTTGGAGGGTTGTTTACCCTGATAACATGTTGCTGTTCTCTGTTTTTTGAAACACTTGCTGCATAAGCTGGTTGTTAGCATTTGCCTCCTAATCAGTAAAATGAAATTATGGTTCTTCCCTAAAAAAACTGGCAATTGGCAAGTTTGGGAAAATATGGCATTATAAATTCTTGGGAATACAGCAAAATCCAACTAGCTACGCAAGGGGCACATAAAAGAAAAGGGCAATAACCTAAAGAGATTATGAGAGTTGAACACAGCAATACTGATGTCGAATCATGGGGCATGTACCAACGCCGAATCTATATTCTTCGTTTAAGTGCTCATACGTTCGCTATATATAGGATTACATAGGAGGAGTTGTAGACGCCAAGAACATCACTGCAGCAGAAAATTTCAGAAACAACGTCTTTTATCTTCAAGAATTTCTCTCCAAACACAGACCCCAGTTTTAGGATTTTCTTGCCGTACTTTAATCCATGGCGTCGTGTTCTTGATTGAGTTGCTATCAGGTTCGAAAAAAATATGATTTGTATAGTTGATATGTACGCTTGTGATGACCTAAATTTTTTTTGTGTGATTGACAACTTATATCGGATGTTAATCATTATGTTACATTGTTTACGTTAAGCACGTGTCAGTAAACATGAACTTGAACGGTACAAAATCGTAGGTTGCACGCGTTATGTTTTTGAAGTCGGCATTGGTGAATTAAATTCTAAAATGGTTTAGTTTTTCCTCAAAATGTTTTAGGTATAAAGTCTATCGATATATCAGAGTGTCCTGAGTGCAACAAGATGCATTTGAACCAATTTAAATAGACGGTTAGATTGCATTCATGACATTATTTAATTTTTTAAATAAAAATTAAGCATAATTATCAACAGTTAAGATATCAGAGTGTCCTAAGTGCATCAAGATGCATTTGAACTAATTTAAATAGACTGTTAGATTGCATTCATGACATTATTTAATTTTTTAAATAAAAATTAAACACAATTATCAACAGTTAAGATTTTTTTAAAATTAATTAATTCATTACCAATAATTATGAAGTATGGTCTGCATATAATGAATAAGTCTGTGGCTAGCATTAGAAATGCTATTAGGTATGTGAGGAGCAGTGCACAAAGACTTAATGCATTTAAGACATGTGTTGACAAAGAGAAGATACCATGAAAAAAGGTTTGTGTATTAGATGTGCCAACAAGGTGAAATTCAACCTACATTATGCTAAACACAGCTTTATAATTAAAAAAGGCTTTCAACATAAAGGCATATGAGGAAGATGAAAGGCACATAAGTTATTTTGATGAAGAAGGAGCTGAATGATGAAGGAGATGAGGCAGAAACTGAAGTTGTTGTTGCGACATAACAACAAAGGAAGATTATAGGGCCTCCAGTTGCATCTAATTAGGAGAAAACAAGTGTTTTTGTCAAGTATCTGAAAGTTTTCTTTGAGTCAATAGTGGATGTGAGTGCGCAATTGAAGCCTACATCACACAAAGCTTTTGTGGACATAACCACAATCAAAGCAGATGTAGATGAGTTGTTTAACAAACACTTATCTACTGATACAAGTGAGACTGATAAGGTGTTGCATGGTATGACTAACAAAATGAGGACAAAGTTCAAAAAATACTTTGGATTCGTTGATGAAATAAATCAGCTCTTTTTTGTTGCACTTGCCTTGGATCCTAGGTATTAATTGAAGAATGTTGAACATGTGTGTCTTGAAATGCTGAACATGAGAAGTGATGCAATTAGAAAAAAAAGTGATGATGTGAAAAAGTTTTTGCTAGACTTGTGTAATTTGTATGCGGCATTAGAAAGTGAAAATGCTGAATCCAATCAATCCAGTGCAGCTAAGAGGAAAAGAAGTGTGGGAGAGGGAACCAGCAACACACCAACACCAAGTGTACACCCAGGAGAGTTAACAGGGAAGAGCGTAGCTATGCTGTAGGCGTGGAACAAGCAACTTGAAATTGAAGCAGTAATTGTTAGAGGAGAGGTTGCTAGTTACTTGCTAGATCCGATAGAGAAACCTAAAGATAATGAGAAGTGGAGTATTTTGGATTGGTGGAAGTGCAATGGTTCGAAGTATCCTAATTTGCAGGCTGCTGCAAATGATGTTTTAGCAATACAAGTGTTGACAGTGGCTAGTGAGAGTTCATTCAGTATATGGAATATGGTAATTGATCCATACAGAAGTTCATTGACTCCTAGGACTGTTGAAACCCTAATCTGCCTCCAAAACTGGCTCAAACCTAGTGCAATAATGGGGTTGGAAGGAAATGGGGTGGTTTGAAGATATTGAAAAATGTATCTATTATCTACTTAATTTGCACTTACAGCCTTTGTCAATTGTCACGTTTTTTTTTTCATTTTACTATTTAGCTTTTTATATGCAACTAATGTGAGCTTCATTTTTGTACAGAACAAGCAGAAGAAGAGAGAATAAGATTGGAGAAGCTCCAAATATCAAACCAAGAAAAAGAGGCTTCTACTCAACAAAGCCTAAAGGCCACAAAGGTATCCAAACATTGGAGTAGTGATGCTTCAAAAGCTTCCAAACATTCACAAGTTTTAAAACATTAAAAAAGTTCAAAGTCTGAAAAAAGGAAGAAGAAATGAGCTCAAGCTGCTCAGGTTTGCATTATGTTTATTTATTTATGTTCTTAGTCCACCAATCATTACATACATTAGTGCATTTTAATGTTTGACATGAACTGATGTTTAATGTTTGTTACTTTGTTTCTTAATTTGGTTTGAAACTTTGGATATTTGATCAGTTATTTGAGTATAACTTTAAATTGTTTGAATATTTGAAACTCTGTTGTATGTTTGTTTTGCCTTTACTTGGATGAGTTCAACTCTGCAGTTGGTGCATTTTGTACTTCACAGCCTCTGTTTAATTGTCCAACTATTGATGTTCTTCTTTGATCTACAAAATTCCTAGACTTAAGACCAATATATGATTAATTTCTTAGTGTTTCAGTGTATATTGAACTTTATTAGTTTTTGGGTATATGTTATTTCTTAAAGTTTGTGTAAAAGTAGTACTTTAGGGTCTAAGGCTTTGGATTCAGGTTATGGCTTTAGAATCGTAATAGATTTATGGTTCAAAAATTGGTTTAGAATAGTAATTTATCAGCTCAAGATTTATTTAGTTTTTTGGTTTGTTCATTTTATAACAGGTTTTGCTTGGGTAACCTTGGAAATGTGTTGTGTGCATTGTGGATTTTGGATCTTTGAAATTTGGATTACAAGTCTAGAAGTCTGAAACTTAAGCTTACATACTGCATACTGCCCAACTATGTTGTTGCCTTGTTGAGTTGTTGTTGGCTGTTGCTTAACTTGCTTTTTGTTTTTTTTTCATTTTCTAGTTTGTTGCTTCTTTTAATTTTTAATCAAGAACAATGAACTTGTTCAGTTTGTTTCTAAACTTGTTGCATTTGATTTCATTTGAGACTTTGAATTGCTGAATGTTGGTAATTTGGTTTGGAACTTTGAAAGTTTGAATTATGTCTGAGTTTAGAGTCAATTTCACAATTTCTTCATTTTCTGCTAAACATATAGGAACCAAGGAACCGATAGAACTGAACCGAATATAAACGGTTCGGTTTGGTTACGATTCCAGCACTATTTTTTTATAACCGAACCGATTAAGGGTAAAAAATTTGCTGTACAATTTTAACTTTTTTACAACTCAATCCAAACCGTCCCAAACCTATTGATTTCCACCTCATTTTCATGAAACATATAATATTATGTGCGGCATGCAATATAATAAGGTTCAATTCTCTTACTAATTAAATTAATAAGAGAAAAAAACAAACAAAAGAAGAAAAGGATGACCGTTGGTGATATGACGTGTGTGAAAAAAATCAATTCTAGTGGGTTCCTTAATCATTCATGAACTCGTGTGGTTTTCTCAATCACTTGTGACAACAAAAGTGAGTGGAACCGTGAAGAAAAAAGTGGATAGGCTTTCTTGGGTACTCCTTTGGATTCCTCAATTAAAAGTGAGTGGAATCCAACTTATTGCTGTGAATTCCTCAATTAAAAGTTGTACGGTGGTAATTCTTAAAAGTAATATCATGAACTTTACTACTTGTATATAATTCTTAAAAGTAATATTTGAGAGGATCTTTTTTTGATGTGGTTATTGGTACGGCTGAAATGAATTGCATTTTTTTGCTTCTCTACCCTTCTTAATTTTCCCATTCTTTTGGGCCATTAATTGTTTTATGAGGAGTTCTAGCCTTAGCCTCACACTCATTATGAGTGTGAACGAGCCACACTCTTAAAATCATAACAAAAATTCATTTTTGAATTCTTTCACTATAAATTATATTTTTGTGTATCATTTATGGTTTGAGGATAAGTGGCTCATCCATACTTATAATGAGTATGAGGTTAGCACTCCTCTTTTTTTTCTCTAAATACTTATGATGATTAGTCATCAACTATTGAGCTTGTTTTTCAATTTTTAATTGTAGTCTCATATTAACGTTTTAAAATATATTAGTTTGAGTGGTTGATGAACCCTCTTGCTTGACCTATTTGGTAACGATGATTTCAATCAGTGGAATTACTTCCTAATTTCATCTAAAAAAACGCTACATGATTATCTCATCACTTGCTGAAATGCATATATAATATTGTTTTTCAAGTTTTCAGCTAAACCATAATAATCCACATATCTTGCATGTGTTCAAGTAATCGATCATATCCTTTTACTTTACTCGTGTCTACCCAAGTTGCTCTTTTCTTCTTCTCACTAGCTTGAATCATCTTGATAAAGATGTAGCTAGCTGTTTATGGTGGTGTTGGAGTCTCTGGACTTCAATAACCTCAAGAAAAGAAATCGAGAAATGATAGATTCTCATCAACCAAATGAGTTCAGCTTCATTAGTTATTAGTCATGATTCTTGAACACCCTCACCAAGAAGGCCGGTATAATATAAATTTAAGCCAGAATTGATAATCCATTCAATTGTATTCTATTTTTTTTCTTTGATGGATGGAACCAGTGAAGTGGATAACCAAAATGATCAAATTCTTACTGGATTCTAGCATCAAAAAAGCAAGCAAAGAAAAGCAACAGACTTGTAATTGTACTATTCACAACTCTCATCCATTTTTATATATAAAATCATTGCGAGGATCTTTGTTTTTTTACGATGCGGTTGTTGGTATGGCTGAATTGAATTTTGTTTTTCTGCTCATCTATTCTTTTTAACTTTCTTATTGAATTTCCATTCTTGTGATATTTTGAATGTTATCTCTATATATGCACCCATGCATGATTAATTATCCATTGCATTAACTTATTTTTTGAAGGGTAAAATATATTATTGATAAACTGAGTTCAGAATTGCATCTAAAAACATTATATTAGACAATTAGCTCACATAAACAAATGATTAAACTAAATACAAAACAAGATACCAAAGAAATATAAAAACTAGAGCTAAGACGACCAATTACAGTAATCCAAGCCTCATAAATCCATGTTGCTGCAACTAACTTTCTCAATGTGTCATGCTATCCAAACAATACGAATTAAGTCAAAGTCATTTTCAAATCATGTCTAATAACCATATTTCGAATATGACTTTTGATGGACTTGAGGCTAGACCTAGATCCCGGAGTCCGTTTCCAAACCCTAGCAGATTTGCATTGTCAGTCATTGACAATCTTCGTTCGCACTGATGACGACCAAGACGGCTACATCACCAGCATCCCTGCCCCTGCCGGCATGATCATTACATCTTCTATTGATGAAGCGTAACTCTCTTTGATTCAAGCTCAGACTAAGTCTTACTAACTAAAGTCCAAACCCAGAACCAAATGGGGAGATTCTAATCCTTGCTTGCATCCATACTCAGCGGTGTTTCGTCCTCCACTTTCATGGTTGCATGATCAAAAAAGGTTAAGGTTTGCCTCCATAAGATTGCTTGATGTTGAGAAGGAACGGCTTAGAGTCAGCTTCAAGAGTCGTTGGAGACCCAGACCAAGATAGCGAGGGTTTAAGAAGGATCGGGTGCGATGATTTGGTACCAGCGTCGAACGCCGTGATTGAGAAACCAAGCCATGCTGGTTAATTAGGTTTTGAGAAGAGGAGCAGGGCATCAATGGAGTTGCCGAATACATGGGAAAATGAAGTCTATAATCTTGATTACAATAAGCATCTAGAAGAAATCCTGAATGTTATCAAAAATCTCTACAAAATTTATGTATCATAACAATCACTTATTACCTAGCAAATAATATTGATCTAATGTCGACTCTATTTATTTTGTCAATGATATAACAAAAATATCTCTAGATTTGTAACACGATTACATATCTTAATGTTTAATAATATAACTTTCTTAATATGTTAATTGTCGCTTGAGAATAAATTCGATAACTCTTAGTTTCATCTAGTCATTAGGAGATTCTGATCATTTAACTAAACAAATTAAATATGTGCCGCCTTGGACAAAGATAAGACAACAAAATACATTGACTAGAAAAAAGACATATTCCATATGCTGATAGGATCGTATTGATGGCCTAAAGTAGCATAGTACTAGAACTAAAATGCTACAAATCATAATAAGGGAAGTAAAATTTACACTCTCTATTTTACCATTCACACTCATTATTTCTTTTTTAGTAACTTAATTCATGTCTTTAGTGACATGTGTTTTGTTTTTTTTGTAAAAACTAACTACTAAAGGAAGTGGGAGTGTGAGTTGTAAAACTGAAAATGCAAGTTTCACTCACCATGAATAAAACGAAATAAAAATGCATAAAAATAAATTTGCCTACATAGCAGCTCATAAACTAGCACCTATTATTGGAGATCGATGAGAGAACTCATATTAGAAAATTGATAAAAAAAATATAATTTAATAACAGATAGGTGGATCATTCCTAATTATATCGAGAATTTTTATAACTAAAACTCAACACCTGATGGTGATTATGTTAAAATTAACAATATCGATACAATAGTTAATCCTTCAAGATAAAATGAGAGGCGAAGGAGATTTTGGGGTAATTAAGATGCCGAGCGGATCCTTGCTGAAAATACGGTAAGTTTATGATTCATTCAGGATTTCTCAAACTTTTTATGTAATAGATCAATGATCCTTTACCAAGATTTTCAACTTAACAAAAAGGAAAAATTTTAAAAACTGTACATCTGATAATTATGATTAACATACTTTATAAAATATCACATTGGTACCTAAAGTTAAAAATTAGACCCAATTTAGATACATTTTGTCAACTTCTCCGTTAGTTTGACGATTACCATCATATTTTTAAGGTAAACTTGTCTCTTCATGGATTATGAAAAACAAATTCAAAAGAACAAAGAAATAAAAATGAGCACAAAACCTGAATGTTTACAGGATCAGCCTTTATCTCTTCTAATTTTGAAAAACCAGAGCTTTATTGCTTTGCATGTTCATATGACAAAGTGTAAAAATGAAAACTGACATATGTAAAGATGATAAAGTGAACCACAAATACAAATCCATCTTCATCTTCCCCAAAATGCCTACAATTTTCAAAGAGCCAATAGTGTGCCTTCTCAAAATATAAAACAAAAGACCCACTAGAATGAGATCCACCCCCATTGGAGCTTTAATTTTTGTCTGTACTAATCAGTGAACAAAAATAAGCTATATTTAATTCTAATCAATAAATTTTTCTATTTTCATATTTTTGTAAACCAAGAACAATGCAACCAACTAAGCATCGTTGAGAGAATGAAGCCCATAACTGAAATCAATGATTAACTACAATCAAAGTCAAATTTAACCACAAATGGTACTAAACAATCAAATTAAAGAACTTTAACCAGAGGACCAACTTGCCAAGCAAACCAGGAGCAAACATATCCAAGAAGTAAAATATATACGACTCTTATAGAATTAAAATCAGTGTTTCCATAATCAAGAATCATAACAACCCAGTATCCTAAAAACAAACCCCCGATGCGTTGGAGGTAGTAAAGGAAGTGTTAGCAGCATAAGACTTGGTTGGCCGATGGTGATGATAAACTACTAGATTAATGAGTGCTTATGGTCAGAGAGAGAGGGGAAACTACAAATATACTAAATTGTCCTTTGAAAAATCAATGATAACCTAAGTTTGACAGTGTTATTAACGTGTGTATTAAAACTTTGTTGAGTTTCGAACTTCGGGTGCCATTGTCATGTTTTATAAAAAATAGTATCCTTAATTCTCAGTAAACGATACTTCATGTATTATTCTTAAAATTTTCTCTAACAAAAATCAAATTCATGGGAAACACGTATTAAGCATATAGCATTCTCAAATAAGGCTCTGGGCACTCATTGGATTCCTCTTTTGGTCACCTAGAGCCAAATTCAAGGATTGGGGTACTGCTGTGATAAATCTTGGTAAAGTGATATTATTACAAAAATGATATTTTATTATGCACGTGAGGGGTATAACTATGAAATTATATTTTTTTGATCATGTGATATTATTATAAAAAATAATAATATAAATTAATAGTGATACCAATCACATGTATGATACATGACTAAAAATTGGATGGAAACCATCCAATTTGACGGAGGGGTGAAAATCCGTAGTTTTTACCAGGTTGAGGAGGTAAATTGACACAAATGTAAGTTAAGGGTGTAAATTAACATTTAGAGTCAAGTTTAGGAGATATATTGGCTATTTTGCCTTAAAAATATTAAGGTTGTCAGAAAATGACAATTTGGAAGTTCTACCTGTAACAATGAATCAACTTATTTTCTTAGAACAACTTGAATTGGATGAATGCAAGAGACTTAAATCAATACCGGAGCTTTGTTCAAGTATAAGTTACATGAGCGCTGAACATTGCACAACTTTGGAAGCTGTTTCGGCACCACAGTCTCCCTATGATATTGGTCGGTGCTTCACATTTAAAGATTGCAGTAAGCAGGTACAGAAAGACCTTTTCAAAGATATTGTGGAAACTCATTTCCATCTTAGGTACAAAACATATATAAAGCTGACCACCCTTTTTTCTTCTGATGTATTTGATTTTGTGGAAGAAGTTGATCTATTTTTTTCTTTGTTGTACACTTATACGCTAGGGTTATTGTTCCAATCCCTTTTATTTCTCTTGTCCTGGAAGTGAAATTCCAGATCAGTTCATCCATCTAGTTATGACTTTGTAACAGACCTATTAAGTCTGATTATTATTTTGTAACAGACTTATTAAGGGTTGTTTATGATTGTAAGTAACAAACAGAAAACCATCAATTTGTAGATAATTCTTAACACTATATAAAGGTCACCAATCCTTCATTCTGAACACACCAACAACAAACACTTCTCTTCCTCTCCAAAAAGTTTCTTTGCTCCTATTCAGTTCTCTTAGAAATTCAGTAATAGTTTGAAGGCTTTTCCTAGTTCGTTGAAGCTCTTGTTCGTAGTGCAACAACTTAAGCTTGATTGTCGTTTTATCCTGAAAGACTAAGCGGCATTGAGGTTCTTGCACCGATTGGGACGTCGTAATTCTTCGTAAGGACACCGTGTGATACAGGGGACTCAACAAATTTTCATTGGTTGAATTATTCATCTCAAATCCTTAATTTGTCATTTTATAGTTCTGTTCATGCAATTTGATTAATTATAATTAATTTTCGTTATTTCATTTTGTTAGTATATAAACAATATTTACCACACATTTTCTAACAATCTTAAGACGAATTAGTGTTTATATTGTTTATATATTTTTGAAAAATTATACTAACTTGTGTGTGTATTTTTCAGAAAAAGAAAACTCAAAATAACTAACGGAAAAGGAAATGGCTCGGGTGGTGACAATGGTGGTGAGAACACCATGCAAACTGCACTTGCTCCAGCACTACTTGTCTCTCATGCTGAGAAACCAGAGAAGTTCACTGGAGTGAATTTCAAGAAGTGACAAGCAAAGATGAAGTTCTACTTGACCACCTTGCACTTTGCAAGATTTCTTACTGAGACGGCCCCCGTACTCACTGATGAGGAAAATAGTGACTTGCAAAAGGATGCTGCTGTGAATGCATGGAATAGCTCTGATTATTTGTGCATAAACTACATCTACAACGGTTTGTCTGATAATTTGTACAATGTGTACATTCATTCAGATACCGCTAAAGGCTTGTGGGAGTCTTTGGAGAAAAAATATAAGACTAAGGATGCTGGGGTCAAGAAGTTCATTGTGGGCGGATTCCTTGATTGGAAAATGGTGAACTCTAAAACTGTGATGAGTCAATTCTCTGAGTTTCAATTGATCATGCATGAGATGCAAAGTGAAGGAATTAGCCTTTGTGGACCCGTTCAAGTAGCATGCTGCATTGAGAAGTTGCCCCTTTCATGAATGGACTTCAAAAAATACCTTAAGCACAAGTGAAAGGAAATGAGCATGCAAGACCTGAAGGTTTGTCTTCGGATTGAGGTAGACAACCGTGGAAATGAAAAGAGGAGCTGGATGAACACTGCCAAAATCAATGTTGTTGAACATGACCAAAACTCAAGGACCAAAAGGTTTAAGGGCCAGGGTCTAAATTTGGGTCAAGAGGAGGTGTTTCTAAGAAACCAAACTTAGTACACTTTGAAATTATCTACTCAAATATTTATTATATTTTATTTATCATTTTTTGATATGAGATCTTTCCTCTGTAACAATTTCCGCCCCACTCCCCTTTCAAATTTTCTCTCCTATTATCTACAATTACTCGAAGCTGAATTTGTTAGAGCCATATATTCATGATAGATTATCCACTACATTAAGTGAGATTTAACATTCAAAACTCGTTTCTTTAGAGAGTCATCATTGAAAGCTCTTCGTAACAAGTAAAGAATGCTCATTTGATAACTGCTAACCTATTAACGACATGAAATTGATCAAACCTCATCAACTTGGATACTCAGAGTCAGAGGGATGAAGATAGAAACACCTCACAGGAATTCCTTACGAATGGAGGGTTAGTTAAACAATGACTGTCGCGTTGCCTAAAGACCAAACAAGAAAATGGCCTGTCAATTGCGAGTTTGGTAGTGTACAAACGAATTTCAAAAATTACCACTTTGAGAAGGCTCAGGTACTCTTTAAGTTATCTTCCTGAAGGTCTCACATTATTGCTAATCGAACTGGGTGATCAACTCGTCTAATTGAGACTGAATGGAAGGTTAGTTAAACAATGACTGTCGCGTTGCCTAAAGACCAAACAAGAAAATGGCATGTCAATTGCGAGTTTGGTAGTGTACAAACGAATTTCAAACTGATACAACTAGACCAAAAGGCAACCTGAAAATGCTCCTCCAAAGCTTAAGAACACAACAAGACCACATGTTAGCATCATTCTGATTTACTCGTTTGGAATCTCATGGAGAATTTAAATCAAAATTGCTGTTGTTCATATGATAGATCAAATCTTAGATCCAAATTTATTGATAGAATACAAATTTAGAATTGTGTATGCAAAATGAATTCAAACTGATATCAGTAGGGTAAGTGGAATTGTGGAAACCTGAAATGTCTCCTGATCGATCTTGCTGAAAAGTCATATTCATGTCATGTTGAAAGAAGTTAGTGTCAGTCACTCATGGTAACGGTGGTCTGTCATGAACTGCCAAGTGAATTTGATGCAAAATCCCAACAGGTCAATTCAAACAATCCATATGGAACCAAATTACTTGATTCTTAAGAAAACCAGTCTTGCTGACAAGTTAAAGCAGGCATATACCTAACGTCATCTTATAAGTGTCCAAATGGGAAGCCAAACTTGAAGCCTTCAAATAATCAAAAGGGTTAATCAGGTCGGCATCTCCAAATAACAAAATGCCAGGGAATAGAAACCTATAGAAAAAATTGAAGCAACTCCACAACTATAAGTCGTGTTAAAGACGAAAAAGACGAGCAGAGCAGGCTTGCCATGGTATATACTCTGGCATCATTTCTGCTTAAAATTCCTGAGGTGTGTCATGATCTCTTATGATGAACAGGATGATTCAATTGCACTGCAGTCTGCACCTTACCCTCCATTAAGATACAAATTAGTAACTTATTATAGAGTGCATTCTTCTGAAATTGCTCAACTTGCACAGCAGGAATTAATATAGGAAAGCAAAAACCAAATCTTTGGTGCAGGGGACTACTGTTAAATATACTTCTTATGCAGCCTATGAATCTTCACTCACTAAGCAAAGACGGCATATAGTTTTCCAAAACTGTCACGTATACAAATATGGAAACGTGGCTCAGAAAGGTTCTAAAGTTGTGAATTGTGTGTATAAAGTTTCTTCTTTTCAACTAATGAACTACCTCAACTGTAAATCCATAACCAACACAAAAGGCATGCAGGACGGTAATACTACAACCTCAAGCTGATGCGAGCCGAGGGTATGACAGTCAGCTGCAAGATTTTGTTAAAAGATCACAGTTATCGATTCATGAAACACGAACTATATATGCAACAAACCTTTTATGAAAACCAATAACCCATTAAATCAGCTAGATTTAGGCCATACAGCAGTAAGTACGAATAGCCATAATATCGTGTGCTATTTTATTGAATTGCATAGTAATGATACATGTCCACCAATTAGAATATGCTCTATCAGATACGAATTCTACAATGCCGAAGATACAACAATTACATTCCACGAAAAGAAAGAGATGATGCTCGTTTTCTCATAATACAGAACGGGAGTGCTCAGAAAACAGTCCCCCAACCATGTAACTTCTTCAATGTAGTTCACAGGGTTTCCACCCAATATGGCATTACTCATTAAGATATATGGAAAAACGATACTCGGGCAATGACAGAAATGTTAAAACTATGATAAGAATTATAATGAACAAGAATTCAAAGGATCTACCACACAATCAAAGAATTTTTCAGCCAGCAGCCTTCTTCCCGCCATTATAGTAAGTCAGGTACCACCTAACAAATTTCTTCAACCCTGTCTGCAGATCGGTTGTGGGCTTATACCCAAGTTCCCTCTGCGCGGAGCTGATGTTTGCGTGAGTAAACTGAACATCCCCATTACGTGGCAACTTCAAAATGCTCCTCTTAGCCTTCACCTTCAACAACCTCTCCAAAATGGTAACAAGATCCGAAACAGGCACAGGAGACGTATTCCCCAAATTGAAAACCCTCAACTGCGCAGGGCCCTTCTTCTTCCCCCCACTACCTGTACTCTTCTCCGCTGTATCCAGCGACGCCAAGCATCCCTTCACAATATCATCAATGTAGGTAAAATCCCTGGCGACAGTGCCATGATTAGCTGCCTCAAAAATGGGAATAGTCTTCCCCTTCAATATATCCCTGGTGAAAAAGAAGTAAGCCATATCCGGCCTCCCCCAAGGACCATAAACCGTAAAGAACCTCAACCCTGTAAGCGAAAGTCCATAGATATGATTATAAGTATGTGCAATCTCCTCACCGGCTTTCTTAGTAGCAGCATACAAACTAGCAGGCTGATCAGTCCTGTCTCTCTCCGAAAAGGGTACCTTAGAATTAAGTCCATACACAGAGCTAGAGCTAGCCCAAACAATCGCAGGTTGCGGATTCGCATTCTTACAAACCTCAAGCAGATTAACAAGACCAGCTATATTACTATGAACATAAGACCCGGGATTCTCCATAGCATACCTCACACCAGCCTGAGCAGCCAAATGCATCACATGAGTAAACGCCACCACCTCAAAAAGTTTGCTCAGCAACGCCACGTCGTTTATATCCCCTTCCACAATGAACACCCCACTCCTCTCCAGCAGCGCCTGTCTCGCTCTCTTCAACGACGGGTCGTAATAGTCGTTAAAGCTGTCAAGTCCCAGAACGCCGTCGCCGCGGCGCTTGAGGGCGGCGGAGACGTGAGTTCCGACAAAGCCGGCGGCGCCGGTGACGAGAACCGACATGCCGTTTCTGGACCTGACCCGGGAGGAGGTTCGGACCCGTTTCTCCCAGGCGGGTCCGCCCCAGCTGTAGGTCCGGAGGGAGCGGCGGGATGGATCGGAGGGGACGGAGGTGGACGACGGCGACCGGAAAAAGAAGAGCAAGATCAGGGCCAAGAAGACCAAGGACCAAATGGAGAGCTTGGCGAGGTAGCTTTGCCACCGGACTCTGTGAATGTAGGGCTTGAACTTGCCCGGAGTTGGAGGGCCATTGTCAAGATGCGCCATTTGCTTCAGCTGGGTCATCTATTTCGGGTCGGATTTTTAGGGTTTTCTGCGAACTTGGTCGGACCCGGAATCGGGTTCTGCGAGGTGGGAATGAGGAAAGGTGAGGTCTTTAGAACTGGGTTGTTTGAGATTTTGGAAAATGAGGAGTCTTTATTTTCTGGGTTTCTTCCTCTGGTCTTGTTTGGCTTTTGGTTTTGGGTTTATAGGGGAGAAGGGGAAAGAGTAAAGGAGAAAGTTCAAAGCTTTGATTTTTTGATGGGGTTAATCAGTGTTTAGGGAATAATGGTGGATCAAGAGGAGGAGAGGACTCTAATATGAGAGAGACAGAGAGTGAGTAATGGAGGAGGATGAAGAAGACAAAAGGAAGGTATTTGAGTTTGATTATAAAAAGTGAGAGATTTTCCGCAAATTTTTTGGTCACATTTTGGGTGTCAAACATGAACAAAAAAATTTCAATGACCTTGTGTCATCAGAGAGCAGAAAACCCAAAAACAAGAAAAGGAAAAGAAATTTTTGAAAAGTGAGTAATGGAAGAAGGAATAGTAAAAAAAATTGAGTAACCAATTTAAGCCAAGGACTAAAACTTGAGTGGTAGGCAACACACACCCTCTAAATTTTTGCCACCATTTATTTTTGGGGATATCTATTTTTTGTATATGTATGGGGGTGCTCTAAATTTAGGTTGGAGTTATTAATCAAGTTTGAGATTTTTTGAAGAGTCTATATGGAGGTGGTTTGTTGGAGATGGTGTGGATGAGATTTTGACTATTTGTTTTTGCTCAGCTATTTTTTGGGTCAACTTAGTTTTGTCATCCATTGCAGAAGAATGTGAGAGAGGGTGGGGATTTGGGAATTGCAGTTCCTCATTAATTGAGATCCATCATGTATTGATGGTGATGATTAGGATATAAATCTTAAGTATTTATTGATTTCATAAACTACATTACTTCAATTAATCACTACAGATCAAGCCCCTTGATTTCGGGTATTTAGAGATCAATTGATTTATATAATTTCATTTTCTCCCCTGCAAGTCAGTTTTCTTCATTTTACGCCCTCGAGCTTCACATCAGTTGCTAATAATGTCTTGCCTGGTCAATGATTTACATTATTTGAGCTTCTAGATTCTGTTGACCATAAACAGTGCAAGCATATAGGTTAAATGGCATCTATGGTAGAAAGTAAATATTTGTAACTTCTAATTCTTACTACGTTAATACTTAAGATTTTCCGAGCGTTCAGCTGAACTTCTCAGCGAGGCTAAATGTCAAACCCCCCATTATTTCTGATATCCCATATCTTAACATATGAGTTTAGTTGGATGATAATTTGTTCAATCTAATGACAACCACCAATATAAAAACCCAAGGGCGTAGCCACAATAGAGCTACAAATGTTAATTGACTATTCTTAAGTTTTTACAAGATCACTCGTTGATAGAATTTTTGTTTTTTTTAACATATATGATATAAAATTCATATTTTTGAGCTCTATGATAGAAAATAGAAAGAAAAATACATAAATAAATTGGTAGATTTTTTGTTTAGTTTTTAACATATATGATATCAAATTCACATTTTTGACCCAAATTCATTAAGACTTCATTTACTTTAAACAATTCTAGCCGACCTTCATTTATTTTTCTTTTCTCCTATCTAATGTTCAACCAATTTCTTTTCTTAATACTACAAGAATACCGCTTACTATTCATGGTTAGTCCACTTAGGACACTAGTTTCAATTTTTTATTTGCATCACAAACATTTTGACCCTAGTCCTTAAATTAATTTGCAAATTACTACAAATCTCAAAACCTAGTTTTGATGCAGTTAAAATTTTATGGATTCGCAGCAATAATAGTTCTCAAATGATTGTTATATATGCCTAAAAATCATGATATTCTAGAATTTTATGTAGTATCGTATGTGGCAATCATAAATTATTTTAACCCTGTTACAAAGAATTTTTGACCTTACTATAAAGAATTTCTATCTACCCCACTGATAAAACCCAAGTTTTTAAAAGATTGGATGTCGACTCAAATTCAATAACACGCATTACACACGGCTTTGTGATAAGCTCACGTTAGTCATTTAGTCCCATGCTGCTAACAAGTTAACGTGCTACCAAGTATCATCCATAGTTTACTTTTATTAATGAAAGTCATCATCAAATTGACAACTCTAATACCACTGTCTCCAAAATTGTCCAAGATCATGGCCCGTGCTCTTTTCCTTTAGCTGAATTAGTTTATCATAATTATGTTTTGGAAATGATATATAATATATAATGATTGTGATTTGTATGTCAAAGTATTTGTTTACATTCATTTTTCCAAAAGGAGGAAAAAAAACATATCCTTATTATGTGGTAGGTAAACTTGCATTTCATTCACAAGTATATTTGTGTTGGTCATGTGTGATTGTCCCACTTTAGTTCACAAAAACTAATGGCACTGATCTGGCAAGAACTCCCTTTCTACTTGTCTAGGTTTGGTCTTTCACATTTTTGTGCCATCTTGATCTGTTCAGTTGGTATTGCGCTTTAATAGACATGGATTTGGAAAGTGTACTATATGGGGGAAAAATCACTGTGATAAAAAATTTCCTCTTTTTCCTTGGTCATGTTGTTAGAGAGAGAGTAGAGTATACAACTAATACTAGTACTACTTGTACTGCAAATCTATAGCTTAGACCAAGGCTCTAAAAGTCGCTAGTCGGTCGACCGGACGGAGACTAGTGAGTAGAGGAGTAGTCGGAGAGTACTCGGTTTTTAATTTTTAGATTTATTTTTATTTTTAAAACATATAATTAAATATAATTTTTTAAAATGTATTATAATGTCTAAAATAATAAAAATAGTCAATAAAATGCCGAGTTTGACCGATTTTTTCCGAGTTAGCCAATTTATTTTCGAGTTATGCCGATTTTTCCGAGTTGGGCCGACTACTCGACCGATTTTCTTCCGGCTGACTTTGTACTCCGATTTTTTTAAAATCGCCTCGGAAGGACGCCGACTAGGCCGAGTTTTAGAACACTGGCTTAGACTGAAGGCAAAATAAGCATCTTTTAGTGGTTAATAGCTTATAGTGCAATTTATGGTAGGATAGCATATCATGTGGGTTGGTTGTGTATGTAGAGATTATTGCAGTGTCTCAAGTCCAAACATGCATTACTTGATCTAAAGCTCAATGCCATTCAAACTCAATTTATATATGAAACAAGAAGAGGAAGAAGAAGAGTGATAGTGAAGAAATAACAACTAAATATGTGCCCCACGTTCCCTACAACATGTTCATCAATTTATGATATTGGCTTCAAATGGTGCATCCCATTTAAATGGTGCCCATACATTAGACAGTTTGACCCAAAAGATGAAAACCACTTTCATTTTTGGCTTTCTAACCCCTTTCCCTATGCTAGTCGTTTTGAAGAGGACATACCATTCTCATGAAAATGAGATATGATCTCTCAAGTTAACTTCAAAGAATTTGGTAGAGTACCAAAGGTTAGTGTCATGACTAGAGAATTTGGTAAACAAGTAGATCTAATGGATGAAAATCTAGAGCACCACACGTAAATTCAAGCGATTTTAAATTTGAGAAAACTATAAATAAAAAATATTGAGGCTTTTGCAAGACAAAGCTGTCAAGTAAACCTATACAGGCATAGAATTCATCATTCCAATCTCAATCTACTCGATACAATTAATCAAGGTGATTATAAATTGTAGCAAAGAAACAAATGCCTATAATACTACATAGTTAAGTACTCTACATCCTTAAGATTGATTGACTCTAAATTTGCAGCATACATTGGAAAATGAGAATATGAACTTAGAATTGAGGTGCCACCAGTCTCCATGTGAATCTGATAGAAAAAGAAGACAGGGGAACACGCATTGGTAGTCCTTTATTTAAAAAACCTTGCATCAAGTAACATGCCCTGCAAGTTAATGTAAGCTGGACAATGACATGTGATTATATCTGCACAAAGTTTGGAGTTTGCAATATAGGGCGGTGCTGCAAGTCTATGCAGGTAGAGAAGTGGTTTTAGCCTTTAAGGTGGACTCACAGGTATAGAGGTTCATATAAATATGTTTAGGAATGAGTCTAATGGAAAATATATCAAGCACAATCCGGTCAGCAACTAAAAGACTGCAACTTACCATCTCTTATGGCAGCTGTACCATCTCTTACAGCAAGAGTCATGGCAACATCTGGCATCTTGTTCATGTTTACATCAACAGCTTTCAAGTGCTTTCTTCCAGAAGAATGTCTTTGAGGTACTGTGACGGTAACTTCGTCGCCCATCTTTTCAAGAACAGCAAATTTGACATCTCCCTTAAATGATATAAAACCAATAAACACAATTCAAGATATTGTACAAGTATTCCAATTGTTAATTTGAGAACAGTTTTTCCCCACAATAAGACTTGTCATCGTTGAGAAGTTTATAGGATCAATAGACCTGGAAAGTGGGCAGGATTAAACATATGTTGGTCTGTGCAAAATACCTGTAAACTGCTTGTGCCACAGCCTTCAAAAGTTGCAGTGCCATCAGTTAAGCAGCACTAGCTAGGTGATAAAATAGTATGAGGTTCAACTTCAAAATCAATTAGCAATGAAGAGAGTAGTCCAAACTCTTATAAACCCACATGTAAGGTCTCATATTCCTGATGTGGGATATATATCTCAACACGCCTCCGCACGTGTGGTGAATCTTTAAGCCTAACACGTGGACAACAACTTGGGTGATCGTGAAGTTCGTGTGGCTTTTGGGCTTCACACGTGTACGTGGGTAACCCACTCTGATACCATAATAAAGTAGTCTGAGGTTCAACCTTAAAACCAATTGGCAATTAAAAGAATAGCCGAAACTTTTATAAACTCACAGGTAATGTCACATATTCTCGATATAGGATATATATCTCAACACTAGGAAGTAACTAGTACTTAAAGCATCACCTTCGACAAAGGCCTTTTCTAGGAGACCTTGATTTTTTTCACAATTTTATACAAAATAAGCCATGATCACAAAATTCGACAATTATAATTCTTCACCAAAAAGAAGTGCAGTAATAAATTGAAATAAAACATACTTGTACTTTTGACCTCCTCGGACCAAAAACCGATCTCAGCTATCACTATATTCCACTGTGACTCCAAAGCGTTCCATCAATTTCAAAGTCATTTCAACGTAAGGAATGAAAATCAACTTATCAATAATCTCAATTTCAACATCTCCCATAGCCAAAGGAGCTGTAAGCAATGAAGTCGGATATTGGCTACTGATTGATCCAGAGAGCTTCACCTGCAATACAAATTGTGGATTAAAAATTAATCAAGACTGCAGACATTACCACTCCCTTACGTCATTGCATTTTTAACCGGGGATAAAAATGGTGCAAAGGGCATGGTATTGGATAGAGAACCAATATAAAAGAAAAATATGAATGAACCACTAAAAAATCAATCTCCATTGATAACCAACAACTCTTAAGTATGATAATGTATTATTTTTCCGAAAAAAAAAATCCAATATGATGGAAAACTATATATATATGCATAAATTGGCGTTTAAACTGGAAGAAGAACTATGTCTTAACTAGGGTTGTCATTTGGTTTGGTAAATACCTTTCGATTTAATAAACTGAAACTTGGTAATCGAAATCGAAATAACCGAAAAATACTGAAAAAATTGGTTTGGTTTTTGGTAAATACCGAATTTACCAAAATGTTAGTTATTTAAACACTTATGTTTGCAAATGAGGTTAACCACTTTGATCTGAGCACACATGTTACCCAAAATATGTAATTTTTCTACCTTAGCCGTATTTTACTATACTAATCATATCTTATTTCACATGAGTATATATGCAAATCAAAATGTGTCCGTTCGATTTGGTCAGTATACATACGACTATGGAACAAATTTCATCTATTTTCGACAATGGTTAGAACTTGATCAATGCGCTCAACCTTAATATGATATCACTTATTGCACGAAAACGCTATTATTTAACCCTTTATGTCTTATTTTGATCGATACTTCCACTCATAGCTTCTCGTATAAATAAGAAGTAATGCTTCGATGTAAAAATATTGAGAAATTTACATCCCAATGATATGACACCTCATGGAGAATCATAAGAATAATAATATGTTGACTCATTTGATCAAGACTCAAACGTTACAGATAATATGTGATTTTTCTACCATAGTTATTTTTCACCATATTGTTCATATCTTATTTAATAATATTTTTAGAAATTTTGCATACTCTATACGATTGGTTCACAAAGATGTACACTTGTATATAATCAATTTACTAAACAAGTTATATCATATTAGTAGACACGTTATGGTGTCAATGACTATATTTTCAAAAAAATGCTTCCTCTATTGTTTCTTTATATTCAGAAAATATATTTGTTGTAAAGTTTGGTAATACTGAAAACTGAAATACCGAATTTGGTAAGATTTATCTCATAACGAAAAACTTGGTTGATTTTTTGTAGTCATATTTCATTACCGAAAGCTTTGGTTTTGAGGTTGGTAACACCCATTACCGATTCAAACCAACCGAATGACAGACCTAGTCTTAACGCATATAAGAGTATATTCTATTCTTAGATAGCATAGCAATGTTCAAAAACTCAAGACAATTAGACTAGTGTGGCTTCATACAGTTCATGCATGCAATGGATCAATTCATGCAACCATAAATGTAAGAATAGGGTAAACCACACCCTGCCCCCTGGAAGACCTCCCTTTCCAATTACACGAACAGGAGGACAGTCTGTTCCAAGAAACATTCAACGTCTGCACCAAGCTGCTTCAGACCAGTGACCAAATCTCCAATTGGCCTCTCCCTCATTCGAGGCACCCCTACATACCTGAAACATATTTAGCAGTATACAATGGTCATTTGGTTACTACATAGGTTTGTATTTGGATAAATGATAATAAAAGGGACTCAAATATATACATATGTATAATTATCTGTAAAGGCAGGAACACTCTTAGTTCATAGAAGTAAGACATACCTAGAAGTAGAGATTGCCTTAGGCCTGAAAAAGAAACCTTGTGGTAAGTTCAAATATCAAGATAATGGGATATTTGCTGAGGCGAACCTTAACAATGGGTTGGCAGGGTTTGATCCGGAGAGGCTTTAGTGAGTGAAGCCGGTTTTGCTCTGTAGAGGCTTTGGTGGTGTTTGAGAAAGCCATTTTGTAGTTGGGATCTGAATATAGTATAACATCCATAAACGAATGTTTGATAAAATAATAATTTTTATTAAATAATAGATTACATGTAAAAGTCTTACGGACAATAGATTAAAGTTATACATCATCAAGTGATTCAAGTCAATAGAGAATTAGGTGACAGATCTCATGGCTGTATCGACATTACTCGAATAAAGTAGTTCTCATTTCTCAATATCTTGGGGGATGCTTGATTCCATAGGAATATAAGGCATAAATGCCTTGAGTTGGAATATATTCCAAACATCCAAACAAAATAACTAATTATCACCCTTGCTAGCTCATCTTGGTCTGTAATTATACTGGATACAACAGAATATGCTGTGTAGTTCTATGCACTTGTATCATAATTCAGGGTCCCAATGCCAGCACCAAACTGAACTGTTAATTCAAGTGAAAGATATTATTAGAGTGAAGGAAACACCAAAGGACTAAACCCAGTTGAAGCACCCATTCTTGGATGCAAATGAAGTTTTGGTGGTAGAATGGCAGAAGACAATAACTGTAGGGATAGGTCTGAGGTGAGCTTCAACAACCACAAACTTTATGTCAAACATTTTTCTCATCCTCTACCTCATGTGGACAATATGGGATGCAAAGTTTCTCAGGCAACTGCCAAACAATGTCATGACTCATCAGAACATGGATTACTCTTATTATCCTTGAATGGCTTGAAACCAACATCCAATCCTAGATTAGAATACACACAAAACCACTTTTCTGATGGGGAACAATCCCTCACTTTCCAACCACCCATCCAATTCTTTTCAGTCATTCATATCATTGTTTTGTGCCAATAAGTGAGAACCACTCTTCAGTTCAAGTAGCTAACTTTTCCTGGAAGGTAGAAGCTAAACAAACAGCAAAGATCAGAGACATTGGAATGTAGGATACCACATTACCACTCGTAAGTAATAACTAATATTAAAAACAGCAAAGATCTATGCTCCACCAGATTTGTGTCAATCTTCAGTGATTGCATTGAGAAAAACGATAGAACTTTGTCTACTTGAAGAAAAACAGTTGCAATATTCCCATATGTTAGATGGAGGAAACTGAAACTCATTTAAATAACCACAGAACATTACAAAATTCAAGCCAGGTCCAAGAGTTATAAAATACAAAGAGCGCTCTCAAGCCCTACTCTCCCTATTTTGATCTATGTTGCTACACAGAAGAATTATAAGCAACAAATGAAAAGTAATCTTTTATTAAGGCAAATGAGACCACAGGCCATACTATGTGAACCAAATCACTTGCATATGGCCTTTTCTCTGATCCCCATGCAAAACCAAATGGCTAAATACAAGTTACCTAGCAAACTTCCTTCGCTGCTGCAATAACGGCCTCGACAGTAATGCCAAACTCCTTGTATATAATTGGCGCTGGTGCACTTGCTCCAAAACGGTCAATTCCGATTGCCTTTCCCTTGGTTCCAACAATCTTATGCCACCCAAATGTGGATCCAGCCTCAATGCTAACCCTGGCTGTTACTGCCGCGGGTAAAACACTTTCCTTGTAGGCATCTGATTGCTCTTCAAAGAGTTCCCAAGAAACGAAGGAGACAACTCTGACTGTTTTTCCTTCCTTTCTGAGTTCCTCACCAGCTTTGTATGCAATTTCCAACTCAGAGCCTGTAGCGATCAAAATAACATCAGGCTTGTTACCTGTAGCGTTGCATGACACAGTGTAGCCACCCTTCGCGACTCCCACAATGGAAGTTCCAGCAAGGTTTGGCAGCTTTTGCCTAGAGAGGGCAAGGATAGACGGTCTCTTCTTGTTCTCAATTGCAACTTTGTATGACCCGGCAGTCTCATTCCCATCAGCTGGGCGGAGCATCAATATGTTGGGCATTGCCCGGAAACTTGCCAAGTGCTCAATCGGTTGATGGGTCGGTCCATCTTCTCCAAGTCCAATTGAATCATGGGTCATAACATAGATAACTCGAGTTTCTGCCAATGCAGAGAGCCTTATGGCATTTCTCATGTAGTCAGTGAAAACAAAGAAAGTGGCACAGTATGGGATAAGTCCAGGGCTGTGAAGAGCAATTCCATTACAGATGGCTCCCATCGCATGCTCCCTAACACCGAACCTAATATTGCGTCCTTCTGGTGTACCCTTCTGGAAATCTCCAAACATTTTCATCAAAGTCATGTTGGAAGAAGCAAGGTCAGCACTGCCACCAATTAGACCAGGAAGAACTGGTCCAAGCGCATTGAGGTTTGCCTGAGATAAATTCCTGGTAGCATCAGCTGGGACTTCTGGAGTGTAAGTCTGCAAAAGTGAAATCAGGTGACCATATGAGTAATTCACATTTCCAATCAGAGCACAGTATATTATTCAACAACAGAGCACGGCAAAAGTTGTACAGCTACTAAACATTTGACTAATTTGGGGACAGAATGAAGCTTATCAACTTATCAGTGTTATTCACAACTGTTGCCCAAATATATTTTGTTCAATCAAGATCGTTAAAATAAACAGAAAGATTCTTAAATGCAAGTAGAACCAATTATAGACAGAACTAGACTTACCGGGAGTGCCTTTTCCCAACCAGCGGGTAGGTCACCGGTGATGATGGACTTCAGCTCTGCAGCTTCCTCTGCATACTTCTTCTCATATTCAGCAAACTTGGCATTCCATTCAGCTTCAAGAGCTGCACCTTCCGAAGTATGGCGACTCCAGTGACTAAAATAAAACCAATCAAGATGATTAATAATTAATCTTATCAGATTGATTAAACCGATTGATTAATAATTCATCTTGTTTTATGTCTTGCCTTTTAACATCCTCTGGCACGTGGAAAGGCTCATATGGCCATCCAAGGTTCTGCCTGGTAGCATCAACTTCCTTGGCACCCAGAGCGGCACCATGAGCACTGTATGAGTTTGCCTTGTTTGGAGATCCAAATCCGATAGTTGTTGTCACCTGGTAAATATGAAAACATTCAACATCACTTTGGCTATTATCCAATCAAAATGAACACCATAACAAAACAATGAGAAATGCTTTCACCAGACAATGCAAGGATGCCTGTCTGTGTGAATCAAGTGCTCTTTGAACTCTAAAATGAGATTTTTTTAGATTGTTTCAATACATATAGCTTTATCTCATACTAGAAGTCAATGACAATGTTGGCTGAACATTTAAAAAACCTTCAGAAAATAATTGAGTTTTATTTTCTTTAACAAAACAAGTGATCAAGGTAATAGATTATAGATAATAATAAAAAAAATTATCACGACACAACAGAGTATACTGTTTTAAAAATGTTAGGAGAATGCCGCATATGTTTCACCTTTATCAAAGTGGGCTTGTCTGTCACAGCCTTTGCTTCCTTAATGGCAGCTCTAATCTCATCATACCCAGTGTTTCCATTCTTCACCCAGATAACGTGCCATCCGAGAGCCTCATAACGGGCACCAACATTCTCGGTGAATGCAATTTCAGTGTCTCCATCAATGGAAATGTGGTTGTCATCATAGAAGGCTATTAGCTTTCCAAGTCCCCAATGCCCAGCAAGGGAAGCAGCTTCATTAGAAATACCCTCCATTTGACAGCCATCACCCAATATACAATATCTGCAGAGAAATAACACCAATGCCTCTAAGTACAGTCGCTACAGATCCGCCATCAAAACAGAGGAAAAGGAACAAACAATCCAACTCATTAAGACACAATCTTACGTATAGTGATCAACAATCTCACTGTCCGGCTTGTTGTATCGTGCAGCCAAGTGCTTCTCGGAAAGAGCCAGACCAACAGCATTTGCAATACCTTGCCCCAAAGGACCTACATGGAACCACAATAATCTTTAGAACACAAATCTTCTGAAAAAACAAGTCAACTACAAGACCGAATCTAACCGGTCTACAAGACCGAATCTAACCGGTGGTGACTTCAACTCCAGTTGTCTCGAAGTTCTCTGGGTGTCCAGGGGTCTTGCTACCCCACTGCCTGAAGCTCTTCAAATCCTCTTCCTGATAATCGATCCAAAATCCAAACAATTAGTTCACGAACCAATCAAAACTCAACATGCACACTCAAATCGAGTAACTTGAGTCCAAAAATGAACAAATCACTTCATCAGTGTCTAAAAATTGACATAAATCCATTTGACTATGAACTCAAAAACGAATCACGCACCTTGACACTGTCGTATCCAGCGAGGTGAAGCAGAGCATACTGCAGCATACATCCATGGCCAGCAGACAACACGAACCTGTCCCTGTTGAACCAGTAAGGGTTCTTGGGGTTGTACCTCATGATCTCATCGTACAAAATATGCCCCATCGGAGCACACCCCATCGGCAGACCCGGATGACCGGAGTTGGCCTTCTCAACAGCATCAATCGCCAAGAACCGGATCGTGTTCACCGACTTCTCCACCAGCGAGGTCTCAGCAGTCTTGTCGAGAGTCTCCACCGCCGCGGCCCGGACCGGTCGGCGCCGGGGGAGGCGGGCGAGCTTGGAGGAAGAGGATGCGGCGGAGGAGGAGGTGGATTTGAGGCCGGAGAAAGAGGGGAGGGAGAGAGCGGCGATGGAGACGCGGTCGGAGGTGGAGTGGGAGATGGCCCGGGCAAGGAGGGCCTGGGAGAGAGTGACGGAGGAGGTGGAAGTCATGGTGGTCTCTCAGATGAACAAGAGGAGTGAAGGAGAGACCGTTTGAAGAATTTAGAGCTTTGATTTTATCGGATAGGCTGAGTGAGGCGCTGACCGTTAGATTGGGGGAGAGGACCATCTCCGCCCTTGACTGAGGGTAGGAGGTTAGGAAACGCTCTGCCTTATATTTTTTCTTCGCCCTTTTTTGTTGAAAAATGATATCTTTTATCCATTTTTAATATCTATTTATAAAGTTTTTGGACTTTAGATTTTTTTAATTTCTTAGTGATTGCTCCACCCTTTGGTGCATATCCTATGTGGTTCTACTCACATATATGTTATTTTTACGATACCAGTTTCGTATATTATTTTTAAACGACAACATTTAGAAATTAACGAGCTTGTTAGACGGTTGATATAAAACTTTTCTTCTTTTTGAGAAATGGAAATATGAAATGGCTTCATGAGTGGCCATCTAACCATGGTAGCAATCTAAGGATGCACCAATCTTGGTGGGTTGTTGGATTGAGAGAGAGATGGGAAGAGTTTGGTGGAGGATCTGATTATAGAGGTGACAATATATTAATAAGATTTCCTTAGAGTTGAAGATTTGTTCAATAAATGGTAAAGGGTTGGTTAGAGAGGTTTAGATTTAACCCACTGGTCCTTCAACTCCATCCATACTTCAAAATTTGCTGCTCTACGTCAGCACCATATGTTTGACAAGTGCATTCTGTTTATATTATCCCCTGCCTATTTCTTTCTGCTTACATAAATATTATATAAGATCACCACATGCATACATCATCCAAATGTAAAGAATAATCCAAAATTTTGAACACCTGCAGCTACTATACTAATGCGATTCTACTACAGCCTACCAAAAAGAAAAATCTCAAGAAAATATCTCATGAAACTTGATCACATAGAAGCAAAACCAAAAAGGAAGCATCAACCTGGTGTATGCAATATTTCTGCAAATATCTTGTTAAAAGAGCCAGCCCTTGGAAAACAGAATGCATGCTGCAAACCTTAGTAACTAAGTCAAATGATCCAGCTAGTACTAATTTACAATATAATTGATTTATCAAAGAGATCTGATATCACATAGATCCCAATGGAACAGAAGAATAATACCAAACACACCCAAGTTTCAACTTTCAAAGACCAATTCCTAGACCTAAAAGAGATTCAAATCATCACCAAACATAGGCAGATATACATAAACATTCAGCAATACTATATGTCCTCTCAGACATGTGTTCCTCTCTCAACATTCTATAGGATCGCGTCACATCGATTGTATCTAAACTATGAGTATGACAATAAAAAATAAATTTAGTCCCAAACTCCAGTACTAAGTGCCTACATTTCTGTTAACGAAGGATAGTTGGTTGCATATTAAGAAACACTAATCTACAGAATATATTTGGCACCAAATAGTCAATGCACCGCATCCTATTAGGTATCTAATTAACTAGCAATTAAAGTTGGAATAACATTCAATCTGATGCAAACTGCACTTCAATGTTCCATGAAAGAACATATTGTTCCTCTAATCATTTGCAATTCTGGCTTACCATGATCTTTACAGGTTCCATTCTCAATGATTTCATCTGTACACAAAAGTGGGTACATAAAAAGTAAGTGTTGGAAGAAAATGAGGTAATTACCATCAATTGAAAAAGAAAGTTAAAACAAACCTCATACCTCATCATATTTAAAACATCACATCACTCTTATTCGTTTGTGGTTTGAAGCAGAATCCGTAATCCCTTCAGTGGTCACAGAAAATGAGGCTGATGCTGATCGTAGAGAAGGCGACTTGTCTATGTAAGCATTCCGTTCATCACCATTCCAATACAATATAATTCGATTTGTGCAAGAATGTGACCAGCTATCACCTAGGAAATAAAAATGAAGCAAAAACTCTCAAGGGTGACGAATAATAATGGAAGTGATATTTGAATAACCGAGAACAAAACTTACCCAATGCTAGACTCAATTGGAATGAACCTTCTGTACACTTGGTGGTTACTTGATTGAATATGACTACCTGCGAAGAGAACAAGAGCCAAAATACTGAAACTACAGAAAGATAAGATACAATAGAACAAAAGGGACCATTAGGAATAATTTAAATAAGGAACTAATTTGAAAATCTCAACCATGCTGTTATAGCTCATACTTTACAAACCCGAATCAGGCCAAGAGCTTGCAATTAGAAATGTAACTGATATTGGCATGTTGCAATGGGTCATTCATAACAAAAGGACAAAAAATCATCTTGTTGATGACTGTTCCTTTTGCAAAAAGATATAATGACTTCACTACTTCAGATCTTAATTCAAGAATTGGCAACTATAGCTTACCGCCAGATTATACGTTTTCCCAAGGTTCATCAACTTTAAGGCCATTCCACTAAGTAATCGATTCCTGAGAGCAAAGTCCTCAAAATCTTGGCGAAAGTGAAAAGTAATACTGTCAATGATAACAATCTTCACCTGAAGTTTTTGGAAGTTACATTAGTACTTCCAGGATGATATCACATATAGTGCATTCAGTGATTAACTTGATTGAAAACCAGTTCCAGTTCACAAATAAACAATTAATCAGCCGAAGCTGCCAAACAAAGAAACAAGGTGAGGCACGAAAAAGTGCACCCAGTTGTCTGACTAACTTATCAACAAAAAGAACCAAGATGCGTGCTCATATGAAACTGGTAACTACCATGCATAAAGGAATGATGAAGATGCTTAAGGCACATTCCAGATCAAAATACTCTACCTACATCTTTATGCTCCGAGATGAATTGGTCCAAGTAATTTATCAGGGCAATTTGCTCTGTGGAAGTGCAAATGCGAAAATAATAAATCTTTTCCAAGATATCAGTAGGATGTCTTTCAGCTAGGCAAGCTTGGGATTCCTTCCGCAAAAGTTCACTATTACATGACATGTTTACTACAGATGCTTCAGCAATTTGTAGAGCCCGCTCCACCATAAAGCTCCCTTCGGTATCTGCAGGTACCATAATAAGACTGGATGCCAAGGAAACATTTGTGCAAAGATGATTTAGTCAAAGGTTTCAACTCACTGACCAATATATACTGCTTTTCCCCCTAGGCCACCATAACCAATTGGCCTTTGCACATTCACAGCAAGTTGAATCCTGCAATATCAAAGCATGCATCATTGCTCTGGAGAACAATAAAGGAGTATACACCTAGTATGGAAAAAAGAAAGAAAGAAAAAACCATACCCCAGCTGTGTTTTACCTATGCCTGGAACTCCACCTAAAAAATAGGGGGAGAAGATAAAAAGAAAATCCAATTACCAGCTTGCCACAATTTTGTGTTCATAAAAATGAAGACAAAGTACACAAAAGTAATGCCCTAACATAAAACATAGTCCAATAAATGTTTAAGAATAGAGAGACTAACCAATTTCAGTAACTTCTTTACAATTAATTCCCCCACCAAGAATATAGTCTAGATCAGCACAAGATGTAGTAATGTGCGGTAACAACTTCTCCTCATTGAGGATTTCCCAAGCAGTTTGTCCACCTACAGGAGACAGGATCAAGTTATCTCTTATCATCTTCAACTCAAATGTAAGTTTTCCTCAGAGAATGAGTTCAGTAGTAGTAAAATGCAGCATCTTCTTTTTCCGCCCATAGCATTGTGCTATACAAATTACAACACATTGTACAAAGAATGAAACAGTGTGGCTAGCTACTTGGCTCAGTTTTTTTATTATTGTGCATGCTAATCATTGTATTTTCCCTCTAGTGAGCTTCCTCCAGAAGCCCTCCAATGCCGATAAAGGACACTAGAATTTCACATTTTAAATTATTCTGAACAAAACTCATTTGATCTACAGATATTCATATTATAGTTTTACATAACAGCTGAACAAAGAAAAGCATTACCATTGACAATAGCCGTATGTTTATCCGGCCGTTCCAACCCACTACCAAGTGATGCAACTCTGATAATTTCATAAGCTTCGGCCTCTGGAACTTTTAAATCTGTTCAATAATAAACAATTATACAAAATTTCAGTCCTCACAGCCCAACTAGTAAACCATCATGAATGACAATTAAAACTCCCATGTGCTATTTAGTAACAGTCCTTCAATAACCCAAATATCAAGTCCTTCCATCACTCACAATTTCAGTTCTGCTTCATCAATACATTCATATACAACCATAAACCCTAATAATTTAAATTAGCAATGATTGGAGTGAGAGAGAGGAGGGATGATTCACCTCGAGCAAGGTGGGAGGGAGAGAGACGAGAGAGCGAAGCTAGAGTAGTGTAGCCCGCCGATATGAGCTTCCCTCTCTGCGAAGCTGACAGCGGTAACCTTCCTACTTCCATTGTCCGCCCTTTCCACACCAAAAATAAATGTGGGGGGAAAATGGTCGTCACTCTATTTTCTACGGCAGACTCTTAGCTGAATTGCCCCTTATTTGTTCATATTTTATATATTTACCCTCCGATTTTTTCAATTTTAATAAACTACACCATATTGTTTCTAATTTTTGCAGATTACCCCCTGTGAGCTAGAGGAGTAGATTTGGCGGCTCTTATTTAGTTTCGAGGCAGCTAAATGTGAGTTTTATGAGAAGTTACTGTACCATTTACAATTTTTTACGTGCGAAAGATGTGTAAAACTCGAGATGTGTTTGAGTCAATTTACACGTTTTAATTTTTACCTTTTGAAGTAATTTCGTCGTGTAATTCACCTCATACATGTGCTTAGTACGTATGATATGTGGCTGGAGATTTAGGAGATGGAGACGAAAGTTGCTGTTGCAAATATGCCTGGACGAGAGATGGATGAAAACATAACTACAATCACTGTATAGAGGGAACCAGGTTAACATCTGGAAATTATTCTTCACCAATAGGTAGTTTTCCATATCTATTTGGTGATGGCCACAACTGAGCTAACATTTTCTTTTAATCCAATATCAGCTACAAATGATTGACATACAACTTTCTTTATCAATTTAGAATTCTCGTCCCCCAACACCACAGTTTGAGACAACAAAAAATGAGATAAAATGAATTGCCATTGTCGGTACAAAGGCTGGGAGGAGGGCATACAAGTTGTAAGACAAACTGATCAAGTCGAGCCCGAACATATTGATTTGATGCACCACCAGACACAAACTGCACAGAAAGAATATAAATAGGTATTCACGCTCAGCTATATGAAGAAAAGGTAAATTGAAGCATACAGAATTAAAAATTGCAGATTACACACCATATGTTTTACAGAAGGTTCAATCTTCAAAGCCCATTTAATTGCTTTTTCACACCTTTCTTCTAGATGTAACATCGCGACTCTGCACAATTAACAACCTTGAAGTTGGAATATGATAGATAAGTTGAACCTCAAAAAGGCAAACACTTGATCAAACTGACACGAAGAATGATACAGATATACACTAGTAACCTGAAAAGAGGCAGCAATATCAGCTCGAGACCTTCTATCTTCGCTAGTTGCTGAAGAAACCGGAATTGTAGCATCACTGCACAACATAAAAGTTTAGGACATAAAAAGATAGCTACACGAACTGACATAAAACACTGGGACAAAAACATCAATCGAGAATCAGTTGGGCTTGAACTGAATCCTATCCTTTACACAAGCTGTGTGAGTGAGTGATCAAATAGCTAGAATAGCTTTGGGAATTTGCAACCTGGGTAAAACGTATATCTTTCCAAAATAATTGTGTATATCTACTGTCATACATACAAATTTTTAGATTCAATTGCCAGACTCACTTGAGTCTTCAGACCAGCATACGAGAAGTTGCAATCTTATGTTGTTTCATTGGAGTCTAGAAACAAACAAATTGATTACCAGAATTAGGATTTAACTTCAGGTTACAAAATCTCGGTCACATTTTACGTGGAACCAAACATGAAGCCTAAAGCAACTTTCTGGCAAAAACTGTACAAGAAGAAAGATTACCGAGAATTTAATTGATTTTGCATCACCCTCTAAGGCAAGTTCTTCTATAGCTGGCCCACCACTTCTCCTCAAATCAAGACCAAGCCATTTTGCTATCTTATCATATGCCTCACCAATAGCATCATCTATCGTGGTTCCTAGTTGAACATAATGACCAAGATCACGCGCAAGAACGAGTACATTGTGCCCTCCTGAAGACAGACATTGCTTTTAGATATATTCTCTAGTGTATCAACGTAACTAATACCTGGGAAACTAAAAGACCGTTTAAATATGCATCAGAGAAGTAACCCACAGGCTTGATTCACTTGTGTATTGTTATTACTTTCTTGTTGAGACATCAAATAGTCAAATACTGTCATGTGATCCAAAAATGTGGATGTAAGTTTATTGAAATCTGTAATGTGACCATATGCACGGATGGCGTAGACTATTTTACCTGAAATAAGCAGGGCCATGAAAGGAAATTGTAATTCTTGTTCAGTTAGCCTGACATAGACAATTGTATAAGAGAGAGCATGGAGTACTCAAAATACTCCTGCAGTGCAGAAAAGAGAGAGCATGGACGTACCTGGCTACAAGAGCATGAGCCTCCATGTGATGAACACCAATAATTGGTAAGCTAAAAGTACCAGCAATTTTATGAGATTTCCGCACACCAACAGCATAAAAATGGAATGAGAATTTAGTCTTAAAATACTCCTTATAGATAACAAACAGCTCAACTCCTATTATATAGTGGTTCGTAAATAGGGACCAGGTTAGGACGGTAGCAAACCAAACCAAATGGCTGGTTATAAAATATCCAGACAAACATACAACAACAGAAATCAAGATAAAAGGTGCTACTAACTTACCACGAAGACAAAGGCTTAAACCAGGACCAATGGTAACAACAACTGCGGACAAATCTCTCTCGCTTAGATTAGCTTTGTCGAGAGCTTCTTGCACAACCTGCAATCACAAATTCAGCCCGAGCTTTGAACATCTTCAATTCACCAAAAAACATGACAATATAGTAATCAAACATTTGGATTACAAGTGATAATATGAAAATACCAAGTCATCCAAAACTGACGTCAGTAGTTTATGATGATTGGCAAAACAAATTAGCAAAAACAACTTGCACATAAGGACGGTGCCTAACCACACTTATGCAACCATCAAATTACAGTCTCAAGCAACAGATGTCAAACATATCATCATGGTAAATTGAAAGATAACCGTGATGAAGGAACAATACCTGATCAATCACCTGCAAGTGCGCTTCTTCTGCCATTTTGGGAGCAACACCTCCATATTGAGTAAGCAAATCTACCTTGATATCGTGAAGGCTTGAAATTAGATAAAAAGCATAAGTTATTTACTTGATCCTAAGTTTCTAACAACTTAAAGAGTAGTTCTCTAAAATGCACGCGCACACACACAAATTCTAATATTTTTTTTCTGTTCATCATATATCATACTTGACCACAATATAAGCCCTACAGTACTAGTTTCAGAAAATGAGCATCTTCAAAGAAATTGCATCAGAAACTTCAATTCAGCTGACTTTATCGAAATACCAGATAGCCTACTCGCGCTCTCAAAAGTTACTACCTAACATTTTGAAGCACAAACATATGCTCTAAATGGGAAATTCATTCATTGATTCATACCATTATGTTAGTATTTTGGCATTCCTACATAAAAGGGAATCATATCTTTCGGATATCTTTCGGATCCTAATGGACACATCCTTTTATTAAGATGTTTCCTAGTAGGAAGTCCATTAGGGTTAGGATTCTAAAGTAAGGAGGAGTTGTGACTCTCTATTTAAGAGCTGCCGTGCACAAGACCTTGGTATGCCTTGGGAATCAAGAAAAAGAGATTAGTTGTGTATCTCTAACGTGAGTATGTTGAGTTCTAGTTCTTTCACTGTTCCATGTTTGAGTGAATAGACTTAAGGTTTGATTTGTGTAGTTCAATCCTTTAAGAAAGTGATTCCCGTGAGAGAAGACTAGAGAGTGATTGATAGACTAGACAAGTCTGCAAGTGTAATCACACAGTTGTAATCTTCTTATAGTGGATTAAAGTTCTTCTGGGCTTGTGCCTCGCAGTGATGTTTCCTCTTGTTTGAGGTTTACACTGCGTAAACAAATTATTGTGTTCTTACAAGTTTCTACTTTCAGCATCATAGGGATTGTTAGTGTTTAAGCAATCCCTGACACACGTTCCAGTATTTTCAATTGGTACCAGAGCAGGTTCTAGAAGTTTCTAGTAGATCAGGATGGAACGTGATAGAGCTGCTGGATCGATCAACTGTCCTCCGCTTTTCAATGGTGAAGATTATCTTGAATGGAAGATTATGATGCGAGCTTTCTTGTATTCTCAAGATGATAACATGTGGAACATTGTTGAGATAGGTTGGGAACATCCAACTAAAGCTAATGAAAAGAAGATGGAAGGAACTTCTGAAGCGGAAGTACATGATCGGAATTGTGACTTTAAGGCAAGAAACAACTTATTCACGGCCTTAAACAAAAGAGAAAGAATTCGTATCAGTCACTGTGACACTGCGAAGAAGGCATGGGATTTATTGGAAGCTACTTATGAAGGTAATAAAAAGGTACGCTCACAAAAGTTGTAGAGGCTAACTCAAGAGTTTGAAAACCTGACTATGGGAGAAGATGAACTAGTAGATGATTTTCATGCTCGTCTATTAAGGATATCTAGTCAATGTCAAAGTCTTGGTGATCCGATTGAAGATCACAGAATCGTCAAGAAGTTTCTCAGATCTCTTCCTTCAAAGTTTCAAGCTAAGCAAACAGCAATTGAAGAAGCTCAAGACCTAGACGTTTATCCTCTTGATGAACTGGTAGGCAACCTCAAGACCTTTGAAATGAGAATCAGACCAGATAAAAAGGTAAAAAGTGTTGCTTTTTCCTCTATTAAGAAGAAGGAAAGTGATGAAGATGAGATAATCGACTTAGCTTTGCTTACAAAAGAATTTAAAATTTTTTTGAAAAATAAAAATGTTTCTGGTCCTTCAAAAAATTTCTCTAATCAAAGGAAAGTTTTCAACTCTGAAAAAATAACTGACAAACCTTCTAGATTTACTCAAAAGAAAAATTTCTCAGAAAAAATAAAATGCTTTGAGTGTGGTGGTTTTGGTCATATGGCTGCTGAGTGTGCAAACAGGAAGCAAACTTTCAAGGATAGCAAAGCTTTGACATCCACGTGGGATGATAGTGATGAGGAGTTCTTCGATGACCATGAGGTAAATGATCTTGCATTAACAACTTCTCTCAATCCAGAAACTTCAGATGATTCAGAAAGTGATGAAGATCATTCTGATGAAGAAGCAAATAATAAATATTTGAAACTGTACAATGCTACAAAAAGTGTACAGAAGAAAAATCTTGCTTTGGAAGAAGACATCAAACTTATCAGCAAAGAGAAAAGGAGAGTTGAGCATAAAGCTACATCTCATGTGGATAGTGACGGTAAGAATGAGCTTAATGATAGATTGAAAACCTTGCAAGTTGAGCTCAAAGCTCAAACAAATTTAAATGTCTTATTAACACAAGAGAATGAGAAACTGCAGGTTGAGCTTACGGAGACAAGGATAAAATTCAGCAAATTTGAAATTAGTTCAGAAAAGGTGTCAAAAATGATTGGGCTTGGTAGGACTTCATGTAACAGAAAAGGTCTCGGATATGAGAATGCCCACACAGGTGTTACACAATTTGTGAAGGAACATAATCCCGTGCTTGAAGAAAAGAATGACAATATACGTATGTCAAAACCTGAAATCAACTCTGGTTCAGAACTGGGATCGATGACATACTATCAATCCCCTCAGGTAAGTAAAGATACAAAGCTGAATGCTCATCAGTCCAGGTATGTTCTCAGACAAACACCTTTCACTCCTACATGTCATTTTTGTGGAAAACCTGGACATATTCGTCCTCGTTGTAATTTGTTATGAAGAAAAATGCACAATGAAACACGTGGGTCGGAAATTAACTCTACTTCTTTATTACAAGCAGAATTAAAGGAACACTTAAACATTTTAAATAGGATTGCAAAGATGGTTTCAATCCCAGAAAGTCTGGAATCAAAGACCAAGCAGACTTGGGTCAAGAAAGGATCACATAAGTGTTATTCAGCTAAGTTCAGTAAGTGTCATGCATTTTCGGAATCAGTTGACGAAACGTGTTTGTTTTCTTCCTACAGGTGTCAAATTGGTCATGAAGATGCTACATGTCTTGTTGCCCTAACAGCCTTATCCGAAAGAAGAGAAGATATTTGGTATGTAGACAGTGGATGTTCAAGACACATGACTGGAAACAAAGGCTGGTTCACTACTCTCTCAGACGATTTCACCAGCGGAACAATCACATTTGGAGATGGAAGAAAAGCACCGTTAATGGGTAAGGGCACTATATGTAACACCCCGTCCTGAAATTAACATTTTTACCGGGATTAGGCGAGTTACAGAGAATGGTAATCGCACTGCTAATTTTCCCCAAATTAATATCGAGATATTCTCGGGTCTGGGGGGAAATTAGAATTAATGTCTCGAGGGATAGATTATGTTAATACGAGTTTCCCGGTATGTCCGGAAGATTTTCCGGAGCTACGAGTTGTTAGTTACGAATTATCCAATTTACGGATGTAACAAATGTTAAGTTACTTTACCGTAGAAAGAGGGGACTTTGCGTTAAGTCGAGAATTTGAGGAAGTTTCCTTCGGGAAAGATGTAGAGGACGTTAATACGAACTCGTGGGTATGCCCTAGGAATTAATCGGAGTTCGTAGGTGAAACTTACGCAGGATAAAGTGTTGTTACCGTGCGGTAAAAGTAAATAGGAAAAACAATATCTTTTTACTATTCATGGTAACTAGTCATTGGCAGATCTGGACCTTTGGATTTGTGAAATCAAATCTGGGCCGTTGGATGATATATATATGTGTGTGTTGACCGGTGGGGGGATATTCTCTGGGTTTCGCTCTCTCTCTCTTCCTGTTTCTTTTCTCTTATCTCTCTCTCTCTGTCTCAGCTCGCCCAGGCGACTCTGCGTCGTCTCTTACCACCAGACGTCGAGCCACCACCCTCACCACACCTCCCCTCCTCCACCCACGAACCCTTGTAGCCTCTGCAGGGGAGATCGGTTTCGGGGCGATTGTGTGGGCACAGTGAGCAGCGACGGAGCTCGACTCGTTCCTCCGTCGACCAGTCGAGTTTGGCGTTCCACCATAACCGGAGTTTCCTCTCGATCTCAGGATCCTCCTCATCGCCTCAAGTTAGTCAGAGTAGCGTTGAGGAAGAAGGTTTGATCGAATGAGGGCTCAGAGCTTCCAAGCGAGTATTCAATTCCCCAGTGAGTTTCTAGCCTCGATTAATGTTTGGAAATTGTTCAATTTGTTGTTGGTTTGTTGTTGATCGGAGAGGAGAGGGAAGAAGGGGTAGAATGAAGCCTGAAATCGGTCGGTAGACAGATCAGACAGGTTAGGGTGTTTAAAGGGTAAATTTTTGGGTTTTAACCGCGGTAGATCTGGTATTTTTACCAGTTACCGTGAGTGTAAAAGGACGGAGCTGCCCCTGGCAGTTTAGGGTAATTACAGGGGTGCCATGGTGGTTAAATCCCAGTAATACCCCTGATAGGTTAAGGTTATTACCGGACTGCCACTAGAGCTGGAATTCCAATACTACCCCTAGCTGTTTTGTATATTTACAGGGGCTGCCACTAAGGTTGAATTTCCTAAAAGACCCCTAGTAGCTCAGATTAATTACGAAACTGCCAATAAGGCTAGAATGTCCAAGTTGCCCCTGACAGTGTTAGGCTAATTACAGGAATGCCATTGAGGTGGTAATTCCGTATATACCCCTGGTAATTATAGTTATTTTCAGGGATGCCAAGTAGGAGGAAATATCTTAAATGCTCATGGTTTGGTTTATTTACGTGGATGCCACTATGTTTTATAGTTATGCGTGATGGTTGTTTATAATCGTGTGATTGCCGTTTTTATCTGTCTTGTCGTGTATGGATGTTATTGTTATGAATGATAGAATGTTCGGTTTAATCCCGAGGGTTAGTTGGTCGGTGGATACCTCATTTGAGAGGTTAACTCAGGATATGCGTTAGGTGTATGCTATCCTCTTTTAGAAAGCAACCGATAAATAGAATAGCGGGATTCGCCCGGTTAGGGTGTTAGTTAATACAAGAGCTACGTGTGGCTTGATCTCTGAAGACAGGGTACGTAGGCAGCCTGACCGGGATTCGGGTGCAGCCACAAATATTATTAGAACCCTTAGGTTCTTCAAATGGTTGATTTGAGATCCAAATGTGGGAATCGGGAAAACCTCCGGTTTGAGGTCTATTCCGGCACCGTTTGGACTGTTTGAATAGGGTTATCCTGGCTCAAGGGGGATTTCGAGTAAATCTCTCTTGTGTTAGGTCCCGTAAGTCTTAACCCAGGGTTAGGGAGGTAATCTTGGGTCGGAGCGTGACACTATAAATACTCCAGGTATTCCAAATCTTCAAAATGTCTTACTTGTTGAAGGTCTTCAAGCAAATCTCATAAGTGTAAGTCAACTCACTGATGATTATGAGAATGTAAACTTCAACAAACTAAAATGTATAGTTCTTGATAATAATGGAAAAAGTGTCATGGGAGGATTAAGATCCAAGGATAACTGCTATCATGTTCATGCTAATATAAATGTGCAGACTTGTTTGAACACCAGATCATCCGATGTCAACCTTGAATTATGGCACAGACGCTTGGGTCACGTAAACTTCCAAGACTTCGTGAAACTTTCTAAAAAGGAAAGTGTGCGTGGAATGCCTTCTCTGAGTGGAAAATCTACTGTCATGTGTGAAGGCTGCAAAATAGGTAAGCAAACTCGTGGTGCTCACAGTTCACTAAATTCTTTGACTACCTCTCGTCCCTTGGAGTTGATTCACATGGATCTTGTTGGACCTTCTTCAACTGAGACCATTGGAGGTAAGAAATATATCTTAGTGGTTGTGGATGATTTTTCTCGTTTTACCTGGGTAAACTTTCTTAGAGAAAGAAGTGATACATTTGAAAGCTGCAAAGGTCTTTTCAAAAAGGTAATAAATGAAAAACAATATTTACATTTGTCAATTGTACGAGTAAGAACTGATAATGGAACTGAGTTTAAGAATGTCAGGTTTTCTGATTTCTTTAGTGAACTTGGTAACTCTCATGAGTTTTCAGCTCCTATAACTCCACAACAAAATGGCATTGTGGAAAGGAAGAATAGGGTTCTACTTGACATGGGAAGAGTAATGCTTCACTCTGCTGGACTTAGTCTCAACTTCTGGGCAGAAGCCATAAGCACTGCCTGCTACACAATAAATCGAGCATTTCTTCGTCCAGGTAGTAACAAAACTCCATATGAATTATGGAAAGGTAAGAAACCCAATGTAAGTTACTTTCGTATTTTTGGAAGCCCTTGCTACATTTACAGAGATAGAGAATATCTTGCTAAATTTGACTCCAGAAGTGACAAAGGCATCTTCTTAGGCTACTCTCTGAACAGTAAAGCCTATAGGGTGTATAATAAAAGAACCATGTCTGTTATGGAATCTTATAATGTGTCTATTGACGATTCTTTCATAAGAACAGGAAATGTCATTGAAGAAGAAGATGGATTCTCAAAAAGGAAGATGACTGTGGAAGTAAATGAAGAGGAAGTTGATGAAGTTAATGATCCCATCTTTGATACTCAACCTAATGTAAGAACTGGGTTCAAGCAAGTTCAAAAAGATCATTCATCTCAAGATATCATTGGCAACATGGATGATGGAATCAGGACGCGGAGACAAGTCGTAAGTGAGGTAAGTAGAAATTCTGTTCTTGCATGTTTTTTGAATGATAACAAAAAGGATGTACACGTCATTAGTCATTTTGGTTTTGTTTCTCTTATTGAACCAAAAAAATGTGAAAGAAGCTTTGCTTGATGATGATTGGATTAATGCTATGCAAGATGAACTGAATCAGTTCACTAGAAATGATGTCTGGTATCTTGTGCCTAGGCCTAGTAATTGCAATGTGATAGGTACTAAATGGATTTTTCGAAACAAACATGATGAATTCGGTAATATCACTAGAAACAAAGCCAGGCTTGTGGCGCAGGGATACACTCAAGTTGAAGGAATTGATTTTGATGAAACTTTTGCACCTGTAGCTAGACTTGAATCTGTTAGACTCTTGCTTGCTATTGCTTGTCATCTTCGTTTTAAATTATATCAAATGGATGTGAAAAGTGCATTTTTAAATGGAATCTTGCAAGAAGAAGTGTACGTTGAACAACCACTGGGATTTCAAGACCCTCACAATCCCAGTCATGTCTACAGACTCAAAAAGGCGTTGTATGGGCTTAAACAAGCTCCAAGAGCTTGGTATGAACATCTATCCAACTTCCTGGTAAGCAAAGGGTATGTTAGAGGCTCTATTGATAAAACTTTGTTTGTAAAAAAGGATCAAACACATGTCATGATTGCTCAAATTTATGTAGATGACATCGTTTTTGGTTCAACTTCTGAATCTTATGTTACTGAATTCACTAGAATCATGGAAAGTGAATTTGAAATGAGCATGTGTGGGGAATTAAATTACTTTCTTGGGCTTCAAGTTCGTCAACTAACTGATGGCATGTTTTTGTCTCAAACTAAATATGCTGAAAATCTTGTTAAAAAATTTGGTCTTGATTCTCCTAAACTCGTGACAAATCCCATGAGTACAACCACCAAGCTCAGTGAGGATCTTGATGGTAAGTCTGTTGATCAAAAGCTTTACAGAAGTATGATTGGAAGTCTCTTGTATCTTACTGCCAGTAGACCAGATATCTCCTACAGTGTAGGTGTGTGTGCTCGATTTCACTCAAGGCAAGTTAAGTATTTTCTGTGATAACACAAGTGCGATAAATATTTCAAAAAATCCTGTTCAACACTCACGTACAAAACATATTGATCTAAGATATCACTTTATACGTGATCTAGTTGAAAAAGATGTTTTAGAAGTATCCTTTGTATCTACTGAACATCAATTGACTGATATCTTTACAAAACCACTGGATACTGAAAGATTTGAGACTCTTAGAAATGCAATTGGTATATGTCTCAAGCGCTGAAATGTAAGAGCACACACTGCACCGCTTGCATTCATTCTGTGTTATTTCATAGTAGCTTCGTAATTTTTATTTTTTTCCCCGGCTCAAGTGTTTTCATGTTACTGGGATTGCATAAAGGTTAAGTATCCCACACTACTCTGTAGAAATCAGTTGAACTTAGATTGACAAAGATAAATCTCTTAATCTCTTGAGTGTGCGTATTACAAGTTGTTTGGTCATTAAAAGTTTATGTGCTCTGTCAATTTCTCTGAAGAATAGTCATGAATCTCTCACATTGTACTCACTTATACATTGCACTCTCTTTTGGAAGACTCATGTGGGGTAAGCACAATCTTAATTGTCTCAAGTATTGTATATTTTATTTTATTGGCTCCAGTTTTAAAATAAATACATTTTGGAGCTTGTTCAAACTATTCCCAAAGTAACTACGCCCTGGTCGTGATGAACGATATAGGGATTAGGCAGAAACGGGAATGGTTTGATGGTCAGACTATTCCTAAAGTAACTAGGCCTTGGTCGTGATGAACGATATAGGGATTAGGCAGAAAAGGGAATGGTTTGATGGCCAGGCTATTCCTAAAGTAATCAGGCCTTGGTCGTGATGAACGATATAAGGTTTGAGCAGAAAAGGGAATGGTTTGGTCACCCCGGTGATAGTTGATTAAGTAAATCTTGACAAAAGTCAAGAGTTCGAATATAAAAAAATACAAATATGGAGAGATAAGGAGAATTGTTACAAATATATGGAGATATAAGGAGAAGTTGTTACAAATATACTGTTACTTGGGACTTACTGATTGTTGTGCGTCCCACTGCTCTGACAACTCACTCTCATCACTCACCCACTGAGATGACTGAAAATTCCTCCTTGTTGAATTGTTGGGCACATGACTCATGATGAACTTAGAACTTGTCTTGCTCACATGATGTGATTTTGGTTATTCTTTGTCTAAAAGCTTTGCCTCTGTTCTCAGATATACGTGTGGGTACGTCTCTTGGCATTGTGTGGTTCCACAATTGATTTGATATTCATAAACATACACACTCTTACTCTTTTCAGCTCTTGGACTTTATCATGTTGCATTTTAAGAGTGATTTTTTGTCAAGTTGGTAGCATCATTTAAAAAAAAAATCTAGCTTCTTGTCTATTTCTTTGTTTTCTTTTTTCTCTTCGTCTTTCTGTGGTTCTTTCTGTTTTCTTTTTCAGATTCAGATCCGATTTTGTTGATCATGGCTCCCAAAATGCGAAACTCCGGACTCAAGGTTACTCCTCCGCGTCGATCTGGTCGTCTTCGTCGTCTCGGACCTCCATCCGGTCCTCCCACTTCAGCTGCTGATGGCTCTCCTGTCAACTCGTCCACCCATAGTGGACCTTCGTCTACTCATAGTGGACCATCATCTCCGTCACCCCTCAATGCTGGTGCAACACCTTCTTCTCCCATGGAGTCTCCATTAGAGGCCGCTCTCAATTAGACATATCGAAGTCGCACTTTCCATCAGGTTTTCCCAGCTCGCACTGCTGCCTCTTCCTCGTCAGCAGATTCCGCTGCCACTCAAAGTCCTGCTGTTGGGCGCTCTCAAAAGCGCAAGACTCCCTCGAAGCCTTCAAAGCCTTCAAAGCCATCAAAGCCTTCAAAGCCTTCGAAGCCTCCTGCCAAAAGGCTCAAGCCTTCAATTGGTTCACGAAACCTTCCTTCAGTCAAGAAACAGTCCAAATCGACAGTCTGTAAGCGTGCTCCACCCTTGACTTGCTTTGTCAATTCTACTGCCCGTACCTTATACATGAACATTACGTGCAATCGTCCTTGTGTGTTTGAGCGGTCATTTGATTTCTCTTCACTGCCACAATTATTCGTCACCTTAGTTGCACGCTTGGGATGGCAGGAGGGTCTGCAATCCCTACCTCGGCCAAATCTATCTATTGTGCATGAATTTTATGCTAACTTTCCAAGATCATTGCCTGAGTCTATGGATTTGTTTACTTCCTCTGGTGGGGTATTTGTTCGAGGTTCCTACATTCTGGTTTCCCCTACTGTGATTCGACATATACTGCATCTTCCTTTACCTTCTGAAGGCGCAGTTGATGAAGCCACTCAATTTCTCTCTGCTTGTGATATGTCCCTGTTGTTGGACAAGATGTATGCCAATATTCCTCGAATTCCTCCAGCATTTCTCTCCAGTGGACACATGGATGAATGGTTTCGGCTGCTGGGCTTTCTGGTTCGATCTCTTTTGCATCCCACTTCACAGACCAGCAAGATTACCAGGGAGATTGGTGCCAAGATTTATGCTATTCATAGTCACAAGGGTCCTTATCTTCCCCCTGAGTTTTTCATTTATGCTGCCATTCGTTATGCTGCAATTGTTGACCAACGCAATTCTCAAGGTGCCTTAGTGTTTCCATCTATTATCACCTTGCTGTGCAGTTCATTTGGTGTTGACTATCAGGATGGTGATGTACTTGGCCCTCCTCTCAATTCAGTTACTCCCTCCACTCTTGTTAGAGGATCTAGTCAGGCATTGGATGGTGGTGTGTCTGTTGAGACTACTATGCTGATGAAATGGATGGAAGACAAGTTTAATACTCTATATGCAGACCTGGATTCTCGGATTACTGGCCTTGAAAGTTTGCTCAACACCTACATTGCATCTTCTGCTCCACCTTCCTCCACTTGGGTTCCTGCTGCTACATCTCCTCCTGTGGTGTCTCCACCTGGTTCTACTACTGCTCCTTCTACTGCTGATGATGAGTTTCCTTTCCATCTTCATGTCAAGCCTTTCTGCGTGGATGTTGGTCATGGTTATAGGTGTTTTCCTTCTGGAATCCTTCTTGCATATTTGGACTGATCATTTGTCATTCTTAGACAAAAAGGGGGAGAGTACTTCAGTTACTTAGTACTTTTGTTTCTTATGTGACTCTATGTCTACTTTCAGTCTGGAATGTACCTTATTTAAGACTTGTACCTTTTCCTATGTTCTCTTTTGGAAGTCATCTATGCTCTCTTGTGGAAATCATTAATCTGTGGTTTGTGAACTTGTTGTTTTGTGTAGGAATGCCAAAGGGGGAGATTGTTAGTATTTTGGCATTCCTACATAAAAGGGAATCATATCTTTCGGATCCTAATGGACACATCCTTTTATTAAGATGTTTCCTAGTAGGAAGTCCATTAGGGTTAGGATTCTAAAGTAAGGAGGAGATGTGGCTCTCTATTTAAGAGCTGCCGTGCACAAGACCTTGGTATGCCTTGGGAATCAAGAAAAAGAGATTAGTTGTGTATCTCTAACGTGAGCATGTTGAGTTCTAGTTCTTTCACTGTTCCATGTTTGAGTGAATAGACTTAAGGTTTGATTTGTGTAGTTCAATCCTTTAAGAAAGTGATTCCCGTGAGAGAAGACTAGAGAGTGATTGATAGACTAGACAAGTCTGCAAGTGTAATCACACAGTTGTAATCTTCTTATAGTGGATTAAAGTTCTTCTGGGCTTGTGCCTCGCAGTGATGTTTCCTCTTGTTTGAGGTTTACACTGCGTAAACAAATTATTGTGTTCTTACAAATTTCTACTTTCAGCATCATAGGGATTGTTAGTGTTTAAGCAATCCCTGACACACGTTCCAGTATTTTCACATTATGATAAAATTGCGCTTCACATAAGTAAACCATATGCCACAAAGCTCGATTGAAAAACAAAACAAAAACCAACACCAAGTTCTTCAACTATTTAATTGATATACATACTTGAGAAGAATTAACTTGGCTGAGAATTTCACCGTTGCCTTTCACCTGCAATCACAAAACCCAGTTCAGTAAAAAACTCAAACTTGACAAGTACCCAGTAACAAAATCAACCCAAAACAACAAGAACATCTTGGGGATAGGGAGTTCGAGTTTTTGGTTCTAAAGAAGTTGAGGGTTGAAGAAGGGTTTCAGAGCTCTGAGGGAGGTTTGTATGTGTGAAACTGAGGGTTTAGAGAGGAGATTTAGGCGCCAAAATGTGGAAGAGAGGGCCATTCTCTGTACAGAGAGTAGATGAAGAATATGGCGCACTGTTTAATCTGGAGGCTTTTATTCCACCAACGATCGGTTTGTTTTCTTTTTTGTGTTTTTTTTTTCATTCAAGACGAATGAATAATCTATTAATCAATATACAAGTCCAATTACAATCCTCGCATAATCAGTTTGATCTGATTACATAAAACTAAATTGATTAGTTCGCATTGATTATAACTTTGTTTTTTTTTTATTTTGTTTTTAGTGTGATTGCACATTTGTTTGGGTATAAGTTCAATTGGTATGGTATGAGAGCTGCAATTTGTAGTGAGTGTGTCATATGCACGTGCATCATTTGATCTTATTTGTCTTCTATAACTATACGTAAGACAGTAGATCGATTCATGATGTATCCTTTATATGAGAATGAAATACCTTTATTTAGAAAAAAATAGTTCGCAACTATCTCTTGATAGAAATATTACACTACCAGAAAAAAGACTATTGACAGGACTCACCCCGGGTTAAACCCCCTTTAACCCGAAGTAACTCCTGCGGGGACCACCTCAAGGGAACTTCTTACCGAAACCCCCTTGAGATGACCAACCCTTCCTACACAACTAGCTAAACCGGGTTAGTCAGAGCAGTCTACAGAGATGATTACCCCAAAGGATTTCAAGCAGCAACGGAATGATCGACTATGCCTCGACTCTCGTACGCGCTCGACCTCCTCTCAAGAACCCTGCATCACTGGGCATTTAAAAACGAAAGGCCCAGGGGAGAAGCATTTAAAAAAACCGTTAGAGTGAGTGGACGAAAATCAAATATAAAACTCTATTTCTTTTAATGTTCTCCCAAAAAATGTTTTGATTTAAACATCATTTATGCATGCCCACAAATACCAAATATTTCACAATTGCATGATAAGATAAACAAGGAATATGGGAAGAGAACTGTTCACAAACATAATAAGTCTGACCTCTCAGACTAGGGTCGGAGCTAAGAGCTCTAGTGGCGCCCTCACGCCATGCTAGCTAGATAAACATAATACGGTCAACCCTTATAATATCAACCTGACCTCTCAGGTTTGTCTGTCCACTCAGACCAGGGTCGGAGCTAAGAGCTCTAGATGAAAAGATAACGGTCAACCCTTATAATATCAACCTGACCTCTCAGGTTTGTCTGTCCACTCAGATCAGGGTCGGAGCTAAGAGCTCTAAATAGAATGATACGGTCAACCCTCATAGTGCACTACGTAGTTGCCTGACCTCTCAGGCTAGGGTCGGAGCTAAGAGCTCTAGTAGCGCCCTCACGCTACTCTAGCTAGCATATTTATTGGTCAACCCTTAAAATAAACATTCATAACAATACATTAATCAAATTCTCTTCCCAAAACAAATAAGTAAAACAATTCCTTGTCATATATGCATAAAACCAATTTCTAACGAAGTCTCGGGTTCAAATCCATTCGAAGGACGGCCCTCACCGTCTATAACCATTTTCGGGAGAAATAGAAAATTGAGTAAAAATGGTAAATACGTTCAATCATCAAAATTAATGCCTCAACATGATAAAAATCATCAACCGAGGTTCCCGCTAAACTTTCTCCAAATAAACATTCATGAACCCGAGGAAATTATGTTTCTCGAAAACAATCATAAAAACCATGCAATTAAATCAATTATTAAGGCATGCATTCATTTAAAATAATATGTCCACTCACAGTACTATTTCGACCTTCTTCCCGCTCGGAAAACTCCTCGAGCGAAACTCTCGAACTACCCGCGTAGTCGAGCCCGTCTCACGTCCGACCAGAGACTGTACAACAAATCATCATATTAGTCATACCACAGTTGACTTGGTCTTTTCCTAGTTTGACCAGGAAATCTTATTTGACCACATGTTGACCAAGTTCCTTTTTATGACACTTTAACCTTTTTGACTTTCTTTCCCGGTTATCGACTCTTAACTCAATTTACCGAAAGTCCGACTCAGCTTCCGAACTTTCATTTATCATTTTAACTTGACGTTAGGGTGTCACGTAATAATTCGTTGAATTACTATGGACACCCAACGTGTCACATTAACCAATATATTTAACCTCGAGTCGATTTACCGATTTAACATTTTCTCATAAATGGAAATCTTCCAAAAAGGGAAGGTCTCCCAAAATGGAAAGTTCCCTTAATGGAAACTTTCCCAAAATGGAAAGTTTCCTAATATGGCAAGTGTTCTTTAGCATGGGAAGTTTCCTAAAATGGAAACTTCCTATTTACGTCCAATCTTTCCGTAATTACTCAACTTAGTATTTATCAGTACTTCTCGACTAAAAGCTTAACAGAAATCTGATTCCCACCTCTTCGGCATTCAGCCGGTTTTACCGTATCACCGTAAATCTTCGCCGGATTCCGGTGACGTGCCGGAATTTCGCCATAGCCTCCCCGTTTCCTCCGAGTCACCAAGTTACGACAACATGCAACAACACACAACAACAACATGATCAACAACAGATTAACATCACAAGTTCAACAACACAGTGACAAAAACACAGCAGCTCAAAACCAGGAGACTGCCCCTCACCTCCAAAATCGATCCAACAGCAGCTTCTCTTCTTCCTTCACCTTCCTTCCTTCTTCTCTAACTCCAGAGCCTCACTGACGCTCGAAAAACAGCTCGCCGGAGGCCAAGAACCCGAACCCAGAAAAAAACCGAACACTGTGAGAACGAAGGATTTCCGATTAGGCCTCCAATTGTTCGAAACGAGGCATAGGAGGGAAGAGCAGAAAAAGGGGAGCAAGAATCTACCTTCAATTCGTCGAACCTCCGCCTGAGGCGCCTGATTTCCGGCGAACACAGTCGCCGGCCTCGTCCTCCGATCTCCGTCGACGGTTGAAGGATCTTGGATTGGGTGGCTGGGTTTTGTAGAGGAGAGTGAGAGGGTCAATTTGGCAGGGGTGCGCTGGCGTGGGTTGGCCGGACGCGGCGGAGATGGAGGTGGCAAGGCTGCAGACCGAGAGCGGAGGGAGAGAGTGGTTGGCTCGGGTCAACGCCCGAGTTGGGTGTTTGACTCGGGTCAAACCTCTCTACCCTTTTTATAGAGAGATCAACGGCTCAGATCAGATCTTGGAAAGATCTGACGGTCCAGATTAAAAGAAGGTGAAAAGTAAAAGGGTAAATGGTAAAACTGATTTACCGGATTAATAATTTAAAAGTTACCGGAAACTTCGAAAATCCGTAGAAAATGAACCGAAGCTCCGAAAAATAATCCGAAAATACCGGGAGACTCGTGTCGACACGTACTACAACATCGAGTCATCAATTCAGGTATTTGGAGTACTTCTAAAAACTCGAAATTAACTCGAGCGATAACTTATCGAATTACCGATCGCAATTAAAAGTCCTCGGTAAGTCGTGAATCTCTGTGAAAGGTAACTTTTATTAACTTCACAAGATTCGGGGTGTGACAACTATAGCCGACGAAATATCTAAAAACAGGTCGACGAAATTTTTTTTCGTCTGCTAAGTTAAATTTTCGTCGACTAAAGTGGAATTTTAGCCGACGAAAAAAATTTCGTCTGCTATAGTTAAATTTTAGCTGACAAAAAAAATTTTCGTCGACTAAAGTGTTTTTTTCGTCGGCTATAGTATGTGAACTTTAGCCGACGAAATTTGAAAAGTTTAGCCGACGAAAATAGGGTATTTCGTCGGCTAAAGTAACTTTTAGTTATAAAATTGCACTACGGATATTTCGGTGTCCGATTGACTATTGTGATACCAATCTGGAAGCAGAACGACCGTACGAGTAAAACGCATGGCTTATGCCAGGACATACAGGCTTTTTTGGCCATCCGAGTTCGTTTACAGCTTCAAAATGAAGTTTTTCTAAACGCTTAACACACGAAAATGTTCATATCTACACCTATATGAGGTATTTTGGCCGAACCTTCAACACAACAAACACTCACCATAATGAGACGCAACTGTCCATCTAAAAATTTTGTAACTTTATCCGATAAATTTAAGGACTTCATCTAGACGGTCAATCTCGTAAGTCAAACCTCTATATTGTATTGACTGCAACTATCGGCATCGAGACTTTACCGGAATTACGTGATTTTTCAACCTTAGGCGTATTTCACAATTCCGGTCATATCTTATTTCACAACTTTTTTGCGTTTGAAGTTTCTACGTACAGTTTGTTTTAGAAACGAAACATTTACTTAAAGCTTAGTAAACAAGTTATACAACATTAGTACGCATGTTGTGATTCCGATGATCAAAGTTGAGAAACAAAATTCTGACCGTCTGATATGATCATTATGTTAAAATATGTATATAGAAAAAAATTTAACTTAATCTGACAACGTTAAGGGCTCGATCCTTACGGTCAATCACGTAAGTCAAACCCCTTAACGCACGGAAACGGTCATTTGACCGTCTAAATTACGTATTTTGCCCGGACCTTCAACTGAAAATAGTTTCAAATCGATGAGACGCAACCAGTGGTATAAAAATTTTATGAAAAATAACTACCGGAGATAGGGCTACCTCTAGGGAGAAAGAATGGAAAATTGAGTTAACCGCAATTATCGGTACCGAGACTTTACCGGAATTACGTGATTTTTCAACCATAGACGTATTTCACCATTCCGGTCATATCTTATTTCACGACTTTTTTCGTTTGAAGCTTCTACGTATAGGGTTTAGGGTTTTAGCCGACGAAATTAGGGTAATTCGTCGGCTAAAGTTAAATAAATAAATAAAATAAATAACTATAGCCGACAAAATTAGGGTATTTCGTCGGCTAAGGTTAAATTAATAAATAAATAACTATAGCCGACGAAATTAGGGTATTTCGTCGGCTAAGGTTAAATTAATAAATAAATAACTATAGCCGACGAATTACCCTAAATTTGTCGGCTAAAGTTAATTAAAAATTCAAATTTTTTGGCGGGGATTTTTAAAATTTTTCGACTAAAGTTCAAAATTTTCTATATCTTTCATTTTTCTCCTCCTCCTCTCCATCTTCCCTCCTCTTCATCTTCCTTCCTCCTCCTCCTCTTCATCCTCCCTCTCCTAACCTTCTCCTCCTCCTCCTTCTCCTCCTCCCTCTCCTAACCTTCTCCTCCTCCTCCTCCTCCTCCTTCAAATCCCTCCTCCTCCTCCTACTTCTCTAAATTCTTCTCTTCCTCTCCTCCTCCTTCCTCTCCTCTTCTCCTCCTCTTCTCCCTCTCCTAACCTTCTCCTCCTCCTTACTCCTTTTTCAAAAATATGATAAATTAAAATATTTTAATCAAAAATACAATAAATTAAAAAAGAAAAAAAATATGAAAAAATTAAAATATCTATAGCCGACGAAATTTTAATAAAATTCGTCGGCTAAAATAAAAAAAATAAAAAAAACTATAGCTGACGAATTACCATAAAATTCGTCGGCTAAAGTTTTAAAATATAATAATTACATAAAAAAAATAATAACTTTAGCCGACGAATTTTAATAAAATTCGTCGGCTAAAGTTAAATAAATAAATAAAAATAATAGCTATAGCCGACGAAATTTAATAAAATTCGTCGGCTAAAATTAAAAATAATAATAATAATAACTATAGCCGACGAAATACCCTAAAATTCGTCGGCTAAAGTTAAATAAATAAATAAAAATAATAGCTATAGCCGACGAATTTTAATAAATTTCGTCGGCTAAAGTCCAGAAATTAAGCGACGAAAAATTTATTCGTCGGCTAAATAAATGACTTTAGCCGACGATGAACAGTAATTTCGTCGCTATAGTGTTGGTCGACGGATTTTGCCCGACGGCTTCTTAGCCGACGAAATTTAAGGTTTAGCCGACGAAAAAATTTCGTCGGCTAAAGTAGTTGTTCTGGTAGTGTACTCAAAAGAGCTAGATAAAGTTTTTTGTTTTTGTTGCAAGTTATTTAGAACTGCTCATTCAAGAAGTCAATTGGCTAGTGAAGGGGTAAGAGATTGGAAACATCTTAGTGTAACATTGAAAATACATGAAAATAGTTCTGATCATTTCATTAATTTGAAAGCTTGGGCTGAGTTGCGGGTTAGATTAAACAAGAATCAAACAATTGACAAAGAGTTGCAGCAATTGATTAAGAAAGATACTGATCATTGGAAAGAAGTTATGCTAAGAATAATTGCTGTTGTGAAATGTCTTGCGGTTCATAATTTGGCCTTTCAGGGATCAAAAGAAAAAACATATGAAGATTGTAATGGAAACTTTTTAGGCCTACTTGAAATGATTGCTGAGTTTGATCCCATAATGAAACAACATTTTCGACTCATCAAAGAAAAAGAGATTCATTATCATTATCATTATCTGAGCCATAAAATTCAAAATGAACTGATTGGTGTGTTGGCATCGAATGTTAAGAGTGCAATCATCAAAAAAATAAAGGAGGCAAAATATTTCTCAGTAATTCTTGATTGCACTCCCGACGCAAGCCATAAAGAACAAATGACTTTAATTGTGAGGTGTGTCGATGTGTCTAGTGATCCAATAAAAATAGAAGAGTTCTTTTTAGAGTTTCTAAATGTGGAGGATACATCTGGTTTGGGGCTTTTCAATGAATTACAAGTAGCTTTAAAGTCTCTTGATTTAGATATTGATTGTGTGCGAGGGCAGAGCTATGATAATGGGTCGAATATGAAAGGAAAACACCAAGGTGTTCAAAAGATATTACTAAATATTAATCCTAGAGCTTTTTATATACCTTGTGGTTGTCATTCCCTTATGATATATGACCGTCACTGCGAGCCACCAAAGGTCTTGTTACATATTCTAGCATTGATATCTATAGGTGTGGTTAATTTGATTTTTTCTTTTTAAAATAAATCACAGTTGATATATTTTTACTTTAGTATGATAATACTTAATTAATAGTATTAAGAATGTACTTTTGGCACGATGCCGTACGTGCCGAAGTGCGTTTCTGTAGGTTCGAGTAATTATTATGAAATTTTGGTAGTTCGATCAATATTGTGCAACAACTCTCTGAAACTCTGATAAAAATAACACAATTGATTGAGATGAAGTTAACATTGAATTTAAATTAACAACCAAGATGTCTGAATTTGCAAGTAAGAAACAACCATCAATACATGTCATAAGCTGAAACTGATAAACTGAATCAATAAGAAAATTAATTGATGTTATAAACCCGAAATCCAAAACCCAACTTAAATTCAAAACCTAACCTAGATAAATCAACATACCAACACTCATATGTGCAGCTAAAACTACTATTTTAAAAAAGTTACAGAAACGATTTAAACCCTGAACAATTAATATATAATGATCAATACAATTATTTAGGTTTAGAGTGACTCAATTTCTTTTATAATATTATTAGTATTATGAATATTATCATTATCATTAATATTATTGTTATTAAAAATGTTTTTTTCATGCAATTCAATTTTAAAAAAAATAAAAATAAATAATTTATGAAAAACAAAAATAGTGACAAAATCGTAATTATATTAAAACTAAGGGTAAAAATATCAATTTAATAACTGATGGGTTGGCTTGTAAAAAACAAAATGAGGGGCAAAACCGTCATTTTACTGTTCATCATAACTGTAAAAATCAGGCTTTGCTTTATATATAGATGTTATATGTTTTTTTTGTATGACTTGTAAACTCAAAGCATCAAAATTAAAACATAAATTAAAATATAATTAGCTCTATGCATGTGTATGAAGCCCTGAGTCACTTAAGTTGGAGGCTAATTGATGACTTTTTAGTTAATTAATGAGTTGAAAGACCAACTTTTTAGTCATATTTTCGTATCTTAACCATTCAAATTATGTCTGTGCAGGTAGATCACTCATGCAAAAATAAATCGATGATCGTTAAAGTCTCAGACTATATCAAAGCAATATACAAATCTAATCTGTCAAACATAAACCGTTTAAATTAATAATTTATAAATCATACATCAAATGTTTTAATGATTTTTCAAATATTAATTTACATATATGATCTATTTATGTAGGATAATATGAGGAAAATATAGTAGATTTGTTGCGTGGAGCGGTCTGAAATTAATTTGCTACTAGATGTCTCATTGCTTGAAACGTGTTGCGTGGAGTGGTCTGAAATTAATTTGCTTCCTTTGGGTGAATTGGCTTTTGGAGCTTTGGGTTTGATTTGGATTTTGGTTTGTGAAGGGACTTTGCGTCTCGGTTTCACTAGAGGAAGAAGAACAGAAGCAAGGGGAACACCTAAAGAAAGACAGGTCCACAAGACATGAAAATACAGAGATCATTACGTGGCTTAGCAAATCTCTTTTCCAGCGTTTGAGACACCTATTTGAGACATCTTTTCCAGCGTTTGAGACACCTATTTGAGACATCTTTTCCGTTCCCCTATCTTTTCCCACAAATCTACTATATTTTATTGTTTGTATGGTGACGTGATAGCTGACAGCAAGCCGATGTTCATTTACAATTATCATCAATTGAAGTCAACTGAATTCATTTCTCGATTACGATTTTGAAATGACGAGGTAACACTCACTGTATCTACAACTACGTACTCTACATACAAGGGCGTTACATACAAGGGCGTAGTTATGTCCTTGACTTTTCCCGACCTGATGTCTCTATAAAGTCTCTACAAACAGCTCTTTCATCTAGTTCTATCCTGCTGTAGTATTTTGCAGGATTTGCAGTTCATAAACTAGGCTAATGTCGATTTCTCATTTTCATATTTGGATGGCTAGCCCCAATGTCTTTATCAAAGATTTGCAGTTCATAAACTCTGCTCCCACTGCATATACGAAATTTGATCGTTGCCATGACCCCGTTGCTTTCGCTATTTCCATACTACTGACCTTTGTGCAGTTCAGATTTCCTTCGGAAGATCTATTCCAAACACACCCTATCATCATTGTTGTTGTCCTCTCAAGCATACTCGCATACTCCTTGGCATTTGCCTTCTCCGTACTATTTAGGCATTTGATTCTTAGATATGATTATGCTCGTAAATGCTGTTGCTTGGCGATGATTCTGTTTGGTTTTTCCTCAGTTGCCTCACTCCTCTCTCTTTTGGTTTCAAAGTACTACTTCTGGCAGTTGACTCTAGTCTACCCTTTGTTGGTTGGGCAAGTGCTGCTACTTTTGATGAGGGGTAAATTTCTTCCTCAGCAACTTGGAATGGAACAAAATAGTGCAAGGAGGACTTACCCACTTTTGCCGATAACCTCGAGGTAGTGAAACAGCTTCCGTACGTGAGGGTTGGTCAAGTGAAGAGGTCCAAGGTTGTTGCTTGGTCTGCAAGCTTCACAGATGCTTGAAGATAGGGAACGGTTACAAGCTGAAGTCTTTACGGAAGCTTGAAGTTAGGGATAGATTAGTTTGTTTTTCAAATAATTCCTGGTCTGCAGGGAGTTGTTGATAGTCAGTAGCCTGATTCACATGAATCCTAGTTTTTCTACTTTCAGTTACAATTGTAAGGCTATATAATAGCCAGACTTTGATTAATGAAGATACAACATTTCAGCATCCAGTACACAAATACTAGAACCTCTGTTTCAGCATAGACGAGATTCTACAAACTGGTATCAGAGCCCCACTGGGCCTGAGAGAGAGAGAAAACAAAAGATGAGTAAAGAGAAGGGGTTAACCAGAATTCCTCAATTCAGTGGTCACTACGATCACTGGAGTGAGCTCATGGAGAACTTACTCAAAGCAAAAGGCTTGTGGAGCCTGGTGGAAAATGGTTTCGAGGAACCAAGAGCAGGGACCCTGTTAACAAATGCACAACAAGAGCAGCTTGATGATGCTAGGGCAAAAGATCATCAGGTCAAACACTATCTGTTTCAAGCAATAGATAGAATTGTTTTCGAACAAATTCTAGATCGACGATCAGCAAAAGTTGTCTGGGATTCCATGAAACGCAAGTTTGGTGGAAATGATATGGTGAGAAAATCACAGCTGCAGACACTTAGGAGGGAATTCGAGGTGCTGGAGATGAGGAATGAAGAAACCATCACAGAGTATTTTGCTCGTGTGATGGCGGTCTCTAACAGGATGAGAAGCAATGGAGAAGACATGACAGATGAAAAGATCGTGGAGACGATCTTGAGAACCTTGGTAGACAGGTTCATTCCTGTTGTGGTGTCTATCGAAGTGGCAAAAAACACATCAACTATGTCCATTGATGAGCTGCAAAGCTCTCTTGTGGTTCACGAGCAGAAGTTCAAGAGAATGACCAATCATGACAGTGAGCAAGCTCTCAAGGTGGAAGAGAGAACAGGTGGTAGAGGACGTGGACGAGGATCATATCAAGGAAGAGGACGTGGGAGAGGACGTCAAAATCTCAACAGAGCAACGGTGGAGTGCTTCAAATGTCACAACTTAGGTCACTTTCAATACGTGTGTCCTAAGTGGAACAAAGAAGCAAACTATGCACAACTGGATGAAGAAGATGAAATGCTATTAATGGCATATGTGAAACAGTGTGACACAAAGAGAAGCAATGCATGGTTTGTCGATTCAGGATGCTCAAACCACATGTGTGGTGATAGAGGTATGTTTGTCAATCTGGAAACTATACCTAAACATTCAGTTAAATGTGGGAACAATACCAGAATGAGTGTGGCTGGTAAGGGCAGTGTTCGATTGGTATTCAGTGGCACAAGCTTTGTGGTGAGGGATGTGTACTATGTTCCTGAACTAGGAAATAACTTACTAAGTGTTGGACAGCTGCAAGAAAAGGGAGTTGATGTTCTCATGCAACATGGGATGTGCAACATATATCATCCAGACAAGGGTCAAATTGCACACACCAAAATGAGTGCAAATAGAATGTTTGTCTTGATTACTGAGGCAGGAGAAAACAAATCTCAACAGGTTGGAGAATGTCTTCACACTAGTATTTCAGATTCCTCATATCTTTGGCATCAGAGATATGGACATCTGAGCTACAAAGGGCTAAAGACTCTTACAAACAAAAAGATGGTACGTGGACTTCCTCAGATTGATGCATCCAAGATCACATGCAAAGACTGCTTCATAGGCAAACAACACAGAAATGCAGTTCCAAAAAGAAGTGAGTGGAGAGCAAGCAAGGTACTGGAACTGATACATGCTGACATTTGTGGCCCAATTGAACCTATATCCAATAGTGGGAAAAGGTACTTTCTGTGTTTAATTGATGATTTTAGTAGAAAAGGCTGGGTGTATTTACTGGCAGCAAAGTCAGAAGCATTGGATCACTTCAAGAAGTTTAAGCAGGAGGTGGAGAAAAAGACAGAAAAGTCTGTCAAATGCTTGAGAACCGATCGAGGAGGAGAGTTCACATCTATAGAGTTCAAAAGCTTCTGTGAAGAACATGGCATCAAACGTCAATTGACTGCAGCTTACACTCCACATCAAAATGGAGTGGCAGAGAGGAAGAATCGAATTGTGATGAACATGGTACGATGCATGCTGACAGCCAAGAAAGTGCCAAAAACCTTCTGGACTGAAGCTGTCTTATGGACGTTTTATCTGCTCAATAGATGTCCAACTCTTGCAGTAAAGAATAAGACTCCACAGGAAGCATGGTCTGGAACGAAGCCTTCTGTTGATCATTTCAGAGTTTGGGGATGTGTGGCACATGTTCATATCCTAGATGCAAAAAGGGGTAAGTTGGATGATAAAAGCTTTCCATGCATATTACTAGGAGTTAGTAATGAAACTAAGGGTTATAGGTTATTTAATCCTAATACTAAGAGGGTAGTAGTGAGTAAAGATGTTGTTTTTGAGGAAGAAAGTTCCTGGGATTGGGGATCAAATTATGAGGAACAAATTCAAGCTAGGTTGGCATGGGGAGATGATGATTATAGTGATAGTGAGAAAGAAAACAGGAGTGATATTGAGGTTGATAGCAGTGTTGAAGTTGATAGTGAAGGTGAACATAATGAGGGGAGTGAAAACAGTGAGGAAAGAGGTGCAGGTAGTGAAGATAGGAACAATGAGGGTAGAGAAAGAAGAGAACCAGTGTGGATGAATGATTATGTTAGTGGAGAAGGTTTGAGTGAGGAAGAAGCAGAAGCTTATATGGTGCAGGAGGTCATAGGAGATGATCCAACAGTCTTTGAGGAAGCTGTGAAACATGAAAAGTGGAGAAAAGCTATGGATAGTGAGATACATTCCATAGAAAAGAATCATACCTGGGAGCTTATGGATCTGCCAAATGGAGCAAAATCAATTGGGGTTAAATGGATTTTCAAGACAAAACTAAATGAGCTTGGAGAGGTTGACAAGTACAAAGCAAGGTTGGTGGCAAAAGGTTACTCTCAACAGCAGGGAATTGATTTTACTGAGGTGTTTGCTCCTGTTGCTCGTATGGACACAGTAAGGATGATAGTGGCACTTGCAGCATTCAGAGGATGGGATATATTGCAGATGGATGTGAAGTCTGCCTTCTTACATGGAGAATTAATTGAAGATGTGTTCGTTGAGCAACCAAAAGGCTATGTGAAGAAAGGAAAAGAGCACAAAGTATACAAGCTGCACAAAGCCTTGTATGGATTAAGGCAAGCACCAAGGGCATGGTTCAGTCGTATAGAGTCTCATTTCATGAGTGAAGGATTTCAGAGATGTCCAAATGAGCAGACCTTGTTCGTCAAAAGGGGTCATGAAGGAAAAATTTTGATTGTTAGCATTTATGTTGATGACTTGATTTATACTGGAAATGATGCTCATTTGATGGTTGAGTTTAAGAAATCCATGATGCAAGCATTTGACATGTCTGATTTGGGAAAGATGAGATTCTTTCTTGGTATTGAAGTCTTGCAAAAACCAGATAGAATTTTTATATGTCAGAGGAAATATGCTTCTGATGTGCTGAAGAGGTTTGCTATGTCTGAAAGCAAGCCTGTGAATAGTCCAGTTGTTCCAGGTTTCAAGGTGGACAGGGATAACAATGGTGTTGCTGTGGATGACACACAGTATAAGCAGATTATTGGAAGTCTTATGTATCTTACAGCTACAAGACCTGATATTATGTTTAGTGTGAGTTTAATCAGTAGGTATATGTCAAAACCTACTGAGTTACACTTACAAGCTGCTAAACGTATTATGAGGTACTTAAAGGGTACTGCTAGCTATGGAATTTTCTATAAGAAGGGAGGGGATTCAGACTTGCTAGCCTTTACAGATTCAGATTATGCAGGAGATAAGGAGGATTCTAAAAGCACATCAGGATATGTCTTTGTATTAAGTTCTGGAGCAGTGGCATGGATGTCCAAAAAGCAACCAATTGTTACACTTTCAACAACTGAAGCAGAGTTTGTAGCTGCTGCTTCAAGTGCTTGTCAAGCTGTGTGGATGAGAAGAGTCTTGAAGAATCTGAGTCATGACCAGAAAGGTGGCACAACCCTCATGTGTGACAATACTTCTACCATTGAGCTCTCGAAAAATCCAGTGTTGCATGGAAGAAGTAAACACATCAGGGTACGTTTTCATTTTCTCAGAGATTTGGCAAAGGAAGGAAAAATTAAGTTGGTGCATTGTGGGACAAAAGAGCAAGTTGCTGATTTGATGACCAAAGCTTTAAAATTAGAGGCTTTTCAAAAGTTAAGGAAGAAGATGGGAATGATGGATGTTGCTGAAGTAAACTAGCTTGTTACAGAACACAGCTAGTTTAAGGGAGGGTATGAAGAGGTCCAAGGTTGTTGCTTGGTCTGCAAGCTTCACAGATGCTTGAAGATAGGGAACGGTTACAAGCTGAAGTCTTTACGGAAGCTTGAAGTTACGGATAGATTAGTTTGTTTTTCAAATAATTCCTTGTCTGCAGGGAGTTGTTGATAGTCAGTAGCATGATTCACATGAATCCTAGTTTTTCTACTTTCAGTTACAATTGTAAGACTATATAATAGCCAGACTTTGATTAATGAAGATACAGCATTTCAGCATCCAGTACACAAATACTAGAACCTCTGTTTCAGCATAGACGAGATTCTACATCAAGTGCTGCTACTTTTGGGCTTACTACTCAAACTGGTACTGATGAGGGGTAAATTTCTTCCTCAGCAACTTGGAATGGGACAAAATAGTGCAAGGAGGACTTGCCCACTTTTGCCGATAACCTCGAGGTAGTGAAACAGCTTCCATACGTGACGACTAGTTGAAATTTTTCACTTTACCTTTTTTTATTAATATCTCAACAATTCAGCTTATGTATACATAAATAGATCATATATGTAAATTAATATTTGAAAAATCATTAAAACATTCGATGTATGATTTATAAATTATTAATTTAAACGGTTTATGTTTGACAGATTAGATTTGTTTATTGCTTTGATATAGTCTGAGACTTTAACGATCATCAATTTATTTTTGCATGAGTGATCTACCTGCACAGACATAATTTGAATGGTTAAGATACGAAAATATGACTAAAAAGTTGGTCTTTCAACTCATTAATTAACTAAAAAGTCATCAATTAGCCTCCAACTTAAGTGACTCAGGGCTTCATACAAATGCATAGAGCTAATTATATTTTAATTTATGTTTTAATTTTGATGCTTTGAGTTTACAAGTCATACAAAAAAACATATAACATCTATATATAAAGCAAAGCCTGATTTTTACTGTTATGATGAACAGTAAAATGACGGTTTTGCCCCTCATTTTGTTTTTTACAAGCCAACCCATCAGTTATTAAATTGATATTTTTACCCTTAGTTTTAATATAATTACGATTTTGTCACTATTTTTGTTTTTCATAAATTATTTATTTTTATTTTTTTTAAAATTGAATTGCATGAAAAAAACATTTTTAATAACAATAATATTAATGATAATGATAATATTCATAATACTAATAATATTATAAAAGAAATTGAGTCACTCTAAACCTAAATAATTGTATTGATCATTATATATTAATTGTTCAGGGTTTAAATCGTTTCTGTAACTTTTTTAAAATAGTAGTTTTAGCTGCACATATGAGTGTTGGTATGTTGATTTATCTAGGTTAGGTTTTGAATTTAAGTTGGGTTTTGGATTTCGGGTTTATAACATCAATTAATTTTCTTATTGATTCAGTTTATCAGTTTCAGCTTATGACATGTATTGATGGTTGTTTCTTACTTGCAAATTCAGACATCTTGGTTGTTAATTTAAATTCAATGTTAACTTCATCTCAATCAATTGTGTTATTTTTATCAGAGTTTCAGAGAGTTGTTGCACAATATTGATCGAACTACCAAAATTTCATAATAATTACTCGAACCTACAGAAACGCACTTCGGCACGTACGGCATCGTGCCAAAAGTACATTCTTAATACTATTAATTAAGTATTATCATACTAAAGTAAAAATATATCAACTGTGATTTATTTTAAAAAGAAAAAATCAAATTAACCACACCTACAGATATCAATGCTAGAATATGTAACAAGACCTTTGGTGGCTCGCAGTGACGGTCATATATCATAAGGGAATGACAACCACAAGATATATAAAAAGCTCTAGGATTAATATTTAGTAATATCTTTTGAACACCTTGGTGTTTTCCTTTCATATTCGACCCATTATCATAGCTCTGCCCTCGCACACAATCAATATCTAAATCAAGAGACTTTAAAGCTACTTGTAATTCATTGAAAAGCCCCAAACCAGATGTATCCTCCACATTTAGAAACTCTAAAAAGAACTCTTCTATTTTTATTGGATCACTAGACACATCGACACACCTCACAATTAAAGTCATTTGTTCTTTATGGCTTGCGTCAGGAGTGCAATCAAGAATTACTGAGAAATATTTTGCCTCCTTTATTTTTTTGATGATTGCACTCTTAACATTCGATGCCAACACACCAATCAGTTCATTTTGAATTTTATGGCTCAGATAATGATAATGAATCTCTTTTTCTTTGATGAGTCGAAAATGTTGTTTCATTATGGGATCAAACTCAGCAATCATTTCAAGTAGGCCTAAAAAGTTTAGTCGAAAAATTTTTAAAATCCCCGCCAAAAAATTTGAAGAGGAGGGAAGATGAAGAGGAGGGAAGATGGAGAGGAGGAGGAGAAAAATGAAAGATATAGAAAATTTTGAACTTTAGTCGAAAAATTTTAAAAATCCCCGCCAAAAAATTTGAATTTTTAATTAACTTTAGCCGACAAATTTAGGGTAATTCGTCGGCTATAGTTATTTATTTATTTTTATTTATTAATTTAACCTTAGCCGACGAAATACCCTAATTTCGTCGGCTATAGTTATTTATTTTATTTATTTATTTAACTTTAGCCGACGAATTACCCTAATTTCGTCGGCTAAAACCCTAAACCCTATACGTAGAAGCTTCAAACGAAAAAAGTCGTGAAATAAGATATGACCGGAATGGTGAAATACGTCTATGGTTGAAAAATCACGTAATTCCGGTAAAGTCTCGGTACCGATAATTGCGGTTAACTCAATTTTCCATTCTTTCTCCCTAGAGGTAGCCCTATCTCTGGTAGTTATTTTTCATAAAATTTTTATACCACTGGTTGCGTCTCATCGATTTGAAACTATTTTCAGTTGAAGGTCCGGGCAAAATACGTAATTTAGACGGTCAAATGACCGTTTCCGTGCGTTAAGGGGTTTGATTTACGTGATTGACCGTAAGGATCGAGTTAACGTTGTCAGATTAAGTTAAATTTTTTTCTATATACATATTTCAACATAATGATCATTTCGGACGGTCGGAATTTTGTTTCTCAACTTTGATCATCGGAATCACAACATGCGTACTAATGTTGTATAACTTGTTTACTAAGCTTTAAGTAAATGTTTCGTTTCTAAAACAAACTGTACGTAGAAACTTCAAACGCAAAAAAGTCGTGAAATAAGATATGACCGGAATGGTGAAATACGCCTACGGTTGAAAAATCACGTAATTCCGGTAAAGTCTCGGTGCCGATAGTTGTAGTCAATACAATATAGAGGTTTGACTTACGAGATTGACCGTCTAGATGAAGTCCTTAAATTTATCGGATAAAGTTGAATTTTTTACCAGAGATATATTTCAACATATTGATGATATCTGACGGTCGTATTTTTGTTTGTGAATTTTGATGACCGGAATCACAACATGCCTACTATTTACCATTATTTATCTATATGGGGAGGCCTATCATGGAGAGGTAAATGTCTCAAAATTTTTAGATGGACAGTTGCGTCTCATTATGGTGAGTGTTTGTTGTGTTGAAGGTTCGGCCAAAATACCTCATATAGGTGTAGATATGGACATTTTCGTGTGTTAAGCGTTTAAAAAAACTTCATTTTGAAGCCTTAAACGAACTCGGATGGCCAAAAAAGCCTGTATGTCATGGCAATCGGACACCGAAATATCCATAGTGCAATTTTGTAACTAAAAGTTACTTTAGCCGACGAAATTAGGGTATTTCGTCGGCTAAATTTTTCAAATTTCTTCGGCTAAAGTTCACATACTATAGCCGACGAAAAAAGCATTTTAGCCGACGAAAATTTTTTTTGTCGGCTAAAATTTAACTATACCCGACGAAAAAATTAGTTTAGCCGACGAAATTTTTTTTCGTCCGCTAAAATTACACTTTAGCCGACGAAAAAAAATTTCGTCGTCCTGTTTTTAGATATTTCGTTGGCTATAGTCTTTTTTCTGGTAGTGGTAAACCAACCATTTCCTATCAAAATATTCACCGTTTGGTAGTTTTCGAAAATAAAAATCAGAGGAAAAGTGCCGACTTAAAGCATCCTTAGGAAAGTTGGTATTTGTTTCTCTAGTAGGTCCTTTTTCTACTAGCAAGTCTCTCATTTTTGAATCCAAACTATCCCAAACTCTAGGATGAAAAATATTCAAATGAGTCGATGGTTTCAAGCATTCAAGCTCATTATCATTTGTTTTATCACTTTCATTTCCACTGGCATCAACAAGTTCTTCACTTACCTCCACTTGATTTACTACATGCTCATCAAAATAATTTTGTTGTTCATTTTCAACCAAATCGTTAACAAGATTTTCTAAATGCTCATCAGAATAATTTTGTTGTTCATTTTCAACCATATCGTTCACAGGATTTTCTACATGCTCATTAGAATGTTTTTGTTGTTCATTTTCAACCAAATCATGAACATGATTTTCTACATGCTCATCAGAATGTTTTTGTTGTTCATTTTCAACCAAATCGTGAACATGCTGTTCATGTACATGTTGTTCATGTACATGTTGTTCTACATGTTGTTCATGATTTTGCTGTTCATGTACATGTTGTTCATGTACGTGCTGTTCTACATGCTGTTCATGTACATGTTGTTCATGATTTTCTACATGTTGTTCATGATTTGCTGTTCATGTTCATTTTCAACAGAAACCTTTCTTTTCTTAATAACAAATTTATCAATAGATCCCTCTTGGGATTGTTTTATGTCGTCTTCTCTTTTTTTTTCTTTTTCTTTTTTGACAACCAGAGGCTTGTTTCCGAGGAAACATTACTAGTTTACTACAACTAAAAAACTCAAACAATCATTCCAGCAACAAGAAAACCACAACACAGCAAACAAACACTCAGAAGACAGAAAGTAACAATGTTAAGAAGTATAGAACAACAACACCTGGAAATCAGCTTTTTCTTATCTTTTCTTCTATTCTGATCAAGAATTTGGGATTCAATTTCGATAAAGCAGAGCAGAGCACCTGATAAAGCAAGTAAAGAAAACAAGTCAGAATTTCGATATCAAATTTCCTCACCAAACATCAAAATTGAACAGAACTACAACTGAATTTAGTCCTAACTAACAACTGAATTCAGTCCTAACTACAACTGAATTCAACATGAACTACAACTGAATTCAGTCCTAACTAACAAAGCAATCTAACTAACTGCAACTTAATTCAGTCCTAACTAACAAAGCAATCTAACAAACTGAATTCTTCAAACCACCATATCATATCCCAAATAACAACTGCATTAATTGACAGATAACAGTGAAATAAATTTGTAGTAAGCTCAAAACGCATCCAAATTGAATTCTAGAACCAACAGTTACAGGAAAAACCAACAACATTAACCAATCCAAAGCCCATCATCAGTCATTAAATGAATCATGATAATCAAATGAAAGAAGCAAAGCTAGCTAGGTCATGCAACTTCTGAGATACTCAATAACAATATCAAAATTGAGATACTCATTACCTATTGCGAAACTTGATTGTCGAAAAATCTCTTCTGATCACCATAGAACAACAATACAATATAAAGGATTTGATGAGACTTGAGAAATTGGGAATGAATTGGATGGGAGAAAACAACAATTCGTGATTGGTGTGTAAATCGGAAGAGAAAAGAAGAAGAAGAAAATGGGGAATCGCAGAGAAGGAGGAACGTCGTTGAGGAAAGTTTAGGAACGAAAATGGAACGAAACAGAAGGTCGAAGGAACAAAGAAAATGGTTTTTTATCTGAATTTTGGTGCCCCTAAATCGGAAGAGAAAAGAAGAAGAAAAGGAGGAATCGCAGATTCGCAGAGAAGGAGGAAGTCGAGGAACGTGTTGTGGAAAATGAAGATGGAACGAAAGTTTAGGAACGAAAGTTACGAAACAGAAGATGGAACGAAAGTTTAGATGGAACGAAACAGAACAAAAGTTTTGGTGCCCCTTATTTTTTTTTAACATGGGCCGTCGCCAAGCCCGCTCGTGTATAGGGTCGGCCCTGCATATATGTAAATTGTTGGTAATGGTCATTGGTCAAGCCCCCATTAATTAAGTACAATATGTTTGTGTATGTACGTAAGTCAAATCCCAATGTGTTACGTATATCAGTAAGACAATAAAGATACGTCAAATCCCACCATGTTAAATGTTATATCAATAAGACAATAAAGATAGAACTTCTATCGGATGTCCCCGAACGAACAAATAGAAGCATTTGAGAATTAAAACTGTGTATTTCATTTTGATTGTGGTTTGTATATTTTAATCTTTTTCGGCCACAATTTTCTTAAAATTTGCTTTAAATAATATCGATTAAGGAGATTCTATTCACACCTCTAAAATTGATATTTACCTCTCTTACATTTTCTAAGTAATAACTGACTGTTAACTCCTGAAAAATGACAATAATAAGGACATGACATTGAAAAGATAATTAATCTCTTCTTATACCTCCTCCCCTCGTGTTTAACAAACAAGGCTGAGACCATAAAGATTTTTTTTTTTAAAAAAAATAGAGGCTGAGACCATAAAAACACAAGCTAGGCTAGCTATGTATTTTTGTTTCATGTAACTCGACAGAAAAAGGAAGAGGAAGAAGGATCAGATCGAAAGCTATATATCCTAGCCGTATTTCATTGTTTTGATATCACATACATATGCCAACTTCAAATTATATTGTAACTATATATTTTCTAATAAATATTCAAAATTGAATTTTGAAAACCTATTGAAATTATGACTAAATAAATGATCCAGTAAGAAAATCTTATATGATTCATGTGTATGATAGTTTGGTTGTGGTAGTCTGGTAGTCTGATCTTTACCCAGATCTTGTTTTTTTTCATTATCATGTAATTAAACCTGCTCATGTTCTTCAATCTTCACCATCATCTTGTTTGATTTTCCCTCCATGTCGATATTCTAATTAAGGCGAATGGCAGAATACAAAGAAACAAAAAAAACAACAACAGGATCATCCTAGCAACAACAGGTCCCTCTCAAGCTTACTCGCATTCTTTGGCATTTGCCTTCTCTGTACTATTTAGGCATTTGATTGGTTTCTTCTCAGTTGCTTCACTGACAATGGCGGAGGCACAATACGACCAGTTAGGGTCTTTGCCCACACCAGATTTTCCAATATTCTACTAATAGTAGGTCTTTTTTGTGTTGTCCCCAGGAAAGATCAGAAAGTATCGAAATCTATAGTAAGGATATTTTAAAAGGATATGATATGTTCGGACATACATAGAGCAACCAGGGTTCGATTCATGCAAGCAGCGGAAAAATATTTGTGTTAAATTTTGAAGTTTGGGCCGCACTAATGACAAAATTTGGTGATCTGGGCCGATTTATTCAAAGGAATTCGTGATGCAAGCAGCGGAAAAATATGTTAAGTTTGGGCCACACTAATGACAAGATTTGGTGACCGGGCCGATTTATTTAAAGGAATTCGTGACTTTTCCTGAAATTTCAAAATTTTCGTTATATATCGTGACATTTCCATTATTTCGAACGATAATATGCTGGTGTGAGATGATAGTTTTGTTAGGTCACAAAACAAAAATATCGCCGATATTTCAATGACAATTTTGATATTTAAGACCTTGGTTATTTCAATGACAATTTCGATATTTAAGACCTTGGTTGTGTCCCTACTATTTCTTGTGTTGTGTCCACACCATAACGTAAACATATTTGTATATAGATAGTGTGCCTCTGTACACCTTTCTTTCTCCTGTGTCATTGTTCACTCATCTCGCTTTTGGTCTCACATTACTACTTGGGCACTCGCGTCAAGTCTAGCTACTTTATGTTGGTTGGTTTATTGATGGGGTGAATTCCTATCCCAGTTAATGGAATGGGACAAAATAGTGCGAGGAGGACTTACCCCGCCACTACTTTTGCCAATAACCTGGGCGGATTTGTTTTTTTAGAAATTATTAAAAATTTGTATTAAATAATCAATCATTACAACTATGTGAGATATCGTTAGTGGACAATAAGTCCTCACATTCTTCTCTACCTCATACCAGAGATTACATGACCATGAACCGAAATAGCTCCAAATGCAACCTACTCGCTCCAAACACCATCCAGAAGAGCACTATATACCGCCAACATATATGCATGCAGGGTCAACCTTCCTGTTACATTGACAATAAAAAACACTGACGTTAACATCGATAATGTCAGGATTCACCCCGGGTTAAACCCCTTTAACCCGAAGTAAATCCTGCGGGGACCACCTCAAGGGAATTTCTTACCGAAACCCCCTTGAAATGGACAACCCTTCCTACAAACCAACTCAGCACTTTCACGAATATTTTAAATCTACACCAACTCATGGAGTCACCCTGCTCCCCAAGTCGCAACTACGCTTCACTATCCTATTCAACTATCTAAGTTGGGGTAATCAGAGCAGTCTACATGGAAGTTATATCTAAATCAATATGTGAGCAACAACAGATTAATTGATTATGCCCCGACATCGGTACGCGCGACCTCCTCTCAGGAACCCTGCAACACTGGGCATTTGAAAACGAAGAGCCCAGGGGAGAAACATTGAAAAATAATATTAGCTTGAGTGGACAAAAATCAAATATGAAAAGGTAAAAATCTTTTCATGCTCTCCCTTTGATTTTCTAAAATTCACAGGCACGCAACCAATAGAAAATGAATAAATAGATCATTTGGCTCAAATTCATAATTAAAGATGTGGGGTATTAACACCAAAACCACGAAAAAACAACTGACCAGCTCTATCCACGAGATGGTCTATTGACCAGCTCAATCGGAGAGGGTCTCATGACCCGCTCTATTCGGGAGGGTCCAACCGATCAGCTAACACCGAAGAGGGTCATGACCTGCTTTATCTGAGAGGGTCCTTCTGGCCAGCTACTACAGAAGATGGTCAGACCAGCTACAATCCAGAGAGGGTACCATCTCCATTTGGAGAGGGTCCATATTAGCTAGCAATACATATAACCATATCCTTGAAAAATCCTTAAAAACCTCATGGAAAATAAATCGAAATCCAAGTCAAAACACCCATGACTTTTTCCCAAAATACATTGGATTTAAAACATATCCAGGTATCTGAAACCGGTTCCCTAACTTTACTTTAAAATCGTTAAATCCAAGAGCCGAGTTTTCCCTTTTAAAAATAATCCCCCTCCATAACCCAAAATGGTGAAACCGATTTAAAATCAAATTCCGGGAAAATCATTCAAAACTCATGGGATAGGAATGAACCTCTTTCTCGGCTCTCTTATCTTTGAAAAATAATAAATTCTCAATTTTTCCCAAAATCACTATAAAACTTAAAATGGAGGAAATTCATAAATAAAGGAGAAACTTAATAAAATCTATTGCATGCATTAAATTTAAAAATAAAAGTCTACTCACAGACTGAGGCTTTAGCCTGACGAAAACTCGAATTCCGCTCAAGCGAAGTCTCCACAACACGAGTCTCTTCGTGTCATGTTCCACAATTAATATTAATTTTCCAGACGCTAGAATAAATATTAAATAATATATGCGTACACGTTTATAAGCGTACAACTCGCTCAACAACTCCACACTTCTCAAATTGTCAACTAAAAATCTTCGACTTTCCTCAATAACTTAGGAGTCTTTAAAATAATTCTTAAACCTTATCCAGCAATAATCAATGGTCGGAATAATATTTAATTATCCGTCAATAATAATAAACTTGAAAAATTCCAAAACCTAACCAAAACTCCTCTAAAAATTACCAAATTTAAACCATAGACTCCTATCATTTTATACTATTTAATGGGTATGAAAAACTGCCTAAAAAGTGGCAGCACCACCGCCAGCAAAAATTTCGGAGACCTCCGATCGCCACCAAATTTTAACAGTAGCTTCGTCTCGTCATTTGGAACAACTTTCTAGTTCAACTCGAAGGCCAAATCGGCCTCTAACTACGTCATTTACGTGATGAACAGTAGAACCTGAAAATTTAAACATAAAAACTTTAAATCCTCAATTCTCCCTACACACTTCGAATCAAGCTACCAAATTCTAGGGGATTATAGTACTCCTAAAACTTATCCTATCCATATAAAGAACTCAACAATTGGTGTTTTAGAGAGAGAGAAATTCGATCAAAAACATTTCACTGTACATGTTTATAGGTGGAACCTAATATTTCACCTTTACCGGGTTACAATTAAATGTGAAGCCACTCTGGGCCCTTTGTCTGGGCCCAATTCGCCATAAAGCTAAGTAAAGCAAGGGAAACTACTCCCACATTGGAAAGGGACAGGAATGCTGCCTTCAATGCTACTATAAATACCGGCACATGCCTCCCCTTAAAGGTACGATGAAACTTCTTGACTATTCCCGAGTTTTATGCTTAATTGACAGTATCTAACTTAAGCATCGGAGTGGCTTCCCTCGGTAAACCCGGGGACGCCTCTTTGACGTGTTTGTTCTTTACACAGGAAAACTCGGAGTACAGGGAAGTCCGCTATTTCTGGAGCCGTGCAACCCGTTAAAGGGGCCACGAGCCACCCGGAAACAATTGGTGCTCTCGTTGAGAGTCGAACTCAAGATCTCACGCTTACCAAATGGACGCCAGCCAGACTTGCTAAGGTAATAAACCCAGTAGGGAAACCTCCGGGTTATGGAAACCCTTGCTAATGTAATTTTGACAGTGCGTACATCCCAAGTAGGTACCGAGTTATCTGCAAATGTTCAAATTTATTATATTTTGATGTTATATATAGAGCCTTTTCAGGCCCACATAAAACCCTACCGGGTTAGGTTTATCAATCAGTTTGTTGAGTGAATGCAGGCGATCTCCATATGACGTGAAATATTGCAAGCCTTAACGGCCATATTTCACTGTCAAAAATCGACAAGCTCCGATAATCTCCGATAATTTCCGGTCTACATGACGTGAAATATTGCAAGCCTTTCACGGCCTTATTTCATGGTCAAAACTTGTCAAGCTCCGATAAATCTCCGATAATCTCCGATAATCTCCATTTGACATGAAATATTGCAAGCCTTTCACGGCCTTATTTCATGGTCAAAACTTGTCAAGCTCCGATAAATCTCCGATAATCTCCGATAATCTCCATTTGACATGAAATATTGCAAGCCTTTCACGGCCTTATTTCATGGTCAAAACTTGTCAAGCTCCGATAAATCTCCGATAATCTCCATTTGACATGAAATATTGAAAGCCTTTCACGGCCTTATTTCATGGTCAAAACTTGTCAAGCTCCGATAAATCTCCGATAATCTCCGATAATCTCCATTTGACATGAAATATTGCAAGCCTTTCACGGCCTTATTTCATGGTCAAAACTCGGCAAGCTCCGATAAATCTCTGATAATCTCTGGTAATCTCCATAACTTGAAATATTGCAAGCCTTTCACGGCCTTATTTCAGTCTTTGAAAGTCTTAACGGACCCATACAGCCCTAGCGGCACTATTTTTATTTACATGCCAAATCGGCATTATATGTGTATTTTGTCAACACTTGCATATTTTGCATCAGATTACCGTGTTATTTGGCAGGAAGCCCTTGAAAGTCCTTATGGACCCGTAAAGCCTTAGCGGCCCTATTTTTTATTCACATGTCAAACCAGCACTATGTGAATTTTGTCAACACTTGCAGGTTATGCAACGGGTTGGAAGTCCTAACGGACCCGTACAGCCCTAGCGGCCCTATTTTCATTTTATAATATTAACATGTCAACCCGGCACTATATGCAAATTTCGTCAACACTTGCAGGTTAAACATCGGGTTGGAAGTCCTAACGGACCCTTAAAGCCCTAGCGGCCTTTCAAAGTCCTTATGGGCCCGTAAAGCCCTAGCGGCACTATTTTTATTTATATGCCAAACCGGCATTATATGTGAAATTTGTCAACATTTGCAGGTTATGCACCAGGTTGGAAGTCCTAATGGACCCGTGAAGCCTTAACGACCATATTTTTATTAACATGCCAAACCGGCATAATATGCGTACATTTTGTCAGCACTTGTATATTATGCATCACATTACCGTGTTATTTGACAGGAAGCCCAAACGGACCGGTAAAGCCCTACCGGGCCTATTGTTATTTTATGACGATAACATGCCAGACCGGCACTATGTGTAAATTTTGTCTACACTTGCGAGATATGCATCAAGATTAACGTGTTATTTTACAGGGAAAAACCCGTGTTATAAAAGGACATTCTCCCGCAAGGCCTTAGCGGCCCATGAAAGTCCTAACGGACCCGTATACCCTAGCGGCACTATCTTTATTTACATGTCAAACCGGCATGATGTGTAAATTTTTATATGCATCAAGTTACCGTGTTATTTCACAGGAGGAATTATGCGAAGGAAAAGCTTGATTACTTCAAGGAGGTCAATCACAAAAAGTAGCGAACCGCTACAAAACAGACTACACTACAAAAGCAAAGACAAATACTTAGGCTCCAGCTCAGAGCGCTGCAGACCCGCTACCACCACCAGTGCTCGAGCCGCCACGTCCTCCCCGGGGCCGTATGATAAACTGTCCCCTACGGAGCGGTGGCCGGTTTTGAGGACCACCGACAATCCCACCACGGGAAGTACCTCTCCGGGCTGCTGAAGAATGAACTGGGGGACTCCGAGCCGGGTTTGCAGGAGCCCTAGGGTTTGCGGCCATGGCAGGAGTCGACCGGGAGGTGCCTGCAGCCTCGTCGGGTCTAACGTGACCTTGGTGACCATCATACCCGGCTTTGTCGAGCCACCCTTGGCGAATCCCGGCGCTAACAATTTCGGCACGAGCCTCAGCCCTCGCCGACCGCAGCTTCAGCTCAAACTCTGGACTCGCTAGAAACTCGGAGACAGCAGAGTCCCTGGCCCGGGAAACGGCCTGCACCAACTCTCCTTTCTGCTGCTCCACAGAAGTCACTTGTTGCTGCAGCGCTTGATTTTGTTCAGTAAGCTGAGCAATGGCGGCATCTTGAGCACACCGGTCCTCCCGGTGACCCTCGATGGCTTTCTCCAATTCCGAGTTCTTGGCCACCAAGTCTGCTACGTGTTCTTCTGCCTTGGCCAACTTTGCACTCGACGCAATGGCTGATGCGCTTGCGAATTCCCGGACCCGAGCCAGGTTTTCTTCGCTCACCGTCACCTGGTCCCGGGCGGCCCGGAGATCGTCCCTGAGGACTCTCTCTCGCTCGGGGATGCCTTCGGTTATGAGCCGATCAGTTGCCAAGTACGACAACCTGACAGCCTACACAAATCAAATAACGGGTTAGTGCAAGGAACCAAAAACAAAAGAAGAACGAGTTAAAGGAGAAGACAAACTTACCCGCATCAGCTTCTCCTGCGCCCTCCGGGCTACAGTCACCGGGTCCTCATGCTCCAGGACATAGGAGTCGGCGGAGCAGTTCTTCAAATCCGCTACCATTCTCTGGATGGCCACGTCCGCCATTCCCGCGCCCGCCAACTCCTCCATTATTTCTATGGTGTCCCGGTGCTGCTTTCTCTCCCTCCTCTCTTTCCTCTCCTTCCTTCTCTTCTTCCTCTCGGACCTTGCCGAGCTAGATGCCTCCCGGGTTCGTTTGTGGGAGGGGACGGGTTCCACTTCGCGCACTTCGTCGCTCCCATCACTCCCCTCAGGGTTCTCACTCATCAACCCTTCGAAACCAACTTCTTCACCCCCGTTGTCAGCCCCATCTTCAGTCAACTCCTCTTCACCCGGGAGCACAGATGAGGGCACCGCGCTCGTCACCGGTTCTTCAATCTCTTCATCGGCGAAGGTAAATTGAGTCACCGGTTCTTCGAATACCGGGTTTTCTTCCGCCTCCGCGGGATTCCCTTCAGTTTCCTCTTCCTCCTGATAAATCTCCGGGCCAAGTACCTCAGCAAGGTACCCGGGGATCTCGTTGAAGTGCAAGGTGTCCACGAGGAATTTCTCAGTATCCCCTTGCTCTGCTTCTGGGCGCAGGAAAGCCGCTTTCGTGGTCAGGTTAATGTCATATAATTGACCATCCGCTGCTTGTGTCCGGATCCCAGCCCATACAGCTTTATCTTCAAAGCCGTCGTATATTCCCGGGTTCTTCCGTTTCGTGAACTCCATCGGAAGAAGAGCTGCAACAAAAGAGATAACCCGTTAGACGAGCATGTGACAACAAAAATTAGAAAGGACACCGGACAAACCTGGTAGCTCCATCAACCGGCACCTGCTGTACACGTACAGCCTACAAAGCCGGTATGAACTCCGGTCGTCTTGCCCCCGAAAAGCCCACAGCATCCTCCGGATCCTCTTCTCCATCACCGGCTCTAGAGGAATGTCGGGGACATCTGCAACACAAACAACATAATTATAACCCGGGATAGAGAAAAGAAAGAAGAATCCGGAGAGAGAAGGACTCACTCATCAGTGGCTGGAAGTCACCCGGTACTTGAAACGCGTATCCCGGGTCTTGAAAGTTTCTTATCAAGAAACTTTTCTCCCTCCAGGTCCGGCTCACGGAGGTTGGCAGGTCCTCGACGATCTTCTTGAAAACCGCTTTGGACTTCAGTTGGATGGTCCCGCTGAAACCCGCCTTCCGGGAGTACTCGGCCCGGTACATGGCGTGTAACTCGTGATAGGTTGGCATCTGCTGCTTCAGCACCTTGTACATAACGCACAACCCGAGTAGCTGCCTCCACATGTTCGGTCCAACTTGCCCGATTGCGAAGTTGCTCGCAGCCAAGAGGTACTGCACCTCTACCTTCAGCGGGAGTGACAGGCCGCAGCGTAGCTGATACTCGTGGCACAGCGTCCACCCATCCCCGGGAGCGAAGAACTGGTCCTCGGGTTCTAGAGGCCGTATTTCTACAGACTCGGGGATCTTCCAGTTGCTCCTTAGCTCCACGATCTCCTCCGCTGTCAATGAGTACCCGGGAGGGTCAAGAGCGGTCCCATCAGTGAAGGTTACGGAGGCAAACTCGGGGACGTGAGTGTCCATTGTTTCGTTGGTCATCTGCAAAACAAGAAAACACGGGGGCGTCAACAAAAACCAGGTAACCCGGCGTCACGAAGCTAAATTCCCAGACGCAGAAACCCAGAAAACGTTCCTGGGAACCCAGAAACAGTACACAAATCGTCCCAAAACAATCAAAAAGGAGGGAAGAAGAAACAATACCTTACTTTTGAGTGTTGGAAGGGGTTTTTGAGATCGATTTGAGATTGAGAATCAAAAGAAACAGCGACAAAAGAAAGCGACAGGAAAAAGCACGAAAAAGTTATCGGGTTTGGAGGTGAGACAAAACTGTCACCCTCAACCCCTATTTATACAGTTAGAGACGTACACTGAAGGGACGTTTCGGTTTTTCGAGAAAATCGACACGTGTCGTGCATGCCGCGTCCCAAAACCGAAAAAACTTTCCAGTTTCCACCACTTCAAACTGAAAACTTTTCAGTTTCCCCCCACTACAACCCGGAGACGTCGTTTTGAGTTCTCAACGTAAAGAATGTCTGCGGTTTACGCTTGCGTACGGACTTGGGGGACTGGGTACCCCGGGTTTGGTTGCTAACTTTGTAACCCGGTAAAGAAACGATTTTAAGTCCCCACCCAAGCGTACCCCTTGACTGAGGACTTGGGGGACTTGTTTATAGGTGGAACCTAATATTTCACCTTTACCGGGTTACAATTAAATGTGAAGCCACTCTGGGCCCTTTGTCTGGGCCCAATTCGCCATAAAGCTAAGTAAAGCAAGGGAAACTACTCCCACATTGGAAAGGGACAGGAATGCTGCCTTCAATGCTACTATAAATACCGGCACATGCCTCCCCTTAAAGGTACGATGAAACTTCTTGACTATTCCCGAGTTTTATGCTTAATTGACAGTATCTAACTTAAGCATCGGAGTGGCTTCCCTCGGTAAACCCGGGGACGCCTCTTTGACGTGTTTGTTCTTTACACAGGAAAACTCGGAGTACAGGGAAGTCCGCTATTTCTGGAGCCGTGCAACCCGCTAAAGGGGCCACGAGCCACCCGGAAACAGTACACTTGATAAACAAATCAGAATTTCTCCTGATTTACGGCGAGTTAGGTCGGAAAGTTTACCTAGGAATGAAGTAGACTCGGAGGCCGAACTTTTAGGACCAGTGCAGCGGCGAGTGGTGGAGCGACGGCGGCGCTGTGGCGACCGAAAGCTTCGTCAGCGTTTTCCGTCGGAGAGGAGAGAGAAAAGGCCAGGTGAAAAATCTGATTTTTCACCCCGGTAACTCTTATATATAGTCATTTTACCGCACAGTAACTTTACATTTTTGTTTATAACTTTCTCATACGAACTCCGATTTGAGCGTGCTACATGTCCACGAACTCATAACGACGCCCTCTACAACTTTCATGAAGAAAGTTTTCCCAAATTCTCGACTTAACGAAAAGTTAACTTTACGATCATTGTACGGTTAAACGGTTACTTTAAATGATAAAAGACTAAAGTAACCAACCGTAAAATAATTCTAGTATCGGGATATGACAGATAGTCCCTGAACAAAATTGGGTGTAAGTCTAAATCCCTGGATTTTTACCAATATAACACTGAGTTAGTTAGCCAACTTAAATCTAACTTGAGTGAGTTCTTTGTTTTGGTTTGGGCGTTGTGGGCCTTTCTATTCTCCCTCCTCAATTTAATTTGGGTGAGTTCTTTGTTTTGGGTTTTAGTGATTCTGTAAGAAGTGGAAATATTCCTTCATGCCATATTGAAGAGTTTGCCATCCCTTTTTGATGGAAAGGTACGTCGATGTGGTCTTAGGCCTCGATTCATTAAGTTGAGGTACTTTGATTTGGTTATATAGGTTATTGTTTTTTAGACCTGAATAAAGTTCTCTTGTGGACATAATTTTTTAGTTAGTCTCTATTTTGTAGTTTCTGTTGCATAGTAGTTTGGTAGCTTTTATTTCAGAAACTCAGTCTTTATGTGAGCATTGTTTGCAATATGGAGTTTGTCTTTTGACATTCTCCGAGTTTAACCTAGTATGTCGTAGATTGAAATCAATGGAGCTCAACTCCACTTAATTTCTCTAAAAAAACTTAAATAGTAAATTATTCATATGTTCCTTTCTAGTTCTTGAGCGAGTCTGAAGAATAGGTCAAGTTGTCATTGTCTTGGAATATTGGATTCCATAGGTTATTCCGTCACAACTGATACATCGAAAAATAAAGGGATAGGAGATTGGAATCCACCAATATGTTTTTGATCTCGAATCTACGAGAGGTTCTGGAATCCACCAGGAATTGAGATAAACTCAAGGGTTTTTTTTATAAAATCAAGGTTAACGAATACAACTGATAAAAGCTCCGTATATAGAAGCAAACAAACCCTAGGACGACTAACAATGAAACCTAAAAGCCCATGGATTAAAATAAAATAAAGTCTAAAATAAATAAAATAAAATAAAATAAAACAAAACAAAATAATAAAAATAAAACTCAAAAATAATTAAAACAGTATTCTGGAAGCCCAACGAACTTAGATATACGTAAATAATTTGCCACAATTAAACGGTTCTCCAATCTTTATTTTCCGTCGGAAAACGACCCTCCTTGGTTTTACATCAACAACAAACGGGTAGATATAAAACGACCCTCCTTGGTTTTACATCAACAACAAACGGGTAGATATAGGTAACAAATGCATCGGGTGTTCTTCTGCTTAAATTTGTATGTTAGAAGTGAATGATACGTAGGTAACGTAATAGAAAAATACTTGAAGATGGTGGTAATAATATACTCTGAGTCTGTTTCCAAGAAGAGAGGGACAAACATATTAGAAGTTTAAGAGATCGAAGATTATCAGATACGTGATCTGTTTTACTAGGAAATCACAGGTTGGAAAAATAATAGAAGTTTCTTTGCCGCAGACACCTCACTTCTCTCTCTGTGGTTAGTTTTCTGGGTTGCTATCCAGGTTTTATATCTTAATTGTCTGCGTATCTGCAGTGGATGCTAGCCGAGCGGATGTAAGCAATGCCGCCCATGATGGTTCTGCAATGCAATCGGGTTGATCGTATTTGCTTGGGCCTAGGGATATTTTCGATCCGTGATCGAACCCTAGCTTGTTTATGGAGTTTTTCGATTCGGATTTGAAACTTGATGATCACTTTGTAGCTGACTCGATCATATCCTTAATTTTGGTAGAGTGATAGTTAGAAGGAGGAGGCCAGCGGACCTTCGTCGGAAAAGATCCACCGGAGTTTGCAGCAGTCGACTTTGAGGTATGAAAACCTCGAATTTTCTTTCGTTTTCAACCTTGTAGTAATGCTTAGAGTGTATAGAAGCTGGTTTTGTATGTTTAGAAGTTCGGTTTGGCCAGAAAAGACTTGTTTTCTGGCGAACCTGAGATCGGAGAAGACAAAAGGTAAAAACCTTGATTTTTACCACAACATAGTTAACTTTTACTGTTTTACCATGATGTGAAATGTCAGAACTGCCCCTGACAGTTTGCGGTAATTACATGGGTGCCACTAGGGCTGAAATTTTAGAAATACCCCTGGCAGTTTTGTATAATTATAGGGTTGTCATTGAGGCTGAAATCTTAAAAATGCCCTTGACAGATTTGTATATTTATAAGACTGTCACTGAGGTTAAAAAGACGACACTGCCTTCCGCAATTTTAGTTAATTACAGGGCTGCCCTTGAGGGTGGAATTCCAGAAATACCCTTGACAGCTTAGCATATTTACCAAGCTGCCATTGAGGTCGAATTGACTATACTGCCCTTGACAGTTTAAGATAATTACAAGGGTACCCTCTAGTTGATATTACTGTTATGCCCTTGGAAGATTTTTTATTTACGTAGATGTCATTATGTTACATTTTTTATATGTGTGAATGTTGTATGTTAGGGTTAGTCTCGATAGATAGCTAGTTTTTAAGTACCTCAGCGGAGAGATTAAACTCCGGAATGGCTTTAGTCGTATGACATCCATAATAGGTTATCTACCGATAAATAGAAAAACGGGATTTGTCCGGTTAGGACGTTAATTAAAATAAAAGCTACGTGTGGTTAATCCTTGAGTACATGGTACGTAGACAACCTGATAGGGATTCGGGTGCAGTCAGAAATAATATTTAGACCCTAGGTTCTCTAAAGTAGTTAGTTTGAAATCCAAATGTGGAAATCGTGATAACCTTCGGTTGTGAGGTCTATTCCGGTATCGTTTGGATTATTGAAAATGGATTGAGAAAAAGGGTTATCTCTTCTCAAGGGGGATTACGAGTAAATCTCTTTTGAGATGAGTCCCGCACGTCCTATCCCGAGTTTAGAGAGGTAAAACTCAGACCGGGACGTGACACAAACCCCTTTTTACAAGCAACTCTTCTATCATAATGCTTTTATGTAAAAAGAATAGAGAGAGGAGTTGCTCCTAAAAACTTAGGTACAAATTTACAACTAGTCTAGTTTGTTTGTGTCATTCAATGACATATTTACAAAAGTATGACGTACATCATTATGACCAATTGGTTCCCGGTATGCATGTGTTTTTTAATCATTTTTTACATGTCCCAAATTAATTCATTTGCTCATTTTTTTCTCCTTGGAACGTGAACTATAAATTTTGTTAATTCGCCGTTTCAATTTTGTTAATTGCTAATTAATGTGATATTGGTATACATGATGCACTCTTGAAGTGCTCACCCAAGAAGAGAGGTAGACCGAGAGGAAGCAAGAACAAGAAGGTGTGGCAGATGATGGAAGCACAGATTCCATGGCACCAGGGGTAGAGTTGTCAGAGACTGGATTGGCATCGGAAGCTAGTGGAGAGTGATTCCTATGTAACAACATCAGGATTCCTATATAAGCTAACAAGGAACACCTTCAATTTGACGAAAATGTACACTCATAGGTCTTAGGCCTTATGTCTTGTTAAGATATTTGAGTAGTTTGTATAGATTATTTGTTTTCTAGTATAAGCCCCCTTTTTTGGATCAAATTTTCAGATTATGATTTCCCTCCTTTCAGTTTTGCTTCTATAATCCAATAATGAGTTTGCTATTGTAGCGGAGCTTGCTCTTGCTGACCTTGCAATAGTTTGTCGTATGACTTTTTTGATTTTTGGAATACATCCATAATTTTTTTTGTTAAAAAATGTGATATTGGTAAACAGTAACCAACATGGAAAAGAAATAGAAACCTTATATTAAATGGAAACCCAAATTCCCCATGTACTCTAGTTCATGATCAAGACGGATTCCTTAATGGTTAATAGTGACTATAAATTAATCTAGCCACTGCGTTAATTGTAGTAATTCAAAGCCAAACGAACCAGAATGAATAACGGTAACTACAATGATGATAATCTCCTACCGGGGCAAAGATTATCACCGAACAGAAGAAGACTCTGAAAGACTCACGCGTAGGGCGAACCGTCGGAAACGTGGCACTTGGAAAGAAGAGTCCGGCAAGAAGATAATGTCTGTGGAAACTAATAGTGATCGGATATAAGAAACCCTCGGTTACAAAAACGACAAGTCCCCGCATGAAGGATGCTGGATAATGCACGAGTTTGAACTTGATCCATCCCAACTCGTACATAGGAAACAAGAGACAAATAACGTTCTTTGTGTACTTCGAAAGAAAAAGGACCCCGAAGAAAAAAACGCAAACAGCTAGAAGAGATGTCCGGGGACAATTCTGTCGCAGATGATGGAACCTATAACCTGATTAGCAATAAGCAAAAACTTTTCAATAGCGAAGCGTCCACTTCCAATACACCACCACCGCCGGAGCCATTAGGCTTTGGTGCAGTGAAAGGTGAACACGAACAGTTCTGGCAACCTCCATGCAACAGTAACCCTAATGCACAGACACTACCATTGCCATATACCTTTCATGGTGAAGAAAATCAGGGACTGCCACAATTTGCTGCTGTAGAGGAGCAATATAGGGGGCAGCAGCAATATGTTGCTCCATCTGGAGATGTCGAGAAGATGAAATTCCCTGACACGGAGGAAAATCTGTGGCAGCATATGGCAGGTCATGAAGTAGGCACCACAGTACCTCACCCTCACACATCGTCGTCACCGTATTTATATGATGGTGTCCATCACAAGTACTTTAATTAGCTTTCTGCATCTGTGCTAGCTCTATGCTCACAAGTTATATGTATGTAGTGTAGTTGAGTTATTTATAATTTTGCTAGTGATTTATTTGCTTCTTCTAGCTGTATAAGTACTTACTGTTTCAAATTTTTCACTCTCAAACATGAAATAAGATCGTCAAATAGATAGTGGAGGAGGAATCGATTTGTCCCTCGACTAGGGTTTGCTCCGTAAAACAGGAGAAAGCCTTGGAAGGAGGGTGGTGCGGTACACTTGTCCGGCGGCGCCCCTGCATCGGTGTTGGCCTCTCGCCTCGCCGGTTTAAGGTCGGTGCGCCCGGACGGGCTGTGTTGGTTTTGTGGTGGCGGCAGGGCGTTTTTTAGAACCTTGTATGCTTCTAGAGAGAATTTGAGATGCTAGATATTTCAATATTATTGGAATCCTAGATAATTTCAGGAAATTATCTATTTATGCTTGTGTCATTTGCTTATATCTACAATCAGTGAAGTAGCTGGCCGGATAGATGAGTTAAAATGTAAACGTCTTATTATTGAGCATGTCAATTATTATAGAACTGAGAGTTAGTATGATTTATGCTCGCTTCCACAAGGTTCTTCTCTCACACCTCCCCGCTCCTCCACCGCCACCAAACCCAAAATGTCCTTGTCTTCCTCCTCCTCCTCCTTCTCCCCTTCTTCACTCCCCAACCAACAAGACCCACAAGACCAAAACCTCTCCCATGTCCTCAAACACCACTTCACCCACTACCTCTCTTCCCTCTCCTCCACCCCACAACCTCCCCCTACCCTCTCTACTCCTCCATCTTCACCTCCAACCCATCTCCATTTCCACCCTCCCAACTCCTCTACGACTCTCTATCTCTTTCCGCTTGGAAATCCACCCCCTTCTCCACCTGGTCCCTCCGTGTCAACCCCTCCAGCGGCAACACCGAGGCTTACGTCATCTCCCCGGCTCTCCATTCCCTCTCAGACACCGCTTTCGCGGCGCATTACGCTCCGAATGAGCACGCATTGGAGCTCCGGGCGAAGCTTCCGTCGTGGGTGTTTAAAGATTTGCTTCCTGAACTAGGTTTTGGTTGCGGTGGCGGCCGCGGAGCTGGGTGGGATGTGAAGATTCTTGATGGTTTGGGATATGAGGATTTGGAGAAGGTTATGGGGGTTGGGAGGGAGGCGCATTTTGAGATTCCGGTGAAGGGAGATAGAGTTTGAGCTTGGTTTTTCCTAGTGGAGGTGGGAGAGTTGAGGTGGACTATGAGAAGCTGAGGTCAGCTATTGAGGGGTTTGGGGAGTTGGAGTGGAAGGGGAGAGGAATGTGCTTAGTAAGGAGCATATTTGTTGGGATTTGATATATAGAACGGCCGAGGCGGTGAAGAAAGAGAGGGATGTAGATCAAAGGTTAGTGGTTGATGAGTTTCGGAGTAGTGGGAGTTGTAGTGAGGGTTCGTATAAGGGGTTTACGGTTAGGGAAGTTGTTAGGAAGCGGAGGAGTGCTGTGGATATGGATGAGGTTACTGTGATGGGGAGGGATACGTTTTATCAGATTCTTTTGCATTGTCTTCCTTCCGGGAGTGGAGGAAAGCAGAAGCGGCAGCTGGCATTGCCGCTCTTTCGTGGGATGCTCAGGCTCATGCAGTTTTGTTTGTTCATAGGCTGAAGGGACTGCCGGAGGGTTTGTATTTCTTGGTGAGAAATGAGGATCATTTTGATGAGCTCAAGAAATCTATGAGGTCTAGTTTTAAGTGGGTGAAACCTGAGGCGTGTCCTGAAGAGCTTCCTTTGTATGAACTTCATAGAATTGATTTTCAGGCTCTTGCCGAAAAGCTCTCCTGCCATCAGGTTTGTCAAAACTACTGTAGTTTTTATTTTGAGGTTCATAGGTTAGTGAAAATAGCTGTGAATATGGATGGTACATCTATGCTAGTCATTAGTATATAACTATATATACATTGTGAAAGACCATTATACCTAAAAAGCAGAAATCTTTTTTTTGCTTCTATGCTGTGTTGACTACTAATGGGAAAGACATAGTTTCTTATTGAAATTAAATTTGAAAGCAATAAACATGTTTCAAAAAATTCCTTCTTGTGACTTAGCGACATTAGTTCCTGAGAAATCAATGTTGAATGTAATCTACTTCTCGATAGATGACTACGATAATGCAGGCTTTCATGTTGTCCAGTGAAACTCATATTGTTAATTTGTGTGTGCCTGTAAGCTTGTTCAATACAACATGCAAATACGTCTTTATGGTTAAGCATGTGAAACTGATGTGAAAACTCGTATATTTCTTAAATGTAATGTGTGAGTCCTTGAGCTGAATTTGTTAGTATACATTAAACTAGAGACTGGCATGACTACAAGGCTGCTAATAATATCCTTGTGTGGAAATTGAACTATCATAATGTCCTCGTGTGCTTCTTCACTTTTACAGTTTCCTGTTGTTCTATTGTAGTGCATGAATTGCTTGGCTTGCAAGGATCAAACTTCCTGAGTTTATATCATTCACAGTGGGAGGCCCGGTCATCGACAAACGGATTATGAGTCTGCCAGCATATCCTGGCCCTGATGTTGATGCCTGAAACAAGGTTTTAGTTAGGCGTACGTAGATAACCACACTGCTTTTTATTGTTATGGTTGTACATACATACTAGAAACCACCAGGGAGTAGTTTTTATCTGGTTGAGAGGTGCAGTTAAGTGTTTATAATGCTTGACATCACATCCTTTATAATGCTTCTTTTGATGTCAAGCATTATAAATGTTTCCTTCCACTCTAAACGGTCTGCGATTATACAAATATATCATAGTTGTGAGCTTGTGATGACAGCTCTTTGGAAATTTAGTGTTGTTAAACTGCTTGCATGAACTCAGTGGCTATATGGATTATGTCAGTTTACATAATATGAGAGATAATGTTGTAATCACTTAATTTATCTAGTCTGCGACTTGGAAGTTTGTATTCTTTATACAGGCAAGGATTGGGCATGGCAATTTCCCTCTTCACTAAGTACGGGGCACATGTTTGGTTGATTTTAAAGCATAATAATTTTTTAACATACATTTTCTAAAAATCAAAAAACATTTTCAAGATACCAAAAAAATAGAAGACGGTTAATACAGACGTATAAATTAGAATATGCAATTGTATACCAAATTGTTTGGTTGCAAGATTGTTATGTACTTTTGCTCAGTCCTTCATGTGAAGTTGTGAACTACAAGAAATCTATGCATCCTTCCCATGTGAATTGTGTCAAAGGTCACTCATATCTGTCCATGCAGGTGGATATATGATCAAAACCGTTTGCTAATTCTCCACAAAGAAGATACTGTATTGTATTAGACAATATATGTATTTATGTATTAGATACTATATGTACAATACAGTATCTAATACTGTATTGTATTAGACAATATACTAATTTAAATTTTTAAATAAGGTATGTTGGGGAACTTCACTCTTAGTATTGTAATTTGTATGGATCATCTCTGAAGGTTTGTAGATAGTAGGAATCAAGAAAAGAAGCACTAGGAGGCTATTGTCATCAAGATAGTTATGAGTTGCGTTGAGGTATGAAAATACGCACATAACAAAGTGATGTGATCCATTTTGATACTTGAATTGTTGAATACAAGTTGTCTGTCTTAAAACTTAAAAGTTGTCTGTAATGTGTCTAATCAATAAGTCAATAACCAATGTTTGTATGCAAATGTTTTTTCAGAGAAAACAATAATAACACCAATATTAATGCCTACGATTTGCAGTCTTATGTCTAACATTGGATCCATAACCATGCCATTTAGTTCTGTGTAATTTTGATCTATTAATGTGAATTTTTAATTACATGCGTCAAAAGTCTCTCAAAATGTCTATGAATGTGAATATGCTAGTAGGTTAGCAGTTAAACTTGGCAAAGGTAATGCATACTTCCTTTAACCTGATCAGGAACTCAGGGTTTCAGATTACAGTGAGTTAACCAGAAAGAAGAAATTAGACGAAAACATAATGCATAAAAAATGTATTAAGCTTCCAAAAGCTGAATATATGAGCATTGAAGGATACTTCTGAATATATTAATGAAGGTGTCTATGTTTAGTTTGTTGAATTGATCATAGTATCAGATTAGATATGATATATACACTTTTTTTCTTTGCTTTTCTTTTCCTGAACTTGCATATTTCACTGTTCAAGTGAAACAGAACAACCCAATATTATATCCAAAAAAACAGAACCAAACATCGAGGCCAATGTCTTAAGCAGTTTGTACTAGGATGAGGTGGACCAAACAGAAGAAGACCTGGAAAGCAAAGCAAAAATTCTTTATGACACAATTTCTTAGGCTGGTTCACCACAATTCAGTATAGATGAGACAATCTTTCATATATTACCTGTACCTGACCTCTCAAATTCCAGACCATCTTCATCAAATCTCTAGACTTGCTGCAAAGAACTGAAATGTGCGATGTCTTAATTTTAGTACTACTCACAAGGAAATAAAAACTGGACAAAGATATGATTTATGATCTAATCTTCTCACCAATATCTCCCCCCTTAACTGTAGGGCTTCCACACAGTAGTACTGTTTAGCATTTCAACCAATAGCTGTCTCCAGATTAACGGACTGGGAACTATTCTAAGCAGCTGGACTGGAGGCACATATTGCTTGATCCACTTTGAATGTTACAATTCCCTTGCTAAATTTCTGTTGCGTATCTTATTTTTTGTCATCCTGGTGTCTCAACAGAATGAAGCATATATAATGTAACCATATTTTGAACATAAAGAACTGAAGCTGCACACTTTCTACATAAGCTCAACCGAAGAGTATTCAGTCACCAGAAGAAAATTCCAATGTTTTGAGGAGTATTGTAGTCAGGTCAACCTATGTTTACCAATCACATTTATCAATCCTTGAAGTCTTGAACAATGAGAACACCCTACCTATGTTACCAATCACATTTCTAAAGGAATACTGAAAATGCATCACAAAGCTGAAGGGGTTACTGAATCCGAAAATGTCATCGATTTCATATTTAAATGAATCCAAGAAGAGACCCATCACAAGTCCAGCTTTCCAATAATTAAACTTGGTTATCAGGCTTTTAGTCTTCTCCAATAAAGGAAGAGAAGTCTTGTACATGAGTGCCCCAATTCCCTCCACAATAAGCATAGCAAAGGCAGCTGAAAGAATGTCCCAGTCTCCCGTTTGCCCAATAACAGTAGAATAAGCAGTTGAACAATAGAAACCGACTAGGAATAAGAGTATTTTCACGGGTAAACCTCTCCTTATCTCTCCAATTCTGGCCCCTAACTTGGATTGAATATCTTGGATAAACCTAATTAACCGTGTTGTGCCTGTACTGCCATTTGTTGGAGATGGGTCTAACCCATTGTTATCTACACTGCTTCTGATAGACCATGAAATGCTCCTGTACAGTTCAATATAACACAGGAAATTATAGCATAGGAAACATTTGGTACTTCAATTGATTAACTATTGGTGCACTCAATTGTAGAAGGATGAATCACCGATTTGAAAAGTCTTAAACATTTGAATGCCAGAAATAGCATAGGAAAGAGGTTTAAAATATATTTAGTAGGTATCATCATAAAATATCTCAGTCACTTTCTTTCTATAAATATTACACCAATGTTAAGATCCTAACACAAATTCAATTTGCATGGTGACTTACTTGACCAGAAGAGGCTCAGGCATGCAGAATATACAGCCGCGAGAATTGAGCTTGTGGCCAAAAGCACCAGTAGGTTTGTAAGACATTGCACAAAGACCCAGAGCCATAACTTTGAAAGTGATACACTCAGTAGATAAAAGCTTAACACTCCTTGGATAGGTAGGTAATGTAATTGCAGCCGCCATTATCATATACAACCTGCAAGCAAAAATTCATAATGTAATTCTAAACTATGCCGAATTCAGTCATAACTATCCTCAATAAGTATGATTATCAAATCTTTTTCCTCTGGCCTACAATGTACATGTTTTCAAGTAAACATGTAGTTCCCACCTCATAATAACTCCTATGCAACTATTCTCTGAATCTGCACACATCAAAATCCTACCGAAAATGATATTCTGATGACCCAACAATGCAGAAACTGTCATAATGTGTACCCAGAAAGCTAAGAAGAAAATAAATAAGAACGTAAGAGAAAGAAGAAGCTTTTCCTTCCCTTCCCTTCCCTTCCCTTCATTTTGGTTAATATACTTTTCTGTTAGGTGTCCTGAGTAAATGTCCTGGTGCAGTGCCCATTTGAGACCGGGCAATAGTTGACCCGGCCCATGACCCATGTAACAGCAATAATAACACACCACCTGTTCTGTTTATGAGGGAAGATAGAAAGACCCCAAATTTGAGGCGAAAGTTTCGGTTTTTAGTAAAATGGCAACTATGGCGGTGGAGCTTCAACTTTCCAATTAGGGTTTTACAGAGCCTGATCGGAAACCCATCGCAGAAAGTTAGGGTTTTGGGGGTGTAATCGAGTTTAAAGATTAGGGCTTTTGAGGAGTCTAGGGATTGGGATCGCTGCTGAGGGTGGAGGCTTGATCAGGTAACTGAGTGTGTTTTGGTTATCGAAATACCAGATAGCCTACTTTAAAGAAATTGCATCAGAAACTTCAATTCAGCTGACTTTATCGAAATACCAGATAGCCTACTCGCGCTCTCAAAAGTTACTACCTAACATTTTGAAGCACAAACATATGCTCTAAATGGGAAATTCATTCATTGATTCATACCATTATGATAAAATTGCGCTTCACATAAGTAAACCATATGCCACAAAGCTCGATTGAAAAACAAAACAAAAACCAACACCAAGTTCTTCAACTATTTAATTGATATACATAGTTGAGAAGAATTAACTTGGCTGAGAATTTCACCGTTGCCTTTCACCTGCAATCACAAAACCCAGTTCAGTAAAAAACTCAAACTTGACAAGTACCCAGTAACAAAATCAACCCAAAACAACAAGAACATCTTGGGGATAGGGAGTTCGAGTTTTTGGTTCTAAAGAAGTTGAGGGTTGAAGAAGGGTTGAAGAGCTCTGAGGGAGGTTTGTATGTGTGAAACTGAGGGTTTAGAGAGGAGATTTAGGCGCCAAAATGTGGAAGAGAGAGCCATTCTCTGTGCAGAGAGTAGATGAAGAATATGGCGCACTGTTTAATCTGGTGGCTTTTATTCCACCAACGATCGGTTTGTTTTCTTTTTTGTGTTTTTTTCATTCAAGACGAATGAATAATCTATTAATCAATATACAAGTCCAATTACAATACTCGCATAATCAGTTTGATCTGATTACATAAAATTAAATTGATTAGTTAAGTTTGTTTTTCTTTATTTTGTCTTTTGTTTTAGTGTGATTGCATATTTGTTTGGGTATAAGTTCAATTGGTATTGTATGAGAGCTGCAATTTGTAGTTAGTGTGTTATATGCACGTGCATCAATTGATTTTATTTACTCTCTATACGCAAGACAGTAGATCGATTCATGATGTATCCTTTATCTGAGAATGAAATATCTTTATTTAGAAAAAAAAATAGTTTGCAACTATCTCTTGATAGAAATATTAGAAACAACAAATATCTAATTGTTGCAAGACATCACGCGCCGCAACCACACTGAGTCGATAAGTCACTAGAAGCATAAACCAAGAAATTCCATGTCTTATAGCCGATGACAAATAAACCTCTTAACACAAATAAGAAGTAACTCAACAATCCAGACAACATCTTCTCCATCCAATAGACACAAACCAAGAGAGTGGCGTGACTATGAAAGGAAGAGATTCGGCTTCTCTATTTGAATTTGTTTGCTTAGATTTGCTTTAATGATTTAAAATCATTAAATTGAATAAAGATGATATGCGGATGACATTAAGGGACAGCATTGTACTTAATCTGATGGTTTTAAATCACTCAAACAAGAAAAAATCAAGCAGAAAAACCAAATTCAAAAGGAATACGGAGAAGAAATGATATGGGATTGGATAAAATTATTTTTTATGTGTTTTTTCAATTTTGGATAAAATTTTATCTGGGCGATATGAGATTTATTAAAGTGATAACAAACGAGAAGAATAGATGATGACGAGTTACTCCGGATCTAAACAAAGTTAGAAGATTGTTGGACATTTAGGTAGATATAGCCTTAGAGAGAAAAACCACAACAAAGGTGGAAGGGGATGCAATGTCCTCTCCGAACCCTTTAGCCTTCAATCTAGATCTGGAAATGGCTAAGAATTGGGCAAAAGGTCCAGCACTCTAGCGCAACATAAAACTTTGTTTTTTTGTTCAGTTATTTTCCAAATGGAAGGTCAACTATATTGAGGTTAAGCAATACCTTAAATTAGCATTACACACGTTGCACCTGTTTAATTTGTAACGTTTCATTAAGTTTTCGCCGGAAAAAAATACTTGTACCAAAATACCCGACAAAAAGAGATATCTCTTATGACATCTATACGTAGCAACTAAATATTATGACCTATACGGCTAGAGAGTAAGAGCTTGCAATTAGGAGATTTTCGAATGTTCTGTTGGACAGTGTTTTAAACTTAAATTGATATTAAGCTCAATATAGAATAGACTAGTTCAACATTCTCATTTAATTGTTTTGATTAAAATCAGATATCATCAAATAAATTCAGAAATCTAGTCGTTGCTTGAAAAGTATCCCAATAGTAAAAATGAATTCATTACATCTATACCTTTTACTGAAGGTGCTCCTTTACTGAAAAGCAAATATATTTACGAGGCCTGGTATGAGAAAGGAGCTAATCTTCGTCGTCCCTGAACCAGCTGTACGTCACGGCTGTGCTGAAAGAGTAAAGTTACCTGATTCTGGTTGACCATGTCAATTTGTCTGTGGGTGGACTTACACATATGTCACCTCCATCAGGCCTGAGGAAACTGTCATTGTATTTCTCTTATCAAATTTATGAGCAACGTAGCGCACAGACAACGTAGCACCCAGACACAGGTCCTAGCAGCAAGAAGGTAAATGTGTCTGGATATGACTTGATAAATCTACCAGGTGCTTTGAAATGCAATATTGTCAGTCTCATATCTATCACTCACCAACCACCATCTCCTTTCTCACCATCTCTATATATCTTCAATACTCTCTTTGAGATATCATCATCAACTGCATGCCATGGCTCCAGAATCAGATGCTTCTGCTGCAACTTCATCTAATAATGAATTCAAGGTAATGTTTTCTACTCAGAGGAACTATCAAACTATGAATCTATGACATATGTACATTTGTAATCTCGGCAACTTTGTTCTAATTCTTTAGTTTTTTACTGGAATTCTGACGATTACTATAATTTCATAGCATTGCCTATTGCGCTTTATTACTACCTACCCATGGTATGTTTCTATTCTTTAATTAGACGTTAATGAAATATCAAAGGAAGCTATCACAAACGGTTAGGGATTAGTATCAATATCTTTGTGTAATCTTTATGTAATTCTTCTGTAATCAGAATGATTCATTTCCTAGTCCTAGAAGTTAGCTAGAAGTCCTGTAATCAGAATGATTCCTTTCTTAGTCCTAGAAGTTAGCTAGAAGTCTTATATATGTAGCCTTGTACTTAACGTAAATCAATCAATTCAGTTTCATCACAATACCTCATTCTTTTATGGTATCAGAGCCATAAGTTTCTGAGCCAATTTCCAAACACAAAACCCTAAACCTTCCCTGCTACAAACAATGGCAGGAGATGATTAAAAACCAGAAACAGCATCAGAAACCCCTGCATGGGAGAATTCAAATCACGCCAATTTCCAAACACAAAACCCTAAACCTTCCCTGCTGCAAACAATGGCAGGAGATGATCAAAAACCAGAAACAGCATCAGAAACCCCTGCATGGGAGAATTCAAATCACGCCAATTTCCAAACACAAAACTCTAAACCTTCCCTGCCGCAAACAATGGCAGGAGATGATCAAAAACCAGAAACAGCATCAGAAACCCCTGCATGGGAGAATTCAAATCACGCCCTATACATCCATCATTCTGATCAACCAGGAATGATATTTGTTCCTCAACAACTAGTGGAGGACAACTTCAGCTCTTGGATTGAGAGCATGGACATGACACTTCAAATCAAGAACAAAATAGGGTTAGTGAATGGAACCCTAACCAAACCCGTCAAGAATCCGGATGCACAGCTGCAATGGAACCGTTGTAATATTCTAGTCAAGACATGACTGCTAGGATCAATGTCACCATCAATTGACCCAGTTGCTAAACTCATGTTACGACATGTATCTGCGGGAATTGATTATAGGGAGACCTTTGCCCCAGTTGCTAAACTCACCACAGTCCGCGTCCTACTCAGTTTATCATCTTTGCGTGGTTGGCATCTTCACCAACTTGATGTAAGTAATGCCTTTTTGAATGGTGATTTATCTGAAGATGTTTATATGCAGCTTCCTCCCGGTTTTGGAGGAAAGGGAGAGAATCGTGTCTGCAAGCTACACAAATCCTTATATGGGCTCAGACAAGCTTCAAGACAATGGTTCATCAAGTTGTGAAATGAACTCAAGAAGGCTGGTTTTCGTCAAAGCTGGTCTGATTACTCACTATTTGTTCAAAACTGCAAAGAGGCATTCACTGTGCTACTAGTGTATGTCGATGATATTATTTTGGCAGGAAACAATCTCGATGATATCAAAGCTGTGAAGTGCTTCTTATCCAGCAAGTTCAAGTTAAGAGATATGGGAGTATTGAAATATTTTCTTGGCATAGAAGTGGCTAGATCAAAGCAAGGTATTGTGTTAAGCCAGCGTAAGTACGCATTGGAGATATTGGAGGACTCCGGATCCCTGACATTGTCTATGCGGTACACATCTTTTCTCAGTTCATGGACAAGCCAAGAATACCCCATCTTGAAGCAGAGCACAAGGTGTTGCGTTATCTAAAGCAAACGTCAGGACAAGGTTTGCTATTGTCATCTCAAGGAACGCTTCAATTACGTGCCTTTTGTGATGCAGATTGGGCACATTGTAAGGACACTAGAAGGTCAATTACTGGCTATTGCAATTTTATTGGTAATTCACCTATCTCTTGGAAAACAAAGAAGCAAGGAACAGTCTCTAGATCGAGTGCAGAAGCAGAGTATCGTTCCATGGCTTCTACTTGTTGTGAGATTACTTGGTTGTAGAATATATTGAAAGACCTAAATGTCACAGGTACGCAGCCAGCATTACTTTTCTGTGACAATCAAGCTGCTCTACATATTGCATCCAATCCAGTTTTTCATGATCGAACTAAACACATAGAGATTGACTGTCATGTCGTTCGTGAGAAAATCCAGAGAGGTCTGATCAAGACTGCCTACATTCGAACACAAGATCAACCAGCAGACCTATTTACCAAACCACTCACATCTACACAGTTTATCGATTTGTTGAGCAAGTTAGGTGTAATTAACATACATTCTAACTTGAGGGGGAGTATTGAAACATCAAAGGAAGCTATCCCAAACGGTTAGGGATTAGTATCAATATCTTTGTGTAATCTTTATGTAAATCTTCTGTAATCATTGAAGTTAGCTAGAAGTCCTATATATGTAGCATACACCTCATTCTTTTATCTATCCCTTAATTAGACGTTAATGTATGTTTCATACTTTCATGATAATATGCAGACAAACAGTTTCTTTTCTCTCATGGGAGCTAGCGACCTAATATAATGGTTATTGTAAAACTAGCTAATTACGATCTTCAGATGGAGATATGAATAACGAAGCATTTGTTGGAGTCTCCGAAGCATTTGTGTATATTGCAAAAATGGAGTTTTTTGCATCACAAACTCCAGATGGATTGAAGAGCTTGGGGATGGCGCTGTCCATGTTTTCATCATCAATCGGTAGTTACGTTGCGAGCATGATCTTAACAGTGGTGATGAAGATCACGACAATGAATGGGGAGCCCGGTTGGGTTCCTCCGAATCTAAACCATGGTCATTTGGACATGTTTTTCTTCCTGTCAGCTGGTTTGACTGCACTCAACTTGGCATTCTATGTTGTATGTGCGAAGAGGTACAAGTTAATATCATTAGGCAAGAAAGAAGAGTGTAGAAATTGATAGAGCTTTACATAATTTGCAAAAGTTGTAGATGAATTAATAATCTGAATTATATATAGACAATAATATAGTAATATATGTGTTAATCTGAAGAGACATTCGAACTTCAATGACTAGCTACTGTACCATGCATGCAACCATTTAGTGTCACGAAGGGTTGGGTTCGACACCTTATGAAAGACATTCAAATAAATTTCTACGTCCAATTTTGAAGAGAAAGATTACGCCACCATAACCAACTATAAAAGAAACAAAAACCGAGAAAGTTCACGAGTACTCTAAGTTCATTAGGGCTGGCTCCGGTCCACTTCGGTTCGGTTTATACCTCAAACCGCGAACCAAACCAATGTTATATTTCGGTCCGGTTCGGTTCGGTTTTTTACTATTCAAGAGGCCAAACCGCAAACAAAACCACACCTACGGTTCGGTGCGGTTCGGTTTTTTTTTGGTTTTTTTTTTCAAATTGATAATTTTTTTTTTCTTATTATGATTATAGTGAAAAATGATTATGATTCACAAAGTTGCACATTTATTTACAAACTACTAAACAAATTATACAACATTAGTATGCATATTGTGATTCCGATGACTAAAAGTCAAAAATTAAAATTCGACCGTCATATATGATCATTATGACAAAAGATGTCCGTGGAAAAAAATTCAACTGGATCCGATAAAGTTAAGGGCTCGATCGAAACGGTCAACCCTGATCCATCGTCACTTATCACACGGAAACACTCATATCTACCTCTATATTACGTATTTTTGTCAAACCTTCTACATGAAAAACACTCACGTAGATGAGACGCAATCGCCCATATAAAAATTTTGGGACATTTACCTTCCGACGATAGGGCTCCCCATAGGGAATAATAAAGGTAAATAGGGTTGACCGCTATAATCGGCACCAAGACGTTACCCGAATTACGTGATTTTTTATCCAGAGCTGTATTTCATCATTCTGAACACATCTTATTTCACGAGTTTTTTGATAATTTTGCTTCTATGTAGAGTTGGTTCATAAAGTTGTGCATTTACTTAAAACCTAATAAACAAGTTATACAACATTAGTATGCATATTGTGATTCCGATGACTAAAAGTCAAAAATTAAAATTCGACCGTCAGATATGATCATTATGATGAAAGATGTCTGTGCAAAAAAATTCAACTGGATCCGACAAAGTTAAGGGCTCGATCGGAACGGTCAACCCTGATCCATCGTCACTTATCACACGGAAACACTCATATCTATCTCTATATTACGTATTTTTGTCAAACCTTCTACACGAAAAACACTCACGTAGATGAGACGCAACCGCCCACATAAAATTTTGGGACATTTACCTTCCAACGATAGGGCTCCCCCTAGGGAATAATAAAGGTAAATAGGGTTGACCGCTACAATCGGCACAGAGACGTTACCCGAATTACATGATTTTTTAACCAGAGTTGTATTTCATCATTCCGAACACATCTTATTTCACGAGTTTTTTAATAATTTTGCTTCTATGTAGAGTTGGTTCATAAAGTTGTGCATTTGCTTAAAACCTAACAAACAAGTTATACAACATTAGTATGCATATTGTGATTCCGATGACTAAAAGTCAAAAATTAAAATTCGACCGTCTGATATGATCATTATGACGAAAGATGTATGTGGAAAAAAATTCAACTGGATCCGACAAAGTTAAGGGCTCGATCGAAACGGTCAACCTGATCCATCGTCAATTATCACACGAAAACACTCATATCTACCTCTATATTACGTATTTTTGTCAAGCCTTCTACACGAAAAACACTCACGTACATGAGACGCAACCGCCCATATAAAATTTTTGGGACATTTACTTTCCGACGATAGGGCTCCTCAAATGGAATAATAATTGTAAATAGGGTTGACCGCTACTATCGGCACCGAGACATTGCCCGAATTACATGATTTTTAAACCATAGCCGTATTTCACCATTCCTAACACATCTTATATTACGAGATTTTTGATAATTTTTCTTCCATAATTAAAGTCTTTTTCCTTCCTACTACATAATTAAAGTCATTTTAATTCATGAGTTTATTTATTTATTTTTCCGGTTTTTCGGTCCGGTCCGGTTTCTACAGACCCCAAACCACAAACCGGACCATACATACCCCGTTCGGTCTGGTTTTTATTTTTCGGTTCAGTTTGTCTTCCGATTCAGTTTTTTTTTCGGTTTCGGTTCGGTTTTTTTCGGTTTTCGGTTTCGTATGGCCACCCCTAAAGTTCATGAGTGCTCTATGCGCATGCACTTCAGTATTTCATCACTAAACTAATGCTAATTCCACAAAAAAAAACAAATTTAACAAATTTTAAAAACAAAAGTGCCCGCGCACCATGCAATTACCAAACATAATTATCACTTTGCTAAAGATAAATTTTTCCTTCAGGAGATAACTTAATTATTTGTATACCTGAACAACTCCTATACTTTCCTCATATTATCGTGTAGTTTATAAAATAAAGGTAATAAATTAAACCTATGGACCTCATGTGCAGGACAATATAGTATTGAGAAATATCATTGAAGTCATATCATGTCTTATTTCGAATGTCAATGAAACTTTTTGTGACGTAGTGAATGAGTTCTTTATAAATTTGACTGCCCTCGACCTATTTTGATCTCTCAATAAAGTCTCTACAAACTTAAGTTTAGGACCTGACTGCAGCTCTTTCATCTAGTTCTATCCTGTTGTAGTATTTTGCTGCGTCCGATAGAACCTGACCAAACTAGGCTAATGACAATTTCTCATTTTCATATTTGGATGGCTAGCCCAAATGTCGAGTACTACTTTATCAACAATTTCCAGTTCATAAACTCTGCTCCCACTGCATATACGAAATTTGATCGTTGCCACGACCCCGTTGCTTTCACCATTTCCATACTCCTGACCTTTGTCCAGATCATATTTCCTTCAGAAGATCTGTTCCAAACACACCCTATCATCATCATTGTTGTCCTCTCAAGCTTACTCGCATACTCCTTGGCATTTGCCTTCTCTGTACTATTTAGGCATTTTATTCTTAGATATGATTATGCTCGTAAATGCTGTTGCATGGCGATGATTCTGTTTGGTTTTTCCTCAGTTGCTTCACTCGTCTCGCTTTTGGTTTCAAAGTACTACTTCTGGCAGTTGACTCTAGTCTACCCTTTGTTGGTTGGTCAAGTGCTGCTACTTTTGGGCTTACTACTCAAACTGGTACTGATGAGGGGTAAATTTCTTCCTCAGCAACTTGGAATGGGACAAAATAGTGCAAGGAGGACTTACCCACTTTTGCCGATAACCTCGAGGTAGTGAAACAGCTTCCGTACGTGACGACTAGTTGAAATTTTTCACTTTACCTTTTTTTTATTAATATCTCAACAATTCAGCTTATATTTATACATGATCATATATGTAAATTAATATTTGAAAAATCATTAAAACATTCTATGTATAATTTATAAATTATTAATTTAAACGGTTTATGTTTGATAGATTAAATTTGTTTATTGTTTCGATATAGTCTGAGACTTTAACGATCACCAATTTATTTTTGCATGAGTGAATACTCGCACAAACATATAAATTGAATTGTTAAGATACGAAAATATGATTAAAAAGTTGGTCTTTCAACCCATTAATTAACTAAAAAGTCATCAATTAGCCTCCAACTTAAGTGACTAAGGGCTTCATACACATGCATAGAGCTAATTATATTTTAATTTATGTTTTAATTTTGATGCTTTGAGTTTACAAGTCATACAAAAAAACATATAACATCTATATATAAAGCAAAGCCAGATTTTTACTGTTATGATGAACAGTAAAATGACGGTTTTGCCCCTCCTTTTGTTTTTTACAAGCCAACCCATCAGTTATTAAATTGACAGTTTAACCCTTAGTTTTAATATAATTACAATTTTGTCACTATTTTTATTTTTCATAAATTATTTTTTTTATTTTTATTTTTAAATTGAATTGCATGAAAAAACATTTTTAATAACAATAATATTAATGATAATGATAATATTCATAATACTAATAATATTGTAAAAGAAATTGAGTCACTCTAAACCTAAATAATTGTATTGATCATTATATATTAATTGTTCAGGGTTTAAATCGTTTCTGTAACTTTTTTAAAATAGTAGTTTTAGCTGTGTATATGAGTGTTGGTATGTTGATTTATCTAGGTTAGGTTTTGAATTTAAGTTGGGTTTTGGATTTCGGGTTTATAACATCAATTAATTTTTTTATTGATTCAGTTTATCAGTTTCAGCTTATGACATGTATTGATGGTTGTTTCTTACTTGCAAATTCAGACATCTTGGTTGTTAATTTAAATTCAATGTTAACTTCATCTCAATCAATTGTGTTATTTTTATCAGAATTTCAGAGAGTTGTTGCACAATATTGATCAAACTACCAAAATTTCATAATAATTACTCGAACCTACAGAAATGAACTTCGGCACGTACGACATCATGCCAAAAGTACATTCTTAATACTATTAATTAAGTATTATCATACTAAATTGAAAATATATCAACTACGATTTATTTTAAAAAGAAAAAATCAAATTAACCGTGCCTGATAGTATATGAATCAATGCTAGAATATGTAATAAGACCTTTGGTGGCTCGCAGGTGACGGTCATATATGTAAATTGCTGGTAATGGTCATTGGTCAAGGCCCCCCATTAAGTAAGTACAATATGTTTGTGTATGTACGTAGGTCAAATCCCAACGTGTTACGTATATCAATAAGACAATAAAGATAGAACTTCTATCGGATGTCCCCGAACGAACAAATAGAAGCATTTGAGAATTAAAACTGTGTATTTCATTTTGATTGTGGTTTGTATATTTTAATCTTTTTCGGCCACAATTTTCTTAAAATTTGCTTTAAATAATATCGATTAAGGAGATTCTATTCACACCTCTAAAATTGATATTTACCTCTCTTACATTTTCTAAGTAATAACTGACTGTTAACTCCTGAAAAATGACAATAATAAGGACATGACATTGAAAAGATAATTAATCTCTTCTTATACCTCCTCCCCTCGTGTTTAACAAACAAGGCTGAGACCATAAAGATTTTTTTTTTTAAAAAAAATAGAGGCTGAGACCATAAAAACACAAGCTAGGCTAGCTATGTATTTTTGTTTCATGTAACTCGACAGAAAAAGGAAGAGGAAGAAGGATCAGATCGAAAGCTATATATCCTAGCCGTATTTCATTGTTTTGATATCACATACATATGCCAACTTCAAATTATATTGTAACTATATATTTTCTAATAAATATTCAAAATTGAATTTTGAAAACCTATTGAAATTATGACTAAATAAATGATCCAGTAAGAAAATCTTATATGATTCATGTGTATGATAGTTTGGTTGTGGTAGTCTGATCTTTACCCAGATCTTGTTTTTTTTCATTATCATGTAATTTAACCGCTCATGTTCTTCAATCTTCACCATCATCTTGTTTGATTTTCCCCCCATGTCGATATTCTAATTAAGGCGAATGGCAGAATACAAAGAAACAAAAAAACAACAACAGGATCATCCTAGCAACAGGTCCCTCTCAAGCTTACTCGCATTCTTTGGCATTTGCCTTCTCTGTACTATTTAGGCATTTGATTGTTATCAGATAAGATTATGCTCGTAAATGGTGTTGCATGGCGTTGATGCTGTTTGGTTTCTTCTCAGTTGCTTCACTGACAATGGCGGAGGCACAATACGACCAGTTAGGGTCTTTGCCCACACCAGATTTTCCAATATTCCACTAATAGTAGGTCTTTTTTGTGTTGTGCCCAGGAAAGATCAGAAAGTATCGAAATCTATAGTAAGGATATTTTAAAAGGATATGATATGTTCCATATAATAACCTAGGATCAGCTCAGAAGGTTTGGTTGAGGAGTTCGGACATACATAGAGCAACCAGGGTTCGATTCATGCAAGCAGCGGAAAAATATTTGTGTTAAATTTTGAAGCTTGGGCCGCACTAATGACAAAATTGGGCCGATTTATTCATCGGAATTTGTGATGCAAGCAGCGGAAAAATATGTTGTTTGGGCCACACTAATGATAAGATTTGGTGATCGGGGCCGATTTATTTAAAGGAATTCGTGACTTTCCTTGAAATTTCGAAATTTTCGCTATATATCGTGAAATTTCCATTATTTCGAACGATAATATGCTGGTGAGAGATGATAGTTTTGATAGGTCACAAAACAAAAATATCGTCGATATTTCAATGACAATTTTGATATTTAAGACCTTGGTTATTTCAATAACAATTTCGATATTTGTGTCCAGACTATTTCTTGTGTTGTCTCCACACCATAACATAAACATATTTGTATATAGAGTGTGCCTCTGTACACCTTTCTTTCTCCTGTGTCATTGTTCACTCGTCTCGCTTTTGGTCTCACATTGCTACTTAGGCACTCGCGTCAAGTCTAGCTACTTTCTGTTGGTTGGTCAAGTACTGCTACTGTTGGGTTTACTCCTTAAACTGTTTATTGATGGGTGAATTCCTATCCCAGTTAATGGAATGGGACAAAATAGGGCGAGGAGGACTTACCCGCCACTACTTTTGCCGATAACCTGGGCGGATTTGTTTTTAGAAATTATTAAAAATTTGTATTAAATAATCAATCAATACAACTATGTGAGATATCGTTAGTGGACAATAAGTCCTCACATTCTTCCTTATCTCATACCAAAAATTATATGACCATGAACCGAAACAACTCCAAATACAACCTACTCGCTCCAAACACCATCCAGAAGTCTCGATAACTCCTTACAACCAACATCAAGAAGAAACAACTCCGCCAAGCACTATATACCGCCAGCATATATGCATGCAAGGTCAACCTCCCCGTTACTTTGACAATAAAAAACACTGACGTTAACATCGATAATGTCAGGATTCATCCCGGGTTAAACCCCTTTAACCCGAAGTAAATCCCGCGGGGACCACCTCAAGGGAATTTCTTACCGAAACCCCCTTGAAATGGACAACCCTTCCTACAAACCAACTCAGCACTTTCACGAATATTTTAAATCTACCCCAACTCATGGAGTCATCCTGCTCCCCAAGTCGCAACTACGCTTCACTATCCTATTCAACTATCTAAATTGGGGTAATCAGAGCAGTCTACATGAAAGTTATATCTAAATAAATATGTGAGCAACAACAGATTAATTGACTATGCCCCGACATCGGTACGCGCGACCTCCTCTCAGGAACCCTACAACACTGGGCATTTGAAAACGAAGGGCCCAGGGGAGAAACATTGAAAAATAATATTAGCGTGAGTGGACAAAAATCAAATATGAAAAGGTAAAAATCTTTTCATGCTCTCCCTATGATTTTCTAAAATTCACAGGCACGCAACCAATAGAAAATGAATAAATAGATCATAAAATAGATCATTTGGCTCAAATTCATAATTAAAGATGTGGGGTATTAACACCATAACTACGAGAAAACAACTGACCAGCTCTATCCACGAGATGGTCTATTGACCAGCTCAATCAGAGAGGGTCTCATGACCCGCTCTATTCAGGAGGGTCAAACCGATCAGCTACCACCGAAGAGGGTCCTGACCTGCTCTATCTGAGAGGGTCCTTCTGACCAGCTACTACCGAAGATGGTCAGACCAGCTACAATCCAGAGAGGGTACCATCTCCATCTGGAGAGGGTACCATCTCCATCTGGAGAGGGTCCATACTAGCCGCAATACATATAACCATATCCTTAAAAAATCCTTAAAAACCTCATGGAAAATAAATCGAAATCCAAGTCAAAACACCCATGACCTTTCCCCAAAATACATTGGATTTAAAACATATCTAGGTATACGAAACCGGTTTCCTAACTTTACTTTAAAATCGTTAAATCCAAGAGCCAAGTTTTCTCTTTTAAAAATAATCCCCCTCCATAACCCAAAATGGTGAAACCGATTTAAAATCAAATTCTGTAAAAATTATTCAAAACTCACGGGATAGGTATGAACCTCTTTCTCGGCTCTCTTATCTTTGAAAAATAATAAATTCCCAATTTTTTTCCCAAAATCACCATAAAACTTAAAATGGAGGAAATTCATAAATAAAGGAGAAACTTAATAAAATCTATTGCATGCATTAAATTTAAAAATAAAAGTCCACTCATAGACTGAGGCCTTAGCCTGACGAAAACTCGAATTCCGCTCAAGCGAAGTCTCCACAACACGAGCCTCTTCGTGTCATGTTCCACAATTAATATTAATTTTCCAGACGCTAGAATAAATATTAAATAATATATGCGTACACGTTTATAAGCGTACAACTCGCTCAACGACTCCACACTTCTCAAATTGTCAACTAAAAATCTCCGACCTTCCTCAATAACTTAGGAGTCTTTAAAATAATTCTTAAACCTTATCCAGCAATAATCAATGGTCGGAATAATATTTAATTATCCGTCAATAATACTAAACTTGAAAAATTCCAAAACCTAACCAAAACTCCTCCAAAAATTACCAAATTTAAACCAGAGACTCCTATCGTTTTATACTATTTAATGGGCATGAAAAACTACCCAAAAAGTGGTGGCACCACCGCCGGCAAAAATTCCGGCCAAAATTCTGACGACCTCCGATCGCCACCAAATTTGAACAGTAGCTTCATCTCTTCATTTGGAACAACTTTCTAGTTCAACTCGAAGGCCAAATCGGCCTCTAACTACGTCAATTACGTGATGAACAGTAGAACCTGAAAATTTAAACATAAAAACTTTAAATCCTCAATTCTCCCTACACACTTCGAATCAAGCTACCAAATTCTAGGGGATTATAGTACTCCTAAAACTTATCCTATCCATATAAAGAACTCAACAATTGGTGTTTTAGAGAGAGAGAAATTCGATCAAAAATATTTCACTGTACACTTGATGAACAAATCGGAATTTCTCCTGATTTACGGCGAGTTAGGTCGGAAAGTTTACCTAGAAATGAAGTAGACTCAGAGGCCGAACTTTTAGGACCAGTGCAGCGGCGAGTGGTGGGTGGTGGAGCGACGGCGGCGCTGTGGCGACCGAAAGCTTCGGCATCGTTTTCCGTCAGAGAGGAGAGAGAAAAGGCCAGGTGAAAAATCTGATTTTTCACCCCGGTAACTCCTGTATATAGTCATTTTACCGCACAATAACTTTATATTTTTGTTTATAACTTTCTCATACGAACTCCGATTTGAGTGTGCTACATGTCCACGAACTCATAACGACGCCCTCTACAACTTTCATGAAGAAAGTTTTCCCAAATTCTCGACTTAACGAAAAGTTAACTTTATGATCATTGTACGGTTAAACGGTTACTTTAAATGATAAAAGACCAAAGTAACCAACCGTAAAATAATTCTAAGATCGGGATATGACAGATAGTCCCTGAATAAAATTGGGTGTAAGTCTAAATCCCTGGATTTTTACCAATATAACACTGAGTTAGCTAGCCAACTTAAATCTAACTTGAGTGAGTTCTTTGTTTTGGTTTGGGCGTTGTGGGCCTTTCTATTCTCCCTCCTCAATTTAATTTTTGTGAGTTCTTTGTTTTGGGTTTTACTGATTCTGTAAGAATTGGAAAATATTCCTTCATGCCATATTGAAGAGTTTGCCATCCCTTTTTGATGGAAAGGTACGTCGATATGGTCTTAGGCCTCGATTCATTAAGTTGATGTACTTTGATTTGGTTATATAGGTTATTGTTTTTTAGACCTGAATAAAGTTCTCTTGTGGACATAATTTTTTAGTTAGTCTCTATTTTGTAGCTTCTATAGCATAATAGTTTGGTAGCTTTTATTTCAAAAACTCAGTCTTTATGTGAGCATTGTTTGTAATATGGAGTTTGTCTTTTGACATTCTCCGAGTTTAACCTAGTATGTCGTAGATCGAAATCAATGGAGCTCAACTCCACTTAATTTCTCTAAAAAAACTTAAATAGTAAATTATTCGTATGTTCCTTTCTAGTTCTTGAGCGAGTCTGAAGAATAGGTCATGTTGTCATTGTCTTGGAATATTGGATTCCATAGGTTATTCCGTCACAACTGATGCATCAAAAAATAAAGGGATAGGAGATTGGAATCCACCAATATGTTTTTAATCTCGAATCCACGAGAGGTTCTGGAATCCACCAGGAATTGAGATAAACTCAAAGGATTTTTTTTTTATAAAATCAAGGTTAATGAATACAACTGATAAAAGCTCCGTATATAGAAGCAAACAAACCCTAAGGCGACTAACAATGAAACCTAAAAGCCCATTGATTAAAATAAAATAAAGTCTAAAATAAATAAATTAAAATAAAACAAAACAAAATAATAAAAATAAAACTCAAAAATAATTAAAACAATATTCTGGAAACCCAACGAACTTAGATATACGTAAATAATTTGTCACGATCAAACGGTTCTCCAATCTTTATTTTCCGTCGGAAAACGACCCCCTTCGTTTTACATCAACAACAAACGGGTAGATATAGGTAAAGAATGCATCGGGTGTTCTTCTGCTTAAATTTGTATGTTAGAAGTGAATGATACGTAGGTAACGTAATAGAAAAATACTTGAAGATGGTGGTAATAATATACTCTGGGTCTGTTTCCAAGAAGAGAGGGACAAACATATTAGAAGTTTAAGAGATCGAAGATTATCAGATACGTGATCTGTTTTACTAGGAAATCACAGGTTGGAAAAATAATAGAAGTTTCTTTGCCGCAGACACCTCACTTCTCTCTCTGTGGTTAGTTTTCTGGGTTGCTATCCAGGTTTTATATCTTAATTGTCTGCCTATCTGCAGTGGATGCTAGCCGAGCGGATGTAAGCAATGCCTCCCATGATGGTTCTGCAATGCAATCGGGTTGATCGTATTTGCTTGGGCCTAGGGATATTTTCGATCCGTGATCGAACCCTAGCTTTTTTATGGAGTTTTTCGATTCGGATTTGAAACTTGATGATCACTTTGCAGCTGACTCGATCATATCCTTAATTTTGGTAGAGTGATAGTTAATTTCTCCATTTGTTTAAATGGTGTTCTTTTTACAGGAAAATTCTAATATGTAGCCCGGTATAACATGCCGATCACATAAACCAACACCAAACACCACCACTCCCTGCTCTCTCTTTCTCTCTCTCTCTCTCTCTCTCTCTCACCGCCGTCACCAAGAGCTTCGACTCACGTCAGCGACCAAGTCTGGAGCTTCGTCCACGCCAAAGTCGCGGTGACCGCCACCCAGTGGAGGAGAGAGGAAGCTCAAGCCCTGCCGGTCGAGGTTGACGTCGAGCCAGGACCGGAGGAAGAGCAAGGGACTTCCAAGAAGCTTGTAGAAGCTTCCATGAGCAAGGAGGAGGCCAGTGGACCTTCGTTGGAAAAGATCCACCGGAGTTTGCAGCAGTTGACTTTGAGGTATGAAAACCTCGAATTTTCTTTCGTTTTCAACCTTGTAGTAATGCTTAGAGTGTATAGAAACTGGTTTTGTATGTTTGGAAGTTCGGTTTGGCCGGAAAAGACTTGTTTTCTGGCGAACCTGAGATCGGAGAAGACAAAGGGTAAAAACCCTGATTTTTACCACAACAGAGTTACCTTTTACTGTTTTACCATGATGTGAAATGTCAGAACTGCCCCTGGAAGTTTGGGATAATTACATGGGTGCCACTAGGAATGGAATTCTAGAAATACCCCTGGCAGTTTTGTATAATTACAGGGTTGTCATTGAGGCTGAAATCCTAAAAATGCCCTTGACAGATTTGTATATTTATAAGACTGCCACTGAGGTTAAAAAGACGTCACTGCCTTCAGCAATTTTAGTTAATTACAGGGCTGCCCTTGAGGGTGGAATTCCAAAAATACCCCTGATAGCTTAGCATATTTACCAAGCTGCCATTGAGGTCGAATTGACTATACTGCCCTTGACAGTTTAAGATTATTACAAGGGTACCCTCTAGTTAATATTACTGTTATGCCCCTGGAGGATTTTTTATTTACGTAGATGTCATTATGTTACATTTTTTATATGTGTGAATGTTGTATGTTAGGGTTAGTCCTAATAGATAGCTAGTTTTTAAGTACCTCAGCGGAGAGGTTAAACTCCAGAATGGCTTTAGTCGTATGACATCCATAATAGGTTATCTACCGATAAAGAGAAAAACGAGATTTGCCCGGTTAGGGCGTTAATTAAAATAAAAGCTACGTGTGGTTAATCCCTGAGTACATGGTACGTAGACAGCCTGATAGGGATTCGGGTGTGTTGATACGCAAAATATATATATATATATATATATATATATATATATATATATATATATATACACACACACACACACACAAAGGAGGAAGCCAATTTAAATATATAAATAAAAAAAGGCAAACAAAGAGAAAGACAAATGGAGGAGTCTTTGACTCCTTGTCAAGGTGTTATACTTCTACACAAAAGCTATTTGAGTTTACCTATAACTCATACAAGTTACATAGCCTATTGGGACTCATCCTCCTCAACACCACATAATATATAAGGGACCATAACACTAAAACAAAAGAAGAAGACGCAGAAAAAGGAGAGGAGACGCAAGAACAAGAGAAAAAGCACGCAGAAAAAAAGAAGGCAGCAAACAAGGCGAGTTCTCTTTCCCTTTGCACAACTCTCTATGTTCTACTAATGGAGGCATCACTGCCTTCATAATTCTTATGGTTGGCCCCTAGCTCTTGGTGACTATTGTTTCTGGGTTCTTGCTCTCTGGTGGTGACTGTGCTCTTTGGTCCTTGTTACTTGGTTACTCAAATCCCTCCCAGTTACTATGGTTCTATGTTACTATGCTCTGGTGGTGACTATGCTCTTGATCCTGGTTACTTAAATCCCTCATGAATCAACCTAGTTACTATGGCTTTACCTGGTTCTGGTTACTATGCTCTCTGGACACTACTGGTTACACTATGGTTACTAATGACTCTTTGCTACTGTGTTCTTTGACTTACCGCCGAAACCCACCAAACCCAAATACAAAGCCTATGACACAAAAGGAAGAAAGAAAGGAGACCTGGAAAACCCTGTTTCATAATTATCACCACAACCAAACGTATTCCTAAAAAATCTATTGCAAGTCTACCTCTTCAAATGGTATCCTAAAATCTGCAATGGGAAAGAAGGTTCAGAACCCCTTATATTCAAGACTTGCACAAAGTTGAAGGTATAAAGTTGTGGCCCTTCACAACTCAAGCCACAAAAAAAAAGGACAAGCAGTGCAGATTCTAGTCCAATTGAATCAAAAAAAAAGAAAGGAGGCATTCAGTATGAAAGGTAAAACACATCCAGGGGTTTATCACAACAAGAGCACAAAGACCAAATCCTCGATCACACATTTAAAGCCTAAACAGTAGCTACATGTTAACAAATTTCAATTGCTTACCGAGAGGCTCAAACGAAAGATGCAGTCTCAGTTGGTGAGCTGAGATTCCAAACCACCCCAATCTCCGGCAGGAGCTACTGACAACAAGAGCAGGAACAAAGCTTAATTATCAGAAAGAAATTTTTCAAATTTCGATTGTGTGAAGTGCAAACCAAGTCGAGCAATACCTCTATGAATATGCAGAATTAGGCTACCTCTAAATCGGGTTCAATGTCCATCTCCAACTCAATTTTCATCTCCAAATCCGTCATTGACAGTGATAAGCCAGAAAAAAAGACTGAATCAGTTTGAAGGAAAAAAAAGAGATCAACGAGGCTTTCAGATTCTACTGCTCTTAGAATTGAGACATGCTCGGTACTCTCTCAGACTCAAGTCCAAGTTCAGCGGGAGATTTTCCGAAATAAAAACAAAGGAAAAAAAATCGCCATCCTCACCTGATTTATGCGAAGCACCAAATTGCAGACTTCAGAAATCTCGCTGACACTATCTCGTTCTCACGCTTGAAGATTCAGAAGACCCATGAGAGCTCCAATCTTCAAATCCACATCTCCAGAATCCCTTCTCGATTCGACAGAAGCCTCGCTTCCTTACTGGTTCAGAATTGGGGCGACGAATCGAAGTGATGTAGGGGAACTGAGGATTAAAGGAAGAGGCGCCCCTCAATTTCGAAGAACTGCACCTCTTCTCCTAATCTAGCACCCAAGATACTCCTTCCACTGAGTCTCGAACTTCGGATTTTCTGGGCTCTAATCGCCACAGCGGCTGAGAGATAAAACAAATAGAAGAGGCAGGAAGTGAAGAGGGGAAGAGGAGAGAGACTTGAACGCTGCCTCTGTCTCCGATTTGGTTAACACAACAAATCTGGGGGAGGAGCGAACAGAAGGATGAACAAAAGAAAGGAAGAAATGATGAAGAGAGGAAGACGAAAGAAAGAAGAAAAGATCGAAGCAATCGGGCCTCCGAATTAATTGGGCCTCCGAATTAATTGGGCCTGACAACTAAAAACCCACCTCACTTGAAGCCATGGGCCTTCAACACAAAAAAAGAGAAAAAAGAGACATATGGGCTTCGATCATCTTCCATGGGCCTCCGAATTAGGCCTATACCGGGTGTCCAACTAAAAGCTTGCCTCTTGAAGTCTTGGGCCTTCAACAAAAAAAAGAAAAAGGAAAAGAAGCCCACTTCACAGACCCATCATCGATGCAAGACCAACTCCTCCAATTTTTCAGTATGAAGCCCAATCCAAGTCCCAAGGCCCAACAACAAAACACGATGGGTGCCCAAATCAAATAAAATGACTCCAAGAAAAATCTATGGGCCTCTCACAAAGGAAAGGGAAATAAGCCACAAAAGTCATTGTCAATGCAAGTTCGGTCTCACTAAATTACATGTCGAGTACAAGTCCAAATGCAGCAGTGTAAAAGCCCACTCCAAGTCTCAAGGCCCAACTGCAAAGCCTAGGATGATGGGTGCCCAAATCAAATAAATTGACACCCTACCAAATGAAGTGGCATACAATTGATGGGTTCAACATGCCCACTTTACCGGTCGGTTACCCCAAAACTAAAGGAAGCAGTACAAAAGCCCGGTTTAAATTCCAAGGCTCAATTGCAAAGCCCAGGATGATGGGTGTCCAAATCAAATCAGCTGGCACCCCACCAAATGAAGTATCAACAAGAAATGCAATTGATGGATTCAAAATATATGTACATCTGTCAAAACCAAATTCAGGCATGAACTACAATGGTTTGATTCCCTCAAGGGATATGTAGGTAGTCTGGATTTAAATCTGGATACAACCATGGCTAAAACCAAATCCTGGTTCTTTTCAAGCCAATTTCCTAAACACAAAATCAATTCCCTGTCTCTATCAGTCAAACTCACCACTCCAAACAGAATCTTTGAGACCACCAGTCAAAAAATCATCCAGTTCAAATGACTTCAGTCAAATCCTCAAAAATCACTCCCTTTCAAACTACTCCTGGATGCAACCGCAACTCCAAATAAATTCTCAGATTTTCTGAAGCCTCGCTTCATGCCTCATACGCTTTCAAATACAAATCCAAACACTACTCTCATTTCAAAAATCAAAGCCCTCAATGAGTCATTCACTTGTTGGGGATCCTGAATTACGAATGACTTGATCCCTCCCAGGGTACGTAGACAACCCATTCGGGTGCAGTCGTAAAAGCAAACAAACTCACATCGGTTTTGTAGCACCCCTGGGGGGTAAACTACAGTAGCCACGAATTTAAGCCAATAAGAAGCCAACACGTCCGAAGGACGTGCCAACAACTTATTAACCTAAAGTCGTAGGCTTTTTAGTGAGTAAAATAAAATTTAAACTTTAATACTTTGAGTGGCACCACATGAAATCCTTAAAACAATCATCAGAGTTTATCTAATTTCGCGGAAGGTGGTCAAAATAAAGGGGACAATTTAAAAACTTTAGCGACAACAATAAAAATATATAACATGGTTAACAAATCGGGATGACACCTTTACTGTTTATGTAGAAAGCTCTGGTATATGACTCCAAGGGTAAAACCGAAATAGGGAGTACACTTGGACCGAACATCGAGAAAGGAATGAAGCTCCACACATAGCTCTCTCTATCTTTCCCGTCACAGTACCTGCAAACAATCTGTTGTAGGGGTGAGCGTCGTCCTCGCGTGCTCACGTAGGCCCACCAATGATAGGTTTGAAAACCAAAAACCGTATATATACATATAGATTTGAGCTCGTAATAAAACCATTTAGAAAATCCTTGGCACACAAAAACCATCATTTTATATCCTTTAGGAAAACATGCAGTATGCTAAAAACATAGGGGCCCAGAGCGCTCAGTGAACAATACAGCCTGCAGGACTTTGAATCTCAGTGACCGAATCCCGGGTTTGTCTTCACAGCAAACCGGGGCCAACTACCTAAGCGCTTGAAAACGCAGAGTAGCGAGAGTGTCCATTTACTGCAGTACCCATAAACAACACACCGCACTTACGACTCGCTTAACTCTGTGCGAGACGAGCGTAAGCGAGAAAATAAAATAAACAAGGCACCACCCTCCGGAGGTTCACGGTCTCGACACCGCGGGAGTACTAGATACTAGGTCCCGTCACTCTCAGGTCACGCACCGGAAATCAGGACAACGGTGCTCCACACATCTCACATTGACGTATAAAATCATTTACGTCTAGCCTTGGGTTTTCTTGGCCCAATCATAAATCATTTAATATACAGAAAACTTTCCCGAGGCATCGACCACGAGCATACACAAAATCATGCACTTTCTCATACATATATAAAACCACTACCAAGGGGGTTCAGATTTCCTACCTGGAATTGCCGTTCCATACGTACGCTCCAAGCTCCCAGGAGCTGCCTCGATGAACCAGGGTCACCGCGTAAGCTACCTCGTCCAATAATCACTGCAGAATTAAAGTAGCTTAGCAACTACGATACAATAACAGTCAATAGACCTCAGCATTCCTAGTTTGACCAGGAATGATCACATTGACTAAGTTGACCAACCAATTCCCTTTTATGGCACTAACCTTTTTGACTTTCTTTTCCGGTTATCGACTCTTAACTCATTCACCGAAAGTCCGACTAAACTTCTGAACTTCCCTTTACCATTTTAACTTGACGTTAGGGTGTCACATAATAATTCGTTGAATTACTATGGACACCCAACGTGTCACACTAATCAATTTATTTACCAAGAGTCGATTTACCGATTTACTTGAAATACCAACTTTACTTAACATGGTCAACTTAACATTTTCCAGAAATTCCAGTTATCATTTTCCGATAACAATTTAACACTTTACCAATTTAACCAAAAAGTGTTAAACTTCACTGAGCTTCAAATCTTTACTTAACCGTTTTTCTGAAAATGTAACTTTCCCAAAATGGAAACTTTCCTTTAATGGAAACTTTCCCAAAATGGAAAGTTTCCCAAATTAGCAGGTTTCCAAACATGGTTAGTTTCCGTTTTTCATACGTTTCCTTATACGTAAATTCCGATTTCTTTAACCTTAATTCCTTTAAACGGAAACAACACACTTGAAGGGATTCGAAGACTACCTTCTCGGCTTTTCTGTCGGATTTACTGCATCGCCGGAATCGTCACCGGATTCCGGTAACTTGCCGGAAATTCGCCATAACCTCCTCGTTTTCCTCGTTTACCAAGTTACGACAACACAACGAAAACGACAACCAAATCAGCAATCAACAACAAATCCAACAACAACACAATCTCCAACAATCAAACACAGTAGCTGAATTACATAGTTTCAAAAAGGAAAATCCTTACCCTCTGTGTCTGCTCCAAAACCAGTACCAGCAGCCTCCCTAGCTGCCTACCTCCACATTGCCTCGGTCACCAGCTCCACCACGCCAGCTCCACCAGCTCCTCCATCTCTGCACCACTGTCTCGAGCACAGTAGCTCCTCCCTGCCCAAACTCACTGCAGGTTTCTCCAGAACATCACCAGCTGCCTCTAAGCTCCTCCTCAGGCATCACACAAGTGTCCAAGGCTCGCCAGAACACCAAGAATAGGTTGCCGGAGCTGCTAGCCTCGAAACCTAGGAAACAATGAAACACAGTGGAAAGAGAGTTTTCAGGTAAGGCTCGAATCGAATGATCAGAAGCAAGGAGAAGGAAGAGGAAGAGCAGAACAGTACCTCTCACACGCCGAACCGCCGCCTGGATCGCCGGAAATCCGGCGTTGACCGCCGAGTGCAGGGGCGCTAGATCTCCTAGCACGATGGTTGTCTCGGTGAGCTAAGGGTATGGATGGGTAGAGGAGGAAGAGAGGAGAATTCTGGAGGTGGTCCGCCGGCCATTGGTGGCCGGACGGCGGAGCGTCGTCGAGCTCAGTCTCGGCCTGGAAGCGTCGAGAGGGAGAGAGAGAAAGGGGAGGGGAGAGTTTTGACCGAGTCAAAACTCTCTCCCTATTTATAGGGAAACCAACGGCCGAGATCAGATCCTGGAAAGATCTGACGGTCCAGATTTAAAGAGGGTGAAAAGTAAAAGGTAAATGGTAAAACTGATTTACCGGATTGATAATTTAAAAGTTACTAGGAACTTCAAAAATTCGTAGAAAATAAACCGAAGCTCCGAAAAATAATCCGAAAATACCGGGAGACTCGTGTCGACACGTACTATGACATCGAGTCATTGAATCAGGTATTTGAAGAACTTTGAAAAACTCGAAAATGAACATGGTCGTTAACTCGCGAAGTTACCGAATGCGACTTAAACCTCAGTAACTCGCCATTAACCACGGTTAAAACGTGCGGGGTCCCACAGGTTTCTTGATAAATTGAATCAAAGGGTGTTCCCTTGTAATGAGGGATTATAATTAAGAGACATGTTCTGTCTTGAATGGGTTGAACCAGACATCATTAAAGCTCTATTTTAATCAATAAGATAGAGTGAAATTACGTTGGGTGACATTCTACATTTTTGTGCACATTTTTACCCAACAGGGTGTAGTCAGAAATAATATTTGGACCCTAGGTTCTCTAAAGTAGTTAGTTTGAAATCCAAATGCGGAAATCGTGATAACTTTCGGTTGTGAGGTCTATTCCGGTATCGTTTGGATTATTGAAAATGGATTGAGAAAAAGGGTTATCCCTTCTCAAGGGGGTTACGAGTAAATCTCTTTTGAGATGAGTTCCGCACGTCATATCTCGAGTTTAGAGAGGTAAAACTCAGATCGGGGCGTGACACAAACCCCTTTTTACAAGCAACTCTTCTATCATAATGCTTTTATGTAAAAAGAATAGAGAGAGGAGTTGCTCCTAAAAACTTAGGCACAAATGTACAACTAATCTAGTTTGTTTGTGTCATTCAATGACATATTTACAAAAGGATGACGTACATCATTATGACCAAATGGTTCCCGGCATGCATGTGTTTTTTTAATAATTTTTTACATGTCCCAAATTAATTCATTTGCTCATTTTTCTCTTTGAAACGTGAACTATAAATTTTGTTAATTCGCGTTTCAATTTTGTTAATTGCTAATTAATGTGATATTGGTATACATGGTGCACTCTTGAAGTGCTCACCCAAGAAGAGAGGTAGACCGAGAGGAAGCAAGGACAAGAAGAAGGTGTGGCAGATGATGGAAGCACAGATTCCATGGCACTAGGGGTAGAGTTGTTAGAGACTGGATTGGCATCGGAAGCTATAGTGGAGAGTGATTCCTATGTAACAACACCAGGATCCCTATATAAACTAACAAAGAACACCTTCAATTTGACGAAAATGTACACCCATAGGTCTTAGGCCTTATGTCTTGTTGTTAGGCTATTTGAGTAGTTTGTATAGATTATTTGTTTTCTAGTATAAGCCCCCTTTTTGGATCAAATTTTCGGATTATGATTTCCCTCCTTTCAGTTTTGTTTCTATAATCCAATAATGTGTTTGCTATTGTAGCGGAGCTTGCTCTTGCTGACCTTGCAATAGTTTGTCGTATGACTTTTTTGATCTTTGGAATACATCCATAAATTTTTTTGTTAAAAAATGTGATATTGGTAAACAGTAACCAACATGGAAAAGAAATAGAAACCTTATATTAAATGGAAACCCAAATTCCCCATGTACTCTAGTTCATGATCAAGACGGATTCCTTAATGGTTAATAGTGACTATAAATTAATCTTGCCACTGCGTTAATTGTAGTAATTCAAAGCCAAACGAACCAGAATGAATAACGGTAACTACAATGATGATAATCTCCTACCGGGACAAAGATTTGTCCCAATGGAGGACGAACTACTTCTTTGCTACTTGAAGCCCTTGGTCCATGGAGAGCCAATACCCGGCAGAAACTTCGTGGTGTTCGACTGCGACCTATACGGTAAGGAAGAACCTTGGGAGATATGGAACAGATATGAGGGCAAAAGACCAAATGACTTGAGGAAGAACAAAGACCTCTTCTTCTTCACCGAACAGAAGAAGAAGAAGACTCTGAAAGACTCACGCGTAGGGCGAACCGTCGGAAACGTGGCACTTGGAAAGAAGAGTCCGGCAAGAAGATAATGTCTGTGGAGACTAATAGAGTGATCGGATACAAGAAAACCTTCGGTTACAAAAACGACAAGTCCCCGCATGAAGGATGCTGGATAATGCACGAGTTTGAACTTGATCCATCCCAACTCGTACATAGGAAACAAGAGACAAATAACGTTCTTTGTGTACTTCGAAAGAAAAAGGACCCCGAAGAAAAAAAACGCAAACAGCTAGAAGAGATGTCCGGGGACAATTCTGTCGCAGATGATGAAACCTATAACCTGATCAGCAATAAGCAAAAACTTTTCAATAGCGAAGCGTCCACTTCCAATACACCACCACCGCCGGAGCCATTAGGGTTTGGTGCAGTGAAAGGTGAACACGAACAGTTCTGGCAACCTCCATGCAACAGTAACCCTAATGCACAGACACTACCATTGCCATATACCTTTCATGGTGAAGAAAATCAGGGACTGCCACAATTTGCTGCTGTAGAGGAGCAATATTGGGGCAGCAGCAATATGTTGCTCCATCTGGAGATGTCGAGAAGATGAAATTCCCTGACACGGAGGAAAATCTGTGGCAGCATATGGCAGGTCATGAAGTAGGCACCACAGTACCTCACCCTCACACATCGTCGTCACCGTATTTATATGATGGTGTCCATCACAAGTACTTTAATTAGCTTTCTGCATCTGTGCTAGCTCCATGCTCACAAGTTATATGTATGTATTGTAGTTGAGTTATTTATAATTTTGCTAGTGATTTATTTGCTTCTTCTAGCTGTATAAGTACTTACTGTTTCAAATTTTTCACTCTCAAACATGAAATAAGATCGTCAAATAGATAGTGGAGGAGGAATCGATTTGTCCCTCGACTAGGGTTTGCTCCGTAAAACAGGAGAAAGCCTTGGAAGGAGGGTGGTGCGGTACACTTGTCCGGCGGCGCCCCTGCATCGGTGTTGGCCTCTCGCCTCGCCGGTTTAAGGTCGGTGCGCCCGGACGGGCTGTGTTGGTTTTGTGGTGGCGGCAGGGCGTTTTTTAGAACCTTGTATGCTTCTAGAGAGAATTTGAGATGCTAGATATTTCAATATTATTGGAATCCTAGATAATTTCAGGAAATTATCTATTTATGCTTGTGTCATTTGCTTATATCTACAATCAGTGAAGTAGCTGGCCGGATAGATGAGTTAAAATGTAAACGTCTTATTATTGAGCCTGTCAATTATTATAGAACTGAGAGTTAGTATGATTTATGCTCGCTTCCACAAGGTTCTTCTCTCACACCTCCCCGCTCCTCCACCGCCACCAAACCCAAAATGTCCTTGTCTTCCTCCTCCTCCCCTTCTTCACTCCCCAACCAACAAGACCCACAAGACCAAAACCTCTCCCAAGTCCTCAAACACCACTTCACCCACTACCTCTCTTCCCTCTCCTCCACCCCACAACCTCCCCCTACCCTCTCTACTCCTCCATCTTCACCTCCAACCCATCTCCATTTCCACCCTCCCAACTCCTCTACGACTCTCTATCTCTTTCCGTTTGGAAATCCACCCCCTTCTCCACCTGGTCCCTCCGTGTCAACCCCTCCAGCGGCAACACCGAGGCTTTCGCGGCGCATTACGCTCCGAATGAGCACGCATTGGAGCTCCGGGCGAAGCTTCCGTCGTGGGTGTTTAAAGATTTGCTTCCTGAACTCGGTTTTGGTTGCGGTGGCGGCGGCGGAGCTGGGTGGGATGTGAAGATTCTTGATGGTTTGGGATATGAGGATTTGGAGAAGGTTATGGGGGTTGGGAGGGAGGCGCATTTTGAGATTCCGGTGAAGGGAGATAGAGTTTGAGCTTGGTTTTTCCTAGTGGAGGTGGGAGAGTTGAGGTGGACTATGAGAAGCTGAGGTCAGCTATTGAGGGGTTTGGGGAGTTGGAGTGGAAGGGGAGAGGAATGTGCTTAGTAAGGAGCATATTTGTTGGGATTTGATATATAGAACGGCCGAGGCGGTGAAGAAAGAGAGGGATGTAGATCAAAGGTTAGTGGTTGATGAGTTTCGGAGTAGTGGGAGTTGTAGTGAGGGTTCGTATAAGGGGTTTACGGTTAGGGAAGTTGTTAGGAAGCGGAGGAGTGCTGTGGATATGGATGAGGTTACTGTGATGGGGAGGGATACGTTTTATCAGATTCTTTTGCATTGTCTTCCTTCCGGGAGTGGAGGAAAGCAGAAGCGGCAGCTGGCATTGCCGCTCTTTCGTGGGATGCTCAGGCTCATGCAGTTTTGTTTGTTCATAGGCTGAAGGGACTGCCGGAGGGTTTGTATTTCTTGGTGAGAAATGAGGATCATTTTGATGAGCTCAAGAAATCTATGAGGTCTAGTTTTAAGTGGGTGAAACCTGAGGCGTGTCCTGAAGAGCTTCCTTTGTATGAACTTCATAGAATTGATTTTCAGGCTCTTGCCGAAAAGCTCTCCTGCCATCAGGTTTGTCAAAACTACTGTAGTTTTTATTTTGAGGTTCATAGGTTAGTGAAAATAGCTGTGAATATGGATGGTACATCTATGCTAGTCATTAGTATATAACTATATATACATTGTGAAAGACCATTATACCTAAAAAGCAGAAATCTTTTTTTTGCTTCTATGCTGTGTTGACTACTAATGGGAAAGACATAGTTTCTTATTGAAATTAAATTTGAAAGCAATAAACATGTTTCAAAAAATTCCTTCTTGTGACATAGCGACATTAGGTCCTGAGAAATCGATGTTGAATGTAATCTTGGCTAACCCGGTGTACGGTATTGACTACGATAATGCAGGCTTTCATGTTGTCCAGTGAAACTCATATTGTTAATCTGTGTGTGCCTGTAAGCTTGTTCAATACAACATGCAAATACGTCTTTATGGTTAAGCATGTGAAACTGATGTGAAAACTCGTATATTTCTTAAATGTAATGTGCGAGTCCTTGAGCAGAATTTGTTAGTATACATTAAACTAGAGACTGGCATGACTACAAGGCTGCTAATAATATCCTTGTGTGGAAATTGAACTATCATAATGTCCTCGTGTGCTTCTTCACTTTTACAGTTTCCCGTTGTTCTATTGTAGTGCATGAATTGCTTGGCTTGCAAGGATCAAACTTCCAGAGTTTATATCATTTCACAGTGGGAGGCCCGGTCATCGACAAACGGATTATGAGTCTGCCAGCATATCCTGGCCCTGATGTTGATGCCTGAAACAAGGTTTTAGTTAGGCGTACGTAGATAACCACACTGCTTTTTATTGTTATGGTTGTACATACATACTAGAAACCACCAGGGAGTAGTTTTTATCTGGTTGAGAGGTGCAGTTAAGTGTTTATAATGCTTGACATCACATCCTTTATAATGCTTCTTTTGATGTCAAGCATTATAAATGTTTCCTTCCACTCTAAACGGTCTGCGATTATACAAATATATCATAGTTGTGAGCTTGTGATGACAGCTCTTTGGCAATTTAGTGTTGTTAAACCGCTTGCATGAACTCAGTGGCTATATGGATTATGTCAGTTTACATAATATGAGAGATAATGTTGTAATCACTTCATTTATCTAGTCTGCGACTTGGAAGTTTATAATCTTTATACAGGCAAGGATTGGGCATGGCAATTTCCCTCTTCACTAAGTAGGGGGCAAATGTTTGGTTGATTTTAATGCATAATAATTTTTTAACATACATTTTCTAGAAATCAAAAAACATTTTCAAGATACCAAAAAAATAGAAGACGGTTAATACAGACGTATAAATTAGAATATGCATTTGTATACCAAATTGTTTGGTTGCAAGATTGTTATGTACTTTTGCTCAGTCCTTCATGTGAAGTTGTGAACTACAAGAAATCTATGCATCCTTCCCATGTGAATTGTGTCAAAGGTCACTCATATCTGTCCATGAAGGTGGATATATGATCAAAACCGTTTGCTAATTCTCCACAAAGAAGATACTGTATTGTATTAGACAATATATGTATTTATGTATTAGATACTATATGTACAATACAGTATCTAATACTGTATTGTATTAGACAATATACTAATTTAAATTTTTAAATAAGGTATGTTGGGGAACTTCACTCTTAGTATTGTAATTTGTATGGATCATCTCTGAAGGTTTGTAGATAGTAGGAATCAAGAAAAGAAGCACTAGGAGGCTATTGTCATCAAGATAGTTATGAGTTGCGTTGAGGTATGAAAATACGCACATAACAAAGTGATGTGATCCATTTTGATACTTGAATTGTTGAATACAAGTTTTCTGTCTTAAAACTTAAAAGTTGTCTGTAATGTGTCTAATCAATAAGTCAATAACCAATGTTTGTATGCAAATGTTTTTTCAGAGAAAACAATAATAACACCAATATTAATGCCTACGATTTGCAGTCTTATGTCTAACATTGGATCCATAACCATGCCATTTAGTTCTGTGTAATTTTGATCTATTAATGTGAATTTTTAATTACATGCGTCAAAAGTCTCTCAAAATGTCTATGAATGTGAATATGCTAGTAGGTTAGCAGTTAAACTTGGCAAAGGTAATGCATACTTCCTTTAACCTGATCAGGAACTCAGGGTTTCAGATTACAGTGAGTTAACCAGAAAGAAGAAATTAGACGAAAACATAATGCATAAAAAATGTATTAAGCTTCCAAAAGCTGAATATATGAGTATTGAAGGATACTTCTGAATATATTAATGAAGGTGTCTATGTTTAGTTTGTTGAATTGATCATAGTATCAGATTAGATATGATATATACACTTTTTTTCTTTGCTTTTCTTTTCCTGAACTTGCATATTCCACTGTTCAAGTGAAACAGAACAACCCAATATTATATCCAAAAAAACAGAACCAAACATCGAGGCCAATGTCTAAACCAGTTTGTACTAGGATGAGGTGGACCAAACAGAAGAAGACCTGGAAAGCAAAGCAAAAATTCTTTATGACACAATTTCTTAGGCTGGTTCACCACAATTCAGTATAGATGAGACAATCTTTCATATATTACCTGTACCTGACCTCTCAAATTCCAGACCATCTTCATCAAATCTCTAGACTTGCTGCAAAGAACTGAAATGTGCGATGTCTTAATTTTTGTACTACTCATAAGGAAATAAAAACTGGACAAAGATATGTGATCTAATCTTCTCACCCATATCTCCCCCCTTAACTGAAGGGCTTCCACACAGTAGTACTGTTTAGCATTTCAACCAATAGCTGTCTCCAGATTAACGGACTGGGAACTGCTCTAAGCAGCTGGACTGGAGGCACATATTGCTTGATCCACTTTGAATGTTACAATTCCCTTGCTAAATTCCTGTTGCGTATCTTATTTTTTGTCATCCTGGTGTCTCAACAGAATGAAGCATATATAATGTAACCATATTTTGAACATAAAGAACTGAAGCTGCACACTTTCTACATAAGCTCAGCCGAAGAGTATTCAGTCACCAGAAGAAAATTCCAATGTTTTGAGGAGTATTGTAGTCAGGTCAACCTATGTTTACCAATCACATTTATCAATCCTTGAACAATGAGAACACCCTACCTATGTTACCAATCACATTTCTAAAGGAATACTGAAAATGCATCACAAAGCTGAAGGGGTAACTGAATCCGAAAATGTCATCGATTTCATATTTAAATGAATCCAAGAAGAGACCCATCACAAGTCCAGCTTTCCAATAATTAAACTTGGTTATCAGGCTTTTAGTCTTCTTCAATAAAGGAAGAGAAGTCTTGTACATGAGTGCCCCAATTCCCTCCACAATAAGCGTAGCAAAGGCAGCTGAAAGAATGTCCCAGTCTCCCGTTTGCCCAATAACAGTAGAATAAGCAGTTGAACAATAGGAACCGACTAGGAAGAAGAGTATTTTCACGGGTAAACCTCTCCTTATCTCTCCAATTCTGGCCCCTAACTTGGATTGAATATCTTGGATAAACCTAATGTACTGCCATTTGTTGGAGATGGGTCTAACCCATTGTTATCTACACTGCTTCTGATAGACCATGAAATGCTCCTGTACAGTTCAATATAACACAGGAAATTATAGCATAGGAAACATTTGGTACTTCAATTGATTAACTATTGGTGCACTCAATTGTAGAAGGATGAATCACCGATTTGAAAAGTCTTAAACATTTGAATGCCAGAAATAGCATAGGAAAGAGGTTTAAAATATATTTAGTAGGTATCATCATAAAATATCTCAGTCACTTTCTTTCTATAAATATTACACCAATGTTAAGATCCTAACACAAATTCAATTTGCATGGTGACTTACTTGACCAGAAGAGGCTCAGGCATGCAGAATATACAGCCGCGAGAATTGAGCTTGTGGCCAAAAGCACCAGTAGGTTTGTAAGACATTGCACAAAGACCCAGAGCCATAACTTTGAAAGTGATACACTCAGTAGATAAAAGCTTAACACTCCTTGGATAGGTAGGTAATGTAATTGCAGCCGCCATTATCATATACAACCTGCAAGCAAAAATTCATAATGTAATTCTAAACTATGCCGAATTCAGTCATAACTATCCTCAATAAGTATGATTATCAAATCTTTTTCCTCTGGCCTACAATGTACATGTTTTCAAGTAAACATGTAGTTCCCACCTCATAATAACTCCTATGCAACTATTCTCTGAATCTGCACACATCAAAATCCTACCGAAAATGATATTCTGATGACCCAACAATGCAGAAACTGTCATAATGTGTACCCAGAAAGCTAAGAAGAAAATAAATAAGAACGTAAGAGAAAGAAGAAGCTTTTCCTTCCCTTCCCTTCCCTTCCCTTCATTTTGGTTAATATACTTTTCTGTTGGGTGTCCTGAGTAAATGTCCTGGTGCGGTGCCCATTTGAGACCGGGCAATAGTTGACCCGGCCCATGACCCATGTAACAGCAATAATAACACACCACCTGTTCTGTTTATGAGGGAAGATAGAAAGACCCCAAATTTGAGGCGAAAGTTTCGGTTTTTAGTAAAATGGCAACTATGGCGGCGGAGCTTCAACTTTCCAATTAGGGTTTTACAGAGCCTGATCGGAAACCCATCGCAGAAAGTTAGGGTTTTGGGGTGTAATCGAGTTTAATGATTAGGGCTTTTGAGGAGTCTAGGGATTGGGATCGCTGCTGAGGGTGGAGGCTTGATCAGGTAACTGAGTGTGTTTTGGTTATGTGGGTTGTGTAGAATCTGTTATGGTTTCTGAATCGTTATTCTTTTTTGTTAATGTGGTTTTTAGGTTGAAAGGTGGATTGTTATGTTTGGTAGATGCAGTCTGGGGCAGATATGCAATTCTAAAAGGTAAGCTGCTCTTTCCCATTTCTCATTTTTGCAATATATGATTTGGGTTATTTTTCTATAAATAGAAATTTGTCTAATCAGCTGTAGTTTTGGTTTTAGTCTTACTGTGTATGCTATAATCTGAAATATTTGGTATGTGTACTGAATTTGAGTATGTTTTTTGAAAACTTTCCTGATAATGCGGTCCTTTTGTTCTAGGTTAGGAGTAGTTTTGTATGATATGATAATTTCTTTGGTTCTTGGATGCGGATCAGATGCCCTAATTGCAAAATAGATTCATTTTTGTAATTTATTTTTCTGTTGGGATTTGTTTGTTGTTTGATGATCATTTTTTGTTTGTTTGGTACTTACCACATTATTTCCTCATTTTCTGTTAATTATACAGTAGGCATCTAGAAGTGAAGTTAAGCATTATTCAACAACTTGGATATAGTGTTTGACTTTAAACAAACAAAGAAAAGCAATGTTTTTCTTATTTATATAGCTGTGAAAGTTTTGATTCCATATGTGAGCCTCGACTAGTTCCTGAATTAAAACGTCACACCTTATCATATCAGGTGACTATACAAGTATCTAAATGTTGCAATCTTGAATCTTTTGTGTCTTTGGGGTGCATATATATAAAGCTAGTTATTTCGATTAATGTTTTTTGGACCATATTCTACATGTGTTTCCAGAACAGAGTCGACTTAACATGCTGTGTTCACATATGAAGGGCCAATTGTGATTGAGACCTTACATTTAATATGTTGAGGCATTTGAACATGTATATAGTTCATATAACTTAGTTATACCTTTGTACTATCTAGGGTATAACTAACTTCTTGCATTTGAACTTGAGCAAGAAGTTTGAACTGAGTGTGTGTATTGGGATATTTCAATTGGTCATACAAAATCTGATGTTTTGTTCTTAATCACTCCCCCATATTCATAATTCTTGTCAGTTGCATTAAAGGAGAACAAAATTGGTCAATAATTGAGGAGTTTGATATCATGCTTGCTGTGTAACATGAATACTTCTGTTGGTGCGGTATCCAATTGGTTTCAGTAACATTTGTTTTTCAGATGCCTGATATATATACCGTGCTTCATTCATATGAGACATAATTTGCTCTATTATCATGATTTTTGGATTTACTCATCGACAGATAAGAACCTGAGGAATGTTAGAATTTGAAGTAACGATGTAACTTGGGTTAGTGATGCATTTCTTGGTTAGAAATTCTTGCATAAGTTACCGTTTATGATTTTATTGGCTTGAATAAGATTTGTGATATGGTGGAAATCTGGACCGCTCTATTGAGTAACCAGAGAACCAGTTAGACTTGACGATGTTGTTGACATTGGCCACATGCGTTTAGGCATAGTCTGAGAATTTGGTTGGAAAACCTGGTGAATAAGTTAAACTTGATGATGTTCTTGAAAATGGCCGTATGTGTTTAGGCATAGTCTGAGAATTTGTTGGAAAACCTGGTGAATACATTCTTATTTAGTGGTATTCTTATGTATATAGCTGCTTACATAAAGCGATAGAGAAGTGTTTTCTTTCAAAAGAAAATACATATGTAGTAGTGTATTGCACATAGAATTGCTACCATGTTTCTGGTAACCACATTATTTATGTATTATAACCTGGTTTCAAGATAAGTGAAAACACTTGTGTTGTTTGCAGGTTCCCTAGCTTGATAGGTTTGTCTGAAGGAATTCACTTTAACCACTCCTTTTGGAAGTAGCTATGCAACCCACTGGAGCGAGAGATACACAACTCCGTGACAGCAATAGCCAGAAGGTTCACCCACAACCAATGGAAGAGTCAAATCAGAATCCAGAAGCTGTGGAAGCCCTGATATCTAAGGTTTTTACAAACATCTCATCCCTGAAGTCAGCTTACATCCAGCTCCAAGCTGCTCATACTCCCTATGACCCTGACAAAATTCAAGCTGCGGATAAACTAGTTATTTCTGAGCTGAAGAACCTCTCTGAACTCAAGCACTTCTATAGGGAGAACAATCCCAGCCCAGTATGTGTTTCTCCACAGGATTCCCGCTTAGCTGCAGAAATTCAAGAACAACAAATTCTGTTGAAAACCTATGGGGTGATGGTTAAAAAATTCCAGTCTGAGATCCAGAATAAAGATTCTGAAATCATGCAGCTTCAGCAGCATATTGAGGAGGCAAAACAGAAGCAAGCGAAGTTGGAAAAGAATCTAAAGCTTAGGGGCTTGTCTACAAAAGAATCAGAAGCTTCTGCTGGTGAAAATGGATTTTCTCCTGTGGATTTAACCCCTGATCTCTTCACATCGGTTGTTGAAGCTGCATATAAAGCTATTCATGACTTTGCCAAACCATTAATTAACATGATGAAAGCGGCCGAGTGGGACCTTGATGCAGCCGCTAACTCAATTGAACCGACCGTTGTTTATGCAAAGAGACCTCACAAAAAGTATGCATTTGAGTCTCATATATGCCAAAGAATGTTCAGTGGCTTCCAGCAGGAAGGCTTCTCCATCAAATTAGACAATCTTACCATAACTAAGGAGAGCTTCTTCCACCAATTTCTCACTCTTCGGGACATGGATCCGCTGGACATGCTTGGCCAGACTCCAGATTCTATTTTTGGGAGATTTTGCAGGAGCAAGTACCTAGTAGTGGTTCACCCAAAAATGGAGACTTCATTTTTTGGGAATTTGGATCAACGAAACTATATAATTGGTGGCGGGCATCCGAGGACTCCGTTTTACCAGGCTTTCTTAAAACTGGCAAAGTCAATATGGCTTTTGCACCGGTTGGCCTTTTCTTTTGATCCTCCTGTTGAGATCTTCCAGGTTAAGAGGGGCAGTGAGTTTTCTGAGGTTTACATGGAAAGTGTGGTGAAGAATTTGGTAATGGATGTAGGTGATCAAAAGCCTAAGGTTGGTCTCATGGTGATGCCTGGTTTTTGGGTTGGAGGCAGTGTGATCCAAAGTCGAGTTTATCTCTCTGGTATGAAGGTTGCTGAATGATGGGCCTGATCAGTCGTATTCGATATACATACCGAATACGGGTGTGGTGTTTTATAGTGTTGCTATTCCATATATTGTTGTCTGTATTTTTCTTGTATAATTGTAAGATGAAATAGCTATTAAATATCAGTCGCACTCTATCTTTTCTACCTTGTGTTTCTGTAATATATGACTTGTTAGCAGATAAGTTGTCAATTTTTTTAATCTGATGTACAGAAATCACGAGGGGAATGAGTCAATGTGGATTACTATTATGTTGTAGTATGAATCTGTTTGATTTGTCAGCCTGTGTAATTTTACGTATTAAGATACTTTATTATGTGGGATGTCGAATGGGATTAGTCAAACAGCGATAAGCATGGTTCGTGGATCATCCGTGTACTAATATTGTTTCAACTTAACCACCTTTAAGGTGTTGGGTTTTAATCATAAAAGGTTTCGGTATAATTAGGAATGATTCATTCAACTATAAGTTATATTTTATTTATCATGTTTTTGATGTGGGATCTCTTCTCTCTAACATGCTCCCTCACGTGTAATCTGACAAGGTCTACACGTGAATCTATGTCACCCTCTCCACTCAAAAATCAATCCTCACTTAAGGGTTTAACACGTGTACAAATGTCTAAACCAATCTGACCACTAACCTAGCACATCTGGTACTTGGTGACAATTCACACAAACAGTAACTCTCACGTGTAACCAGACTCAAGGGTTTAGCATTTGTATATATGTCACACCAATCGAAACAACCAACCAATGAGACGCAATTAGAGAGGGGCCCGCTCTGATACCAACTTGAACTGGGACAAGCGTGGCCCGTGGATCACCATTGTACCGATATTGTCCCAACTTAACCACCTTTAAGGTGTTGGGTTTTAACTACAAAATGCTCTGATACCAACTTGAACTGAGACAAGCGTGGTCTGTGGATCACCATTGTACCGATATTGTCATAACTTAACCACCTTTAAGGTGTTGGGTTTTAACTACAAAAGGTATATGTACAATTGGGTATGATTCATCCACTTATAAGTTGTTTTTTATTTATCCCTTTTCTAATGTGGGATATTTTCTCTCCAACACCCCCCTCACGTGCAACCTAATCTTTTTAGGTCTGCACGTGTAATTCGTTCAGTCTAATTCCCACATCGGAAATCGGTACATTCATTCGGTCCAATTTTCATTTCGGAAATTGGGGTATGCAGTCTAAGGCCCACTGTAGGCACTTGGTATAGGCCAATCAGAATTTTTCCAACGGCAATTCGATTCGATGAACCCAAATTTAGGCTTATTATGCTGGGAGACTTTTCTCCGTTACGTTGGAAGAAGTAATTGAAGAGGAGCCCGTTCTGATACCAAGTTAAAGAGTAACAAGCGTGGCTCGTGGATCATCTGTGTACCGAGACCTTTTGTGATTAAAACCCAACACCTTAAAAGTGGTTAAGTTGAGACAGTATCGATACACAAATGATCCACGGGTCACGCTTGTCGCTGTTTGACTGTATTAACTTGTGAAGATATTCTTTATGATCTGGCTTCATATGAGATCCTTATATCAGTGATATACTATTGGATCCTCTAAGGCATAAGACTGATAAGAGGCTTTTTTGTTTTGTAGACTGAACCTGGGGTCATAACTCATAACCAGGACTAGTGGGATGTAATGCTGAACCTCTTGGTTATGAGTTATTACATCACTGATTGAGCTCACCACTTCATGTTGATATAATGCAAAAAAAATTGGTACACCTATGTAATTTCTAGTTATGCAGGAACTGTACCTGATTTCTTTGTTTTGTGTGGGGACTAAGAATCTTGGGATTTGGGAGTCCTCGGCCCAAGTATGAGATAGATGCAAAGAATGCAGCATCTTTATCATGTCAAAGCTAACATGTTAACATCTTCACAGGAAATAGGTAGCATATTCATCTCTCTTTTTGAAAAGGAGAAGGAAAGCATGTCTTACTTGGTCAGTGCAAGGCTGCTTGCAGTAATTATGTTGGTGGAACAAAGACAACAATCTCAGTAATACGAAATCTTGCAAAATGAATTGCATGCAAGATGTTCCAAGATTGTAGCGGAGGAAAGGGATCATTTTGATTGATTTTCCAAAAAAAAACCATCTAAATCCACATGATTGATTGCTCGTTAATGCGGTTTTCTTTCCCCACTCCACTTGCACTATCCTATAACAAATAACTAGTGTTTCTTAATACATCATTCAACAAACTAATTACCATAATATAAGGATTGTGTTCCCTAAACACAACACTAAGTGTACTTATTTCTTTTGGATGGCTAATGTCATCTAGATAACCACTTAGTAAATTGTAAATGTATCACAAAAGCTAGAGCTCCACCTAGCAGGCTAGCACCAATTGGCTAAACGCTTTCCTGGTCACTATAGCTGGGATTGTTACCTTAGAAACACCTGAACAACCAAACTCTGAAGATGAGAGTACTCTCAAATTCAGACATGTTAGAATATGTTTTGAATCAGGCATAAACCTTAATTTAACAAAAATTATTAAATTAGTCTATTATACTAGACTGTGTTTGTTGGGCATACCATTCGGGTATATATATATACCTATTAGGTTATTAACCTAGAGTGTGTGTGGTATTCTGTTATATGTAATCCGTTTTCCTCAAGGATTAATAAAATTGTTCTCCTCTGCCTGTGGATGTAACTAACACCTTGTTAGTGAACCACGTAAATCTGTGTTCTTTCTTACATTTGTTATAACAAATTGGTATCAGAGCCAAGATGTCTTGTTTGAATGTGAAGATCAACAAATTCACGAGGAGGAGCAATTTCAGTTTATGGCAGATCAAGATGCGAGCCTTGTTAAAGCAACAAGGGTTGTGGGCGCCGCTGACGAAGAAGGCATGAGATTCTGAAACCGTTGAGATGGCCAGTCTGGAGGAGAAGGCACACTCCACATAGCAAGTTCCAACATTGTTTGGACTTGCTAAATGTCAGAAGCTGTTAGTTGTCGTTTTGGGGGCAACATCTGAGGCAGATGAGATGGTCGTACGTCTGGCACTATTATGATGCATCTGGTACATCTGTTTATTTGTGAGAGGATTCAAGTCAAGGCATATTTGTTAGAATATGCCTTGAATCAGGCATAAACCATAATTTAACAAGAATTGTTAAATTAGTCTATTATGGTAGACTGTGTTTGTTGGGCCTACCATTCGGGGTATATATATACCTATCAGGTTATTAACCTAGAGAGTGTGTGGTATTCTGTTATCTGTAATCCGTTTTCCTTAAGGATTAATAAAACTGTTATCCTCTGCTTGTGGATGTAACTAACACCTTGTTAGTGAACCACGTAAATCTGTGTTCTTTCTTACATTCGTTATAACAAGACCAGAAAAAGAGTACTCTAAACCATTACTGCTCCAATTGTTGGAAAATGATATAAATAATCATTTTAATTAGATGGTTTTATGGTGAATGAGAATAATTACCCAAAGTTGAATGCATAAAACGTTTTTTTGCACTTTCATCTTCCATGACTGTTTGGATCTTGTAATAACAACAGATTCAATGACATGTTAGTAGACTAATGAAATGTACGTTGTAACTAATGATTTTTCATTCACGGAATTCAAGTGGCTTCAAGGTCCCCTCGTGTATAAATAGGTGATCTCTTCTTAATTCTCAACACACCAACAACAAACACTTCTTCTCCAAAAAACTTCTACACTCCTACTTAGTTCTCTCAAAATTTAGTGATAGTTTGAAGACACTTCCTAGTTCGTTGAAGCTCTTGTTCGTATACAACAACTTGAGCTTGATTGTCGTTATTTTGGGAGACCAAGCGGCATTGAGGTCCTTGCACCGATTAGGACGTCGTAATTCGTTTTAAGGACACCGTGTGATATACAGGACTCGGCAAACTTCTATTGGTTGAATTATTCTTCTCAAATCCTCAATTTGTCATTTTATGATTTTGTTCATGTTCATACAATTTGATTAATTAGAATTAATTTTTGTTATTTCATTTTGTTAGTACGTATATAAACAATGTATTTACTACATTTTCCTAACACTGACCATACAAATACATTACCCTAAACTTCTAACTCCTAAGGATTGATGCCGGACCGCCGGTCCTCCCAAAGACAGATTGTTGGAAGACCAGCTTCGGCCATTGGGTAGCTAAATGACCAGCGTCTGCCATTAGGTAACCATCACAAGGAATTAACAAACTTCTGAACCAAGTAAAAATTATCCGGATTAGTAATCAAATTCACCCTAAGTAGTGTGAGATACACTATCCTACCGGTGAATCCCCAACGCAAGTTTGGGAACCAAATTGCTCACCATACGATCGACAGCACACATATTAGAGAATACAAAAGGTTCAAAGAAGGCTATGAAATAGACTAACCCTTAAATCCTGCAACTCAAAAGATTTAAAAACTAAAACCAGTAACAGATGGACATTCCTTTGTTCATCTAAGATTATTCCTCTTTACTAATATCTAGATAGTTTTGTTCATGGTTTTCAGTGTAATGGTAGAATAATGAAGCGTAGATCACAAAATTGATTGATCGAAAGAGAAATTAAGAAACTAAACTATATGAAACATTGACTAAGATACTTACATATAATATAGAACACATGCTAATTGCCTTTCCCATGAAGTTCTGCAGATGTTGGCGACCCAGAAATGAAGAATCAAGGTTGATCTAACCAGGCATGCATTTCTTCACATCAAAGATTCTAGTTGTCTGTCAAACATAACGCAAGTGGTAGGCAGATAGTTGTCATAGTTCTCAAGTTAAGTAGTAAACAAATTAGATAAATCTGGATCTGGATCTTTCTAATGAAATATTGGATGCACCCACTTAAATGAATTTAAATAGACGGTTAAATTATATTTATGACACTATTTATTTTTTAAAATAAAAACTAAGTATAATTATCAACGATTAAGATTTCTTAATAAACACTTGATTCACTTATATCTTAATGCATACAAGAATTTTCGCTTCTCCACCCAAATATAATACTGCACACAATTTTTTGCATCTTAATGCACTTACAGCTCACGTTAAGCTAACCATGTGTTTATCCATGTGATAATGCCTACATCCCAGGCTATATAATCACCATCTTACTCCATGACAATACTATCAAAGTATCAGACTCGGAAATTCAAAGCTTCAAACCCTCTTTTTCATTTTGACGTTCCTCAATGGCTAAACATTGCCTTTCTTTTCTGTTAATCCTCCTTTCCATCTTATCCCTTTCCGGCACGGTGGAGCCATCCTTTGCCGGGCATACTGCTCGACGTTCCGGGGCTGGAGCCAACATCGAAACTGCATGCAAAGGCACTCTCTACCCCGAACTATGTGTCCACTGCCTCACCACCTACGCACAACCCAACACGACAATCCAAAGCCCCCAGGAACTCGCCCATGTAGCCCTAACTGCAAGCCTCTACCGTGCCCTATATGCTAGGGCCTTTGTGCTCAAGGTGGCAAAAGAGATCGACATACTGAAGAGGGAGAACCAAGTTGTTCGAGATTGCTTGCAGCAGATAAACGATAGCGTGAACCAACTCAGTGGATCGATCAAGGAACTACGTCGGTTCGGGAAAGAGCTTGTGGGTGACGACCTGTTTTGGCACATCAGCAACGTGGAGGCATGGACTGGGACTGCTCTAACTGATGCAAGCACTTGTGTGGATGAACTTCCGGGACCAAACATGAGCAAACTGAAGGCGACTATTAAGGGGAAAGTTCTCAATGTGGCTCAAACGACTAGTAATGCACTGTTTTTGTTTCATAGATTTGCTGCAAGGTATAAAGCTGTAGCCAGTGCCACCAAGAAGCCCTAGGAGGCTAAGCTAGCTAGCCTTTTTATATCAGGATGGATGCATTTTGTTTTTGTGTCGTGGGTTTAATCTTGTTCAATATCTGTTGTTAATTACTTTTGATGTTAATATACGTATGTATGAACGTATGCACACTTACAGTGAAGGGATCGATGTTAATACTTAATACCAAGTTCTTCTATGTCTTGGAAGTTTTCTGTAATATGTTTCTAATATGTATGTCAACCAATGCAAGGGTGTATTTTCAGAGAAAACAATAATAACATTAATCTTAATAAGTAAAGAATATAGGGCAAACTGGCAAAGGAGGCATTTCTACGTTTCTCTCTGTTTGTGCATATGATTTTGCAGTTCTATGCATTTCTACGTTTCTCTCTGTTTGTGCATATGATTTTGCAGTTCTATGCATGCCTTATGTCTAACATCGATCGGATCCATGACAATGATCATCTGGGTGAACTAGATTGGTTCCGGTGTTAGCTTCATCTGTCCATGTGAATTATGAGAAATCCATTTATGCATCTCATGTGAATTACTAATTATATGCGTGAGATGTCACTCAAAGATCGATGTCTATGAATGGTGAATTTGCTATATAATGAAGCCTTATGATCAAATGGTACTACTTCTACCAGTAATCACATTCTTAGATGTTATGATTTGACTGAGTAATTTGGAACATTCTTTTTTTTGTTTTTGATAAATGGACATTAGCCATGAATAGATTGATATGAAAGTCAGAATTACAATAAGAACATGAAACACTCTCACGTACCGTTAAAAATTAAATCATGCAAAACTACCTAAGAGTTAATGTAAATAATTTCTATGCTGCAACTCATAAACGAGTCGACACAAAGCAAAGTAACTCAAGTAACTTGAGAATAGAAAACAAAGAACAGAAACAAACTAAAAAGGTCATACAAAAACCATCTTTATTTTGAACCAACTTATTCAAAAGATGACCGGAACACCCTAAAAGTAGGTAACCCCAAGATCAGGCACATGAAGAATAGAAATCATCTCCTTACCTGATCCACCAAAGCTCTCAGTATGGCCCAGCCCAATTAACCAAATCCTAGTAAATGTTACAGAACTGGCCCAAGCCCATAACAAGATATTCATGACCTCTCTGGCCAAGCTCCCGCCAAACCACAGACGTTCACTGAGCTCCACCATAGGACCGAGCCTGAAACCACGACTCTGCTCGCCGAATCGCCGCCTCATATACATAGAGACCAACCCATCTCAAGGCAAAGGAATTCGAATATCGGAGCTCCTCAAACTCTCGTCGTTGGATCTCCTTCGAAACTCGCCGCCATGCATCGGCCAGCCTCTGATAGCCACTACCTCGATCCCATTGTGGAGTCGAAGCAATGGCCCCTAGAGACCAGCTCACCACCAGCCCACGCCAAAAGGGAACAAATACACAGGTTGTCGGTGTCGCAGCCCAGCACCCTAATTGTGCCTGCAAAGGCTTAGGGAACCTGATCCTATGGTGAATCTCCCTTCACTTCCACCAACACCTGGACAGAAGAAGGAAGAGATATGAGAGATGGCCATGACCAACCTGATGATGTTTGGGACTTGGTTTCCCATACGATCGAGTTTCAATTTGGTGGAGCTCCCCTTTGCATTGGTATTGCAAGATTTGGAATTTGATGATGAAGATGAGGCTTTGATTTTGCTATGAGACCATCTCTTTAGAAGGTGTCAAAGAAGCTTTGAGTTCAACAGAACTAAAGAAAGTGTCAGACAATTTGACTGATAATCAAGAACATAGTTTGTCAGTTCATGATAGAGAGAAAAGCAGTAAAGGTAATTAATTTGACATTTAAGCTTCAGATTAGAAAGAGTAAATGCGACTACACAGAGAAGGTTATTAAACCCTAAATGTCGTAAACTCAAAAACAGTCAGTCATATGAAAATTCTTTCGGTGATGATGCTAATTATATGGATGATGAGTCTATCTTTGATTTTGTCTTATTTGCGGTGATTCTTGTGTTGATGTTTGGTTGCTTGATTCGGCTTGCACGCACCATATATGTTTCAATCGAGATTGGTTTGATACTCATCAGTATGTTGATATAAGTTTTGTATTTATGTATGTGAGATGATTTTCCTTATAAAGTTATGGGGATTGGAACAATTCAAATTAAGATGCATGATGGAGTTATCTGAATGTTAGACATGTTCCAGATATGAAAAATAATTTGATATATTTGAGTACTATTGACTCATAAAGCTATAAGTTTTTGTCTCAAGGTGAAGTTCTGAGAGTTAGTAAATGTGTTCTTGTTATGATACAAAGAAAGTTGATTTGTCATAATCTCTACGCATTTTATGGTAGGACAGTTGTTGGAGCTACATCAGTTGCTATTCATTGAGTCCATATTCGGATATTACTAATGTATTTGTTGAGGGCCAATTTGATCAATTCTGTGAAGATTGGACTGTGAGACGCACACTATTTTGAAGGCACCACGTATAAAAATTGAACATATTTGTGGATCTCTCATAGAGAAAGTATTTTGGATGCTTTCTAACTTAGATAAGTCTAATGACTTTGGTGCTGAATTTGTTAATTCCTACTACTTGGTTAATTACTTGTTAATTGGTCTCCATCCTTTGCATTTTGATTCATAACTCCAATTAAGGTATGGTTTGATACTCATGTTGATTATTCTGATATTAGTTGTCTAAACCATACCTTAGGAGATGTGTTCCACAAGTCATAACTCCAACATGATTTAGCTTGTTCTTCATGTTGATTATTCTGATATTAGTTGTCCTGTTTGGTGCTAATGTCAGTGATGGGGTGAATATTTGTATTCCATGTATTTGCATATATGGTGAATATTTATGACTTGTGGTGTGCCGGTCTGAGTCACCCAAATTTGTAATCGACCAAATTATAAACTTTGAAGAGTGCCAAAATATTTGGTGAGTGGATTGATCAGAGAGAACAACTTTCATTGCTGCAATTTACGGGCTGAACTGTACATATCCTGGCTTCTAGCAGGGCTAGCTTCCTGCAACATCAAACATGCACGTAGTTATTTCAAGCCAGTAGAAAAGCATAATTTTGAGTTACAATATAACTATTAGTTCACAAGAAATATTCAGAGGTTGTATTACATGTGGTTTCTAACATAAATATTGAGTTCCTTTACATTAACATATTAGGAAGTAGATTATGTAAAGAAAATTCATTAAGCTATCCACAACTGAACATCAATCTGCTCTGTGAAAATGAGAAGGTTGGTACTTGGTCGAAAATAATGGAAGCCTGCTAGATTCATGGTTCCAAAAGAAAAGGTCGAAATCAAACTTGGCAACATAAAAGAAGGTAGCTAAAATCAGATATAATGAACACAAGAGACAATTGTGGCTGAATATAGATTGATTTTAATTCACCTCACAAAGGAGGAATTATATACAAATTACAACCGAGCCAAAGTAGGCAAGTATATCTTCCTAAGGTAAGTGATAATCCTAATAATAATAGTAATCCTAATAATAATAGTAATTACAAAATATTACAGAACATATACAAAAGGAAAGTATGACTCACACCAACACTCCCCCTTAAGTTGGCGCATACAAATCACGAATGCCCAACTTATCAAGTGAGTCATAAAAAGCCTTACTCGAAACTGCTTTAGTCAAAACATCAGCTAACTGTTCTTCAGAGCGAACAAAAGGAAAGGAAATAAGCTTAGAATCAAGCTTCTCCTTGATGAAATGTCTGTCAACCTCAACATGTTTGGTTCTATCATGTTGTACTGGATTATGAGCAATATCAACAGCTGCCTTATTATCACAATATAAATCCATGGATTTCTTTGGTTTAAATCCCAAATCACTTAGTACATTTCTCAACCAAAGTAATTCACAAACTCCATGGGCCATACCTCTATACTCTGCTTCAGCACTCGATCGAGCCACAACTTTTTGCTTCTTACTCCTCCAAGTAACAAGATTACCGCCCACAAAAGTGAAATAACCAGAAGTAGACTTTCTATCTGTAATGCAACCTGCCCAATCTGCATCTGTATAACCACTAATATCCAGATGTTTATTCTTTGAAAACATTAAGCCTTTGCCGGGTGCAGACTTCAAATACCTCAGAATGCGAATTACAGCTTCCATATGGGTTTCACTGGGATTATGCATAAATTGACTCACAACACTCACTGCATATGCAATATCTGGCCGAGTATGTGAGAGATAGATTAACCTGCCAACTAACCTCTGATAACGAGCCCTCTCTGTAGGAATTTGGTCAGGGTACTCCGCTAACTTGTGATTTTGCTCAATAGGAGTATCAGCAGGTTTACAATCTAGCATCCCTGTTTCTGTCAACAAATCAAGTACATATTTTCTCTGGCACAAGAAAATTCCTGAACTCCCCCTTGCAACCTCAATTCCCAAAAAATATTTAAGTGAACCAAGGTCTTTCATCTCAAATTCGGATGCAAGTAGACCCTTTAGTTTTTCAATCTCCTCTGAATCATCACCAGTAATTATCATATCATCAACATAAATAATTAAGGCAGTCACCTTACCTGACCGACGTTTCAGAAACAACGTATGATCAGAGTTGCTTTGTTTGTACCCAAAACGACGCATAGCTTGAGAGAACCTTCCAAACCAAACTCGTGGTGATTGCTTAAGTCCATACAAGGACTTGTTCAACTTACATACAAATCTTCCTTCTGTGTTTGCTTCATATCCTGGCGGTAGATCCATATAAACTTCTTCAGATAACTCTCCATGTAAAAAGGCATTCTTCACATCAAACTGTTGCAAAGGCCAATCTAAATTGGTTGCTAGAGACATCAATACTCGAACTGTATTAATCTTGGCCACTGGAGCAAAGGTTTCCTCATAATCCACGCCATAAGTTTGAGTAAATCCTTTTGCAACAAGTCTCGCTTTATACCTGTTCACCGAACCATCTGCATTATGTTTGACAGTGAACACCCATCTACACCCAACAGCTCTCTTTCCCTGTGGGGGTGGCACCAACTCCCAAGTATTATTCTTTTCCAAAGCTTCCATCTCCTCATTCATTGCTTGAGTCCATTTGGGATCCTTGAGAGCATCCTGCACTTTACTGGAAACACATACAGAGGATATTTGATTCACAAAAGAAGCATGGGATTTAGACAACCGATGGGTGGACACAAAGTTAGCTATAGCATATTTGGACTTGACATTTAAACTTGGTTCATATTGGCGAGGTGGTTTACCACGAGTGGACCTAGGAGGCAAGACACATATACTATCACCATTACCAAAACTAGAAGAAACATTACTAACCTCAAGATTAGGACTCTCCTCCGGGATTGTCTGGCAAGAGTTATCTATATTTGAGAGGGGTGAAGGGCCTTGATCGATTGCATGTTCTGCCTTGTCGTGCGATCGATCGCTCCTTGGTGCGCTGCTGGATGGTAAGCTACTGGGAGCTTCTGTCTCTTCGGGCGATCGATCGCTAGGACCAATGCGATCAATCGTTGGTGCACTGTTGGAAGCCTCTGCCTCGTCGGGCGATCGATCGTCGTTGTCCTGACGATCGATATCGATCGTTGGTGCACTGTTGGAAGCCTCTGCCTCGTCGGGCGATCGATCGTCGTTGTCCTGACGATCGATCGTGGGATCAGAGATTACACGAACAACATTTTCATCCCCAAGTGGCTGAATCACACAAGACTTTTCTTCCAAAAAAGTATGTTTCTCCCCCTGAAGAGAAGGATTGGGAGGAGAAAAATAACAAGCATCTTCATAGAAGGTGACATCCATGGTAACATAAACTTTCTGTGTAGGGGGATGAAAGCACTTGTAGCCCTTCTGATTGACACCATAGCCCACAAAAACACATTTGAGCGCCCTTGCATCAAGTTTGGAACGTTGATTCTTAGGAACATGAACAAATACCACACACCCAAAGACACGAGCAGGAAGATTAGAAAACGAAGGAACTGACACATGATTGGAAAGGACATCATAAGGAGTTTGATTATTGAGAACGGAGGAAGGAAGTCTGTTGATGAGATGACAAGCAGTAAGAACTGCATCTCCCCAAAGATATCTGGGCATGTGAGCACTAAACAAAAGAGAACGAGCAATATCAAGAACATGACGATTCTTTCTTTCTGACACTCCATTTTGTTCAGGGGTTTGAGGGCAAGTAGTTTGATGAACAATACCACAAGTTTGGAAGAATTGAGTAAACTGAGAATTAATGAACTCTCCCCCATTATCCGAACGAAAGACTTTAATATTGGCTCCAAATTGAGTTTGAACAAGAGCAACAAATTGTTGAAAAGCCTAGAAGACTTCATGTTTATGTTTTAACAAAGATACCCAAGTAAGACGGGTATAATCATCAATAAACAAAACGAACCAATGTTTGCCAGAAAGAGTTGACTCGCGGGAAGGTCCCCAGACATCAGAATGAAGCTCGAAAGGAACAGAACTCCTAGTAGTACTCAAAGGATAACTAGCACGATGACTTTTAGCTAAGACACAAGACTCACAATGCAACTTAGACGCATCAACGCCCAAAAACAAGGAGGGCATCAATTTCTTCATGACACCAAAGGAAGGATGTCCCAATCTACGATGCCATAACCACAATTCTTCAATTTGATTAGTAACCCCAGTCGAAATCAAAGCTGCTTGGACTGCCTTCTCCAGCTTCATTCCGGCGAACATGCAATCCAGATGAAACAGACGACCCCTTAGATAACCCCTGCCGATTATTTCCCTGGTGAGGAGGTCCTGAAAAATCACATACAAAGGAAAAAAGGTTACAGAACATCGAGATTGAGTATTGAGCTGAGGCACAGATATGAGATGATGAGACAAGTCAGGGACATAAAGAACATCATGTAGTGTTAGAGAAGGGGTGAGACGAACAGACCCTATGCCTAAAACTGGAAAAGAATCACCATTAGCATTAACAACAGAGGAAATAGTAGGTGGGTTAAGAAAAAGGAAGTAACTACGATTATAGGTCATATGGTCAGATGCTCCAGAATCAATTATCCATGTATCACTACCCATAAAGTCAGAAACATGTAAAGCAATACCAATTCTCCCCATTTTTTTCTTCCTTCAAATATTCAAACTTCAAAAAACAAGCAGCAACCTTCTTGAGGCAATACACGGCTCCACAGAACCTTGATCAATATAATCAAGATTAAGGCTTCTTCACGTACACTACAAAACACCAAAGAATATAGCAAACCCCAAACAACAACAAGAACTTCAACGGATCAAACAAATCCCAACTACCAAAGAACCAACTAAACAAACAAATTTTTGCAGCGAAAAACAAACAACCGAGTCCCGAATGGATCTCGGCTCTGATACCAAATCAGATATAATGAACACAAGAGACAATTGTGGCTGAATATAGATTGATTTTAATTCACCTCACAAAGGAGGAATTATATACAAATTACAACCGAGCCAAAGTAGGCAAGTATATCTTCCTAAGGTAAGTGATAATCCTAATAATAATAGTAATCCTAATAATAATAGTAATTACAAAATATTACAGAACATATACAAAAGGAAAGTATGACTCACACCAACAGCTAACTGTAAGAAACGGTAACTGAATAACTATGTACCTGGAATCCTGGACGAATCAATAGAGTGATCATATTTCGTATCCATCAATGGTTATGTGAGGAATGTGAGAAATCTTCATCCAATCTTTGCCTTTCACTCTCTGGCATCATTCTACAAGCCAAGGGCACCCCCAAATTCTCAGTTGAGAAAGAGTACTTGGTAGCCCTTCTTCTGGCAAGAACAGGAGCTCAGTGCAATCCAATATCATCAAATCTTCAAGAAAAATAAGGTGTTTGAGCTCCTTGCCATCCATTCTCATAGAACTGGGGAGACTAGAAAAGGAGATAGAAGTGAGGGAGGTTGGTAGCATCCCCTCTGGAAATGAATCCACTTCTGCATCATATTCCTTGAATCTGATTATCAACTTCCTAAGAGAGCTTAGTCTTGACAGACCCCATTGCTTGTGGCTTGCAAAAATTCTTTCATAGCAATGAAATTCAAGGGATATCAATACCGGTGGCAATCCGCCTTCTGGAAATGATTCCAGCTCTGGACAATTTCTTATATATGGTCAATTGCTGAAGAAATGGGGCAAAAGTGTGCATTTGTTCTGGCAAGGACTGAAACTTCACACATGTACGGATATCCAACTCTGCCAATTTGGGAGCATGTATCCTATTATAACTCGGAAAGCATGCAAAATTCAGGCAACCCCATATTTCCAATCTACTAAGAGAGGGCCACAAGGCAATAAAATTCCTGTGAAAGTGAACCGCTGAAGGATTCTAGATTCCACAACTCTAGCCATTCAAGCTTTGGGAAGTTATCCATGGCAATATCTCAGTTAGCTTGGGAGAATTACTAATATGAAGACCACAAAGATTAGGAAAAACTCCACCTTCTGTGTTACCACCAAGATCATACCATTCTAGCCATTCTATCATATTCATAATCCGTAATTCTTTCAGAGATCTAAATGGCTTCATTACACCATTTCTGACACTTAACCTGTGAATCCAAAGTATTCTTAGGGAGGGTAGCTGCCCAAGTGGTGGCAAGAAGCAACAGAAATTACAATCTGATAATCTAACAGAATCTAGATTGGAGAAAGATTCATTTCCTAACCAATCCAGAAACCGTGTACCCCCATAGAATTCAATCACAAGTTCTTTTAGGTTTGCATGGGGTTGGAGCTTCTCCAAGACTTCTCTGTCCTTTTGTGAATCCTCAATATCATCTCCCCATTTCAAAACTAGCTGAGTGAGATTCATCTTCTCCCTCATTTTGGCCTCCAAAGCATCTCCAACATGGATAATTTATGCAACCCTGGAATATGAAGTGTTCCCCTCAAATTCTGAAGCTCCTTTAACTCTGCTATGTTATGGCCACTATGCTTGTCTAATATGAAGTCAGTTAAAACTTGCAGATCTTTCAGTTTACCCATGTTTGGTGGCATCTTTTCTAACCCTGTCCCTCGAAGATCAAGATGACGCAAGTTGATTAGTCTCCCAAAATGGCTTGGCAACATGGAAACAGCTCCACAATTCCGCAAAAATAATGTTTGTATATTATACAAGCTACACAGTGTATCAGGCAATTTTTCAATAGAACGGCGAGACAAATTCAAGTGTCTCAGATGTTTCAAGTTGCAACTTGAACCAGGCAACTCCTTAATATCATAATCTGATGAATTGAGCACTCTTAAATATTGTAGCATAGGCAATAGATCATATAGTACATTATTTGACATTGCAAAGTACTGATGTGGAGAATATGGTCGGAATGGTAGGAAGGTGTGTAGGTACTTTGCTCTATATAAAGCCTCAAATTTCTCAAAGCCATGATCACTGCTCTTTATATATGAAAAGTGACGAGCTTTGCTTACATTGTTGATCCACTCTTCTTCCAACCTAATATAAAATTCTCCCGATACAACCTTTGCCAAATCATTGATGAGATCATGCTCTTACATTTTCTAACAATCTGTCTTCCAATTATTTCAAGATTTGGATTTGACCTCAGAACATCAGCATTTTTGAAGGCATGCTTTTCAAATAACAACGAACAATCCTCCTCGGACATTTGCATTAACCGGTGACTTGCAGTAGTACCCATTACAGAAGAAACACCTTCAATTGTGTCGTGACAATAATCTTACTCCCTCGTGCTCCTGATACAAACGGACTGTAAAATACATCGCAGTTTATATTATTCTCATTCCAAACATCATCTAGAACAAGGAGAAACTTCTTGTCTGTCAAAAGTTCCTTCAGTTTGACTTGAAGCAGATCAAGTTCTGTCACACCACAAGATTGTGAAGTAATTGAAGCATACAGTTTCTGTGTTGTTCTTAGAATATCGAACTCTACAGAAACACAAGCCCATGCTTGAAGGTCAAAATGTAGCTTCATTCCTGCGTCGTTGTATACGAGCTGAGCAAGAGTTGTCTTTCCAATCCCACACATTCCCACAACAAGAATCACACGTATCTTAACATTAGTTGCATTATCCGACAACAGAAAGTTAATGATGAACTTCTTGTCATCCTCCTTTCCATACACATCAGATTCATTTAACAGAGAAGAAACTTCAAGCGATCTTGCTGGTTGTGGTTTAACTTTAACACTTTCTTTCAAACCAAACTCATCTTTTTCCTTCATAATAAGTTCTAATCTCTCAAGAGTCCAATAACTTTTGCTCCATAGATTTGTCAAATTCTAATAATGAATTAGTAGAGCTGAGATTGTGTACCTGACTACCTCATCGAGCAAGTCCCCTGCAACATACAAAGCATGTTTAAGCTCGTCAAGCCACTCCCTCACATTTGGATTTCTGAACTGCTTCTCCTCTGCATCATCGAGCACGGCATTCACAGAAATCAACTCCATCTTTAACTTCTTGAGCAATCCATAGATGACTTTTCTGTTTGGAGATGAAGTCAACTACTTGAGGAGAAGCGAGTCTGTCAAACAAAACAGAGAGAAATGATGGGAGAAAAGCTCCACCCAGCAACCAGAGCCATGATTTATATGTCATGCAGGAAACAAGATCACAGGGAAGAAGGAAGTGATCAGAAGAAAAGTGAAACGAACAAGAATCTGGGTTGTACTGTGATTCAGATACTTGGAAAATGAGCTTCAAGCTGGAACTTATTATGTTATTTATTTTATAAGAAAATTGTCATGTTCATTGTTGACAATAATCCTATATTTAAAACTGATCTCCGAGTTGTGCAAGTAGCACCACCAGTAAAGAACGGTAATTTATCCAGATGCTGATGTATTCTTACAGGATTCTGAAAAAAAAATCAAAAGTTGTCTTCAAATTGAATAAGAATCATAAAAAGCAACTTGTAACCATTTGGCTTTTCACCCAACATCAAATGTAATAGCCCAACATCGAATACAACAGGTAACTCTTATTGAGATTTAAATTTATGAAAGTTAATACAAACTCAGTGCTGTTGATGCAATCATAAACCAAACATACAGTTGTCCTGTTTGACATTTCAGTCGTGCTCTTCTAAAATAACCAAAAAGAAAATTATTCTTTAGCCAAAATTTAATACTGAAAGTTACAAAAACGAAAACACATTTGCTTTACTCCTGTATTGCCTGTCATAAGAGAACCCCTGTTGCAGCTTCAACCAAATAGGCAGTGATCATACTTCTAACCAAGGGTACACTTTTGGTGATGAAGGCAACCGTGCTGTAAGAACTTCAACTCCAGTCTCTGTCACCTATAAATTAAGAGGCGGGGTGGGGGAAGATAAAGGAATTAGACATATAAACCACTGTAGCCGCATTCAGCCCAAACAAATAACCAGGAATTAACAGCAGATGAGCTAATATCATGACCTGTCTTCCTACAAAAACCAGATTCCTAACAAAATCTCAATGGCATTCTAATTCAACGTAGATAAATAAAACAGCAGACTTAATTTAAGACGATACAAATACACTAGCTTAAGCTACTTTCTCACCATCTCATAGACACACTTGAAGTTCTAACGCTAGTATATGCCACTATACCATTGCAAATAAGCTACCCAACATAACATAATAAAAGGAAGTACATAGTTACCAGTAGTGTGTGCTCAAATTGAGCACTTCTTTTGCCATCTGCGGTAACAGCAGTCCATCCATCAGGCCACATTCGATCACGCCAAACCCCTATTGATATTTTGTTCATTTTTATTAAGCTGTAGCCAGCAACCAAAAAGCCTATTCAATATCACATAAACAGCTTTTAAAAAGTACCTGCATTGATCATCGGTTCGATCGTGAATGTTTGCCCAGCTTTCATCACTCCAACTGCTTTATTTCCTGCTTGGATTAAGCAATGCATTAAAAGAAGATGAAGAAGAATAAAAATGATCCTTAGATACACAAGCATCTTGCAGGAACATACTTGCATAGTGAGGAATATTTGGTGCACAATGGAAGAGCTCCCCTATACCATGACCACAATATGATTTCACCTGTTGGTCCATTACAAGATTACTCAAATTTTATCTGATGGACTTAGAAATGAAAGTATTGTGCAAATCCAAATACACGTTACAAATTACCACAGAGAATCCTGCCATTGTAGCATGGCGATTAATGACTTCTCCAACTTCACGAAATCTAACTCCTGGCTTTACTGCACTTGAAAGAAGATTCACATATCAGGTGGTATGCTTTCGAACCCACAAAATACTTGATATTATACTATTGCACACTTCTGAATACGAATAAATAGGTTGAGTTTCCCGACACTAAGTTATCACTAGAATTTACAGTTTGCATATGCAAACTTAAGCAAAAACAACCACAGTTATTCGCGCATTATTGTATTGCTACTTGCACGGCACCAAATAAGTATACATGCAATATCAGAAAATAATAATAATAATAATAATAATAATAATAATAATAATAACACAAGCATAAATGAATACAAGACAAATGAGGATAGTAAACTTGAGCTGTGTTTTCTTGGACCCCTTAAATATCCGACATGACAGATAACAGAACATTAGTAACTTTTACTTGAGGATCCCAACACCAACTGATAGATCAGTAATGTACCAAATAGTTGTATCGTAATGCATACCAATAGATATTGCTTTTTCCAAGCACTCATAAGTACACTGTACTAGCCGTTGACACTCTTCATCAACATTTCCCACAAAGTATGTATCATTGAGATCACCTATATTATGAGGTAGCAATTGGTCAAGCAAAGAACATTGAGATAATTTTGAAGCACATGTTAAATGTGGAGTGCAAGAATTACCATGAACACCTTTGTAATACACAGTTACGTCTACATTGACGATATCACCATCCTCTAATTTCCTGAAACAGATGTTTCACTCAAATGATTAGAACAATAAGGATATGTTGCGGTATACAAATGTCTCTAAATTTTAAGCTTGTAATCTTCTAGAAATAACCGTCAGGATAAAGTGGACCACAAGTTCAAAAACCAAACGAAAAAGAGAACAAGACAGAACAATGAAAAATTAGCCGGAAAAAAACAGGATTATACCTGGCATCAGGAATCCCATGGCAAATTACTTCATTTACTGACCTGTAGATGAGACAAGACAAAGCACAATCATTTGAACAATACTGTACAATCTCAAAAAATAAGAAAATGTACATGAAAAAATACCTACGTGCAGCAAGACTTTGGGAAAAAATGATAATTGAGGGGAGATGGATATCCACCTGCAGTAAGTTACAAGTCAGATAAACAGACAAACAAGATTCGGCCAAGTCCACATAAAAGCTGGCCACTCAAAAGCATAGAAGTTACATGTATAGCCATATAATCATACATATTATAATTGATAAGCATAGCATATGATCAAAATGAGACATTAATTCCCAGTAATTCTCACTAAATATCTGCATCCCTCTAGTATGAATATAAACTACGAACTGAACTAGTAAATGAAATGGTGATCCAGAGCATATAAAATTAGAACCAGACAGCTAGTTTTGGCATTGTAAGCAAAATGGTGAAAGCCTATTATATACCCGCAGCAATAGTAGCATCATGGACCACCCTATCAATTTCATCAGTCGTGATACCAGGTCGTATGACACGAGCAGCTGCATCCAAAACCTCTCTTGCAATCTGACAACAAGTAGAACACCGCAATATATGTAAAAATTAAGCAGACAATATAGTGAAGAATTCAGTGACACTTACAATCACGGAAGAAATTAAGAAATAAGCACAAACATACTCGACAAGTTTCTCGCATCCTCTCAATTAGATCCGGAGTCTTGATCTGCGAAACGAATACATCATTAATGATTTGGAAGGAAAACAAAATACCAAGAGAACAGACAGTCTAACCTGATAGCACAATACCTAAGTTATGATGTATATGAGGTTATCAACTACATTCTTACCTCAACAATACGCTGGAGGTCGCTACTGGGCTCCTCTTTTGGGATCCCCTGTAATTTTTGGAATGTCAAAACCATGATGGCATACTTGCATCTAGAAGTAGCAACACAATGCAGAATCTAACTACCAAATAAATCAGCAAAAGGCAGTGCATCTAGGGAAATTGGCCATGAGGAATAAATAGAAATGATTCTGAAACTTACATCAGCTGCCCAATCAGGTAGATCAATATGAGCAGGTACCACGCGCTTACTAGATATAGGAAATGGCCTCAATGTTCTGCACAGGAGAGATATCTTCAGAAACTCCATATGCTGATCAATTCTTGTGATTGATGTCATACTCATAGCCATGATACCAAAATTTCCAAACCATGAGACAAAGAATGCCAAGAGTGAAACCCATCAATCATACTTAACATTAACAAACGGGCAGGCAAAAACACAGAAACATACCCAGTCCAATCAAAATAAGGAAGTTTCGGAGATCGACTCTGTCCTTTCTTCATACAATATAGCCATCCTTCATTCTCCGAATTCCCCGTCGCATCGGACTGCTTGGCCTTTACATGTACCGCTTTATGTGAGCTCCACGACGCCTTAAAACAATCCTGAGTGCTGATAATAGAGGTTCCAAATCTTCATAATCAGACAAACTCACAACTGATTTTCAAACTTATATCAACATAACCAATCGATTCTTGTCAAATCAAAGTCCTAATGTGCTCTAATTCTTGATCAATTTAAATTCGAAAGGCGATATAATTTCTAATAATCCACTATAAACAAACACACAAAAACCATTACGCACCAGAAAGCAGCAGCTTCACTAGGAAGCTTCAACTCCACACACTTGGGGCACCTGCAATTTCAAAATCAAAGCTTAATTCAACGAAAGTTTCAATCTTTTAAGAAATAAATATAAAAGAATTATCTGATTCAAGTAATTAACTAGCTTAATTAATCGAAAGAAGCATAAAGATTACACCTTGCGTATTCAAATTGAAAGAGTGAGAGATTGACGTACTGAAGATTGGCGGGTTTGCTGCAGCGAGCACAAGAGAGGGTAGCGACGTCGGTCATTATCGCATTCAGTGGGCTCCGGCGAGCTGCGAGAGGTCAAATTGGTCTGATTTCAGTGACAGAGGAGAGGAAGAGGGGCTGGCCGCTAGGGTTTTGGGTTGAGAGGGAAATCGGTTGGAGATTTCTCTATTTATACATTTATCAATTTTCCACAATTACTATGGTAGACATTTAATGAAAGAAGGTGTGTCAAAAACGAAACCAAAAATGGAAATAACTGGTCAATAGTAGATTTTCTTCTTTTTTTATTTTTATTTTTTAAAAGAAGGTTATAGGATTTTATTAGTAATGACTTAAATTTATGACAATAGATTTTTTTGTCTGACAAGTGAATTCATTTTTTAATTTATTCATAATAAAATCTCATTTTTTATTTTATTATGAGAGAATTAATATATTACACAAATAAGGTAGTATGATGTAATAGCTAATAAGTTATTATTTTAGTTAGAATGATGTGTAAGCTAGTACGTAGGTTACTTCTTTATGACAACGCATCGACACGTGGAATTCAATTTGGTTCTTGAAATTGGCCATGTTGCTTGCTTTAAATAATTTGTGAATTTTTGTTATGACAATAATTTGTGCGAATTAAATTTGTATAAGTTGAATCTTGTGACGAAAAGTAGTAAGTTGTAATAGTATTGTAGTGTTGTGTCTCTTTCTTAATATTCATTTAGAATTTAGGTTAATTTTAAAAAAAGTACATGACAAATTGTCCACTAACAACTTTAGTGTTTCAAGTTTTAAAAACAATCAAAATGGTATATGGAGTTTAAAAGTAAACACGCATTTAGTACATGTAGTTAGTAACACCGTTAATTTTATGTAATTTCTCATTTTTCAAATGACAGTTTCAGGTTTTCTCTATTTTTTCTTTCTTTATATTTTCTATTTATTTTTTACTATTTATATACCTTTTTAATCTTGTAAACTCAGACCAATGAAACCATATTCTCAAAAACTTTGTTGTTTTCCCATGATCTGGTTTCTTTCTTTACTATTCATTGTTTTTGTAGGTTACTAAGTTTGTATTTTTTCTACAGTTCTATATCTCGATCACCATTTTTGTGTATGTTAAGTTTGAACGGGGAATTAAAAAAGACAATAATACTCTTTTCTTTTTCTTATTTCCCTCTTCTTATTAATTATTAATTTTAATAATTTATTACTTCTAAATTAAAGAGTGACGGATTTGCCCCTCAAAGTTTAACATATAACAATTAGATAACAGAGAATTTAACGGTATGTACATATTTTAGGTTGAAACTACAAGTTCATGTACAATTTTGATTATTTTGAAACTTGAAACACCAAAGTTGTAAGTGGATCATTTGTCATGTACATTTCTTAAAATTTACCTTTAAAATCTTGATAAAGAAAATTGTGAAAGCTATACGTAAGATTTCTCCAACACATTAAACAACAACTGCTAATATAGAGGAAATTTTACAAATGGTACCTTAACTAGAGTCCATTCATCATTTTGGTGCCTCAATTTTTAAAACTATAACAATAGTGTCTCAACAAAGTCAATCGATGCAACATTGATACCCTCCATCAAAAACTCTGTTAAACTATACATTTTTTAAGGGCAAACTTGTCTCTTTAGCCAATGACCACTCCAAAAGTCCATCATTTACTGTCAGTCGTCACTTCAAAGTGCGATAAAGAGACTAGAATCAGAAGAACAAGAGGCACCCGCTTTCTCTGTGTTCTCATTTATATAGAAACAATGTTGGGTGCAGTTTTGTATGTTCTAAACTTTTAATAATTAGAAGCAATCATTATTGTGTCATGAGATTATCCAAATACATACCCTATGAGGTTGTTTGATTGTTTTAGATTGGAATCAAGTTAATCAACCATAATGCCTACCCTATATACTATTACTTCTGATTCAATTAATGTGAAGATCTTTGTAATCATCATATGTCTCACTAAAGTATTAGATTGACTTTTCTCAGTTTAGCATGTTTTATTTTAGCGAATGCCTATTAAGACCGAGAATATCTTATCAATGATAATGTTAAGATGCTTCTCTTGCTTGATAACAATTGGCAAGAACAGTGGTGATTGACATATATATATATATATATATATACATGAATAGAAGATTTATTAGAACATAAAATGTTTTCGGATAAGTCATTGACAAAAGAGACGAGTTTGTCCTTGAAAAATATATAGTTTAACAGAGTTTTTGATAGAGGGTATCAATGTTGTGTCCATTGTCATTGTTGAGACACCATTATTATGGTTTTAAAATTTAAAGCACCAAAACGATGAATGGACTCTAATTGGAGTACGATTTGTAAAATTTCCTCGCTAATATATGCAAAGAGGTTAGAGTACATATTTCTACCATAAATATGGTATTACAAAGTTTATTTACCAATAATAACACTATATATGGGTTACATTTTGGATCGAGGGAGCACCCGATGATTATATTCCGAGCCAAACCGGCACACCGGTCCCTAGAATCCATGACTCTCCTTGAATGAAACGGCTAACTGAGAAAGGGCTAACCTCCCTAGGACTATTAAGCAGAAGAAAGCCAGGCCATCTAACCCTCTTGTCAGTTGAGGCACCCTGCCCTACATTCATATACTCCACATAATAAATTGTTGAAAGTGCAAAACTACCTCTCCATTCCGTCCACCCCTTTGGATCAACCAAACCATCCAAATCCGTCTTCAAGAACACTGTCGAGTATTTCTGCCACGGCCGACCTAGGTAAGTCCTAAACGAACCCTCAACCGTCTCAAACTCCCTCGCAGGCCTAACACAACAACCGTGAATAGCAATACCGGTGTTCTCTCCCGGGTTGTCACGTCCTTGAGCAGTGATCATGTTGGATTGGTACCCCATCGGTCTCCTCACGAAAATGTCGCAATTTTGTAGCACGACGGGTTGTCACCAAATATGAAATCGACGGTGCCATATATGTGACTGTCACGGTAGAATTGTCTTAGGGAGTGTGTGTGTGTGTACAGACTGTCTTGGTATCCCTTGATGCTACATCGGTAAAACATTGCCAGGTCGGAGCTAACCCTCAATGCCACTGCTTGGTGTTTTTGTGGACCGGCTGTATTCTCAAACATTGTCCCTCGCCCAAAAACCATCCCCAGAGACACCTGCAAATAATGACAACGTTATAAGTGACTGTTTCATAGTCATTGTACTATATACTGATCCGATCCACATTCTAGCTTACATCGTTGTACTAGCTAATGACAGATAAATTTGGGACCAAACTCACCAATGTAGCTGAGGTCAAGGTGGTGTCACCGCCGACAACACAGTGGCTGCCGGTGATTATAGTTCTGTCCTTTCCGTCCCCAACAAGCATCACATTCTTCGTGTCCCCCAATTTCTACCTTGTCATTGTAGACGCCGGATTTCACATAGATTATGGCTCTTGGAGGTCGTCTGTGACCCATTCTAGCAAGTGCAGCCACGGCTTGATTAATTGTAGTGTGAATGCCTGAACCACCTTTTGCCACCACAAAGTCCGCCCTGGATCTTGCCGGACTCCACGATGCTAAAAGTCCTGCATTTGGCTTTGCCTTGGAGTTTTGTCCATGCGGCACTTCTACATTATATAATTAAGACCATAAATTGAAAAAAAAAAACTAAAGTCATGAATCATGATAATTAAGTCACGTAACACAAAATATTAGTAATGTAAGATTCAAATATCGCTATATTGTACGATCGACTACTATACTTATTGCCCCGTCAGTAGTCATAGTACTCTTCCCATACAGAGCAAGAGCTTCACCAAGCACCATGGTCAAGTTCTGTGCCACCGCCCTATACTGATGAGCTATACTAGTATTCTTAACAATACCTGTCTTCCAAGCCATCCCAACAACTTCTATGATTGGCAAGCACACCACTGAGCCATCTCCGAGCATCTTCTCGGGTATAATTACCCTCGCTGGAGATCAACTCAGTGAGCCTCAGCACACTCTCATCATAGAGTCTTTGACAGTCCATCAGAGCCACTTAACGGCTAGCAGAATCCAATTCAGAGCTTGCCAACACATGTACCTGGTCCATAGAGGTACGGACCACATTGGTGGCTTGGACAACGCAATCTAGGGCGAGTTGAACCGGGTTCGGATCTTGGAAGCTGGATGTGGAAGAAGCCATAGTCACTGATAGCAGGAGGAGAAGGAAGGTGGTGGCAGAGGTGGACATTTTTGCTTAGTTAATGCTAGCTAGGGAGAGTGGTGAAATCACTGAAATGCATGGGCCAGAGAGAGCTTGAATGAGTTGCAGGATCGAGGTGGTGTGGATTTATAGAGAGTTGGGGGAAGAAAACGTGTATGTAGCTACTGGTCTTGTATAAGCTAGCTAGCCAAGTGAGATTGGTGCTGAGATGGAGGCAGTACTCGATCTGCTGCTTTGAGTTTGATGAATGAGTTATGGAAACAGTTCTTAGTTGGTGAGTGGCAATATTTATGTAAAGGTATAGACTTATATGGAAATGATGAGCCTCTTCCAAATTCAGTTATGCATATATGTTGTGTATATTGTTTCCTGATTTTCTTTCTTTTTCTATCGATCTGTTCACAGAGTCACACAGATAGAGTAAATATGATTATGTAAATATATGACTCGTGTTACAGATATACAGAAGCAACGGACCTGAAACAAACGAACGTGTCACGAAAACCATGCCAACGGGTAGTGATATTGATTTGGCAAGTAAGAGTAGTACGTGCCAGTGTTCTTTAACATGCACATACGTACCTTCTATATATCAATGCATGCTTTTTTTGTAATTTACTGCCCGTTTATATAGTGCTGCCTTCTGCTGACTCTATGGATCGATAATTCAAACAAGTTATAATGAACAGATCGGTGACGAGCGAAAGTAACACTCATTTTGTCTTGGAAAAAACTTACGTTAGGACTAGTATCTATGTTGTGTCTCGACTCTTTCTTATTTGTTTAATGTAATTTGTTAAGCAAACAAACTTTGTTTACATTTCTGAGATAGTTTTAATTATTAATTAAACTTTTAAATTGTTAAAATTATGATAAAAAGAGTTCGAACGTACACGTAGATACTAGGATACTAGTCTAGACACAAGATTTTTGTGATTACAACGTAAAAGTATTCTTGTTTACTACACTAGTGAATTTTCACTCTTAGCTGACGGAATCTATACTGTTCCGTGGGCTATGATTTTCTTAGTCGACAAAACCGTTTCTGTCGGCTAGCAACACAGATCCGTCGACTAAGAACCTTTTAGCCGAAGGAATACGTTTGTTGGAAATTTTCGTCGACTAAGCCCTTCTTAGCCGACGGATCTGTGTTCCTAACTATTTCCGTCGGCTAAGAAAGCTCTTAGTCGACGGAAAATCTCATTGTCTGTCGGCTAAGACCTAAAAGCCTAGCCGATGGAATCGAAACTATATTCTGTCGACTAAGAGCTTTCATAGCCGACAAAAATGTTTATATTCAGTCGGCTAAGATTAAAAATAATATTTACTTACAAAATTGTACTACGGATATTTCGGTGTCTGATTGACCATTGTGATAGCATTTTGAAAGCGAAATGGCCGTACGAGTAAAACGCATCGCTAATGTCATGACATACGAGTTTTTTTGGTCATCCGAGTTCGTTTAAGGCTTCAAAATGTAGTTTTTCTAACCACTTAAGACATGAAAATGCCTATATCTGCATCTATATGAGGTATTTTGGTCGAACTTTCAACACAACAAACTGTCACCATGATGAGACGTAATTGCCCATCTAAAAATTTTCAAATATTTACCCCTCGATGATAGGGCTCCCCATAGGGATAAATAATGATAAATAGTATGCGTTGTGATATCGGTCATCAAAATTCACAAACAAAAATACGACCATCAGATATCATCAACATGTTGAAATATGTCTATGGTAAAAATTCAACTTGATCCGATAAATTTAAGGGCTTCATTCGGACGGTCAATCTCGTAAGTCAAACCCCTAAATTGTATTGACCGCAACTATCGACACCGAGACTTTACCGGAATTACGTAATTTTTCAAACGTAAACGTATTTCACCATTCCGGTCATATCTTATTTCAAGACTTTTTTGCGTTTGAAGTTTCAATGTATAGTTTGTTATTGAAACGAAACATTTATTTAAAACTTAGTAAAACAAGTTATACAACATTAGTAGACATGCTGTGATTCTGATGATTCAAACTTGAGAAACAAAAATCTGACCGTCTGATATGATCATTATGTCAAAATATGTCTATAGAAAAAAAAAATTCAACTTGATCCGACAACGTTAAGGGCTCGATCCTTACGGTCAATCTCGTAAGTCCAACCCCTTTACATGGAAACAGTCATTTGACCGTCTGAATTACGTATTTTGCCCGGACCTTCAACTAAAAATAGTTTCAAATCGATGATACGCAACCAGTGGCATAAAATTTTTATGAAAAATAACCACCGGAGATAGGGGTACCTCTAGGGAGAAAGAATGAAAAATTGCATTGACTGCAACAATTGGCACCGAAACTTTACCAGAATTATGTGATTTTTCGACTGTAGACGTATTTCACCATTCTGGTCCTATCTTATTTCACGATTTTTTTTTTCATTTGAAGCTTCTACGTATAGTTTGTTTTTAAAACGGAACATTTATTTAACATTTAGTAAACAAGTTATACAATATTAGTAGGCATATTGTGATTCCGATCATCAAAATTCAAAAAAAAAATCCTACCGTCAGATATCATCATTATGTTGAAATATTTGTATGGGAAAAAATAATTCCGTCAAAATTAAATAAAAACAACAAAAAAAATTTAATAATTTTAACCCCTTAGCCGACAGAATTAAATAATTTCGTCTCTTAAGGTATCGCTTAGTCGACGGAATGAAATAATTCTGTTGACTAAGGGAAAACAATCAGAACAATTTTTCCGCGCAAAATTTTTGACCAAAATTTCAGAAAAAATGCAGGCGGAATTATTTTATTTCGTCGGCTAAGAGCTAAAAATTTCAAAATTTAGAATCACCACGCTAAATTTTTGAAAAATTTTCAAAAAAATCAAAAAAATTTCTTTAAATCTTCTCCTCTCTTTATTTCTCCAAAATCTCTCATCTCTTCTCCAAATGGTGGTGTGTGGTGGTGGGTGGTGATGGTGTGTGGTGGTGTATAGGGCTGACATGGTATGGTAATTTACCGCGATTACCGCAAAACCAACCGAGTCAATAAAGTTGGCAACTAACATAGTCGGTTACCGTACCAACTTCATTCTGACGGTACGGTACGGTAACAGATTTTAATTATCGTGGTAATTACCGTACCGATTGTTATTTATATATATAATTAAAATTCTATTAAATCTTTTAATCCTAGCCGTTGATTAAGGATCTTTTAATCCTAGCCGTCTATCTTTTCATTTACTAGTGTTGCGTTGATGAATTGATGAATATAAGTTTGGAATTTAATGCAATTGATGAATTGAAGGGAAACTGATTTTTGATGAATTGATGAATATAAGTTTGGAATATGCTGCAATGTTGCATGCTATGGGTTGCTGCAATGCTGCATACCTTTCTCATTTTTGTGTTTTCTTGTTTGTTAATAGCAGAAGAACTCAAGAACTACAAGTCTACAACGGAGGGTTGGATGACTAGGCAGACTAGCAACAGTGCAGCCTTGCAGCAGGCCAACAACTTGTTCTCAACTATGTTTGTGATTTGTTAATGTGTTATTGAACAATTTGAAGTTTTGAACTGTGTTTGTGACTTTGTGGTTGTATGATTCATTTGTACGAACCTTGTTAAGTTGGTTTATAACTCTATGTTGATTATTTCATATTACATTTTGAAATTATGCACTAGTTCATAGCAGGAAAACTCCAAAAAATTTGGGCCAGGTCTTATTTTTCATGAAAAAACTGGCCCAATTTAATGTTGGTACAAGGCCCAACCGTATCGTACCAACATGTACCGTACCGTACCAATATGTCGGTATACCGAATTTGGTGGTTGGTAATGGTAATAGGATTTTGTTTACCGATTATAGTTGTTTGGTAATTGGTAATGGTAAAAAAACTTGGTAACGATACCATGCCAGCTCTAGTGGTGTATGATTGTGGTGGTGGTGGTTTTTGGTGGTTTATGATGTGTGGTGGTGGTGTGGTGGTGGCTGTTGATGGTGCGTGGTGGTGTGTGGTGGTGGTGGGTGATGATGGTGTGTGGTGTGTGGTGGTGGTTTTTGGTGGTGGATGTAGATGATGTGTGGTGGTGTGTGGTTGTAGTGGTGGTTTTTGTTAGTTGTGTGTGGTGGTGGTTTTTTGTTATGGTGGTGTATGGAATCGAAATGACCTGTTTTTTGCCGGAGATCGATCGCCGGTGGTGGATTTCCGGTGATCGATCTTTTTTTTAAATTTTTTTAGGTTTACCGACGGAATATTCCGTAGGCTAAGGGTTTTTGTTTTTTTTTTAATTTTTTTTAAAATTCGTCGGCTAATTCAAAAAATTCTATCGGCTAAGAATTACTTAGGAGACATAATATTAAATATTCTATCGGCTAAAATAATTATTAATTTGTTTTTATTTTAAAATATGTCCGTCTCCTAGGCACTTAACCGACGAAATGACGGTTAAGTGCCTAGGAGACGGACCTTAGAAGACGGAATTTCAATCGACTAGGTTGGCTCTTAGTCGACGGAATAAAAATTTTTGTCGGCTAGGGTATTCACCGACGCTTCTTAGCCGACGGATCTTAATCGACGGAATTTCTGTCAGCTAAGAGCTTAAAAGACGGAAAAATACTCTTAAGAGATTGAATTGTTCTGTCGGCTAAGAGTCATAATCCACTAGTGCTAACACATAATTAAAGTAATTGGAATGGGCATAACATGTAAACCCTAACCCCTAAATCATAAACCCGAATCAAACACAACTTACATTCGAAACCAAACATATCCACATAACATTTATATGCAACGCCAAAACCCTAAAATTACTATTTAGGGAAAAAAAGTTATAGAACTGAATATAAACACTGAAAAATCGATATTTATGAACATAATTATTTAGGTTTAGAGCGATTCAATTTATTTTCATTATAATTATTATGAATATTATTATTATTATTATTATTGAAAATGTAATTTTCTCTCATGCAATTCAATTTAAAAATATATATAAAAAACTCTCTCATTAAAAACAAATTTAATGGTAAAACTGAAATAAATTTAAACTAAAGGGTATAACGGAAAATTCATTCTAGACGGGCTAACCTGTAAAAAATTAACACAACACATAAACCATAACCCCTAAATCATAAATCCAAATCAAACTCAACTTACATTCAAAACCTAGCATATCCTTAAAAACATATTAACATTCATATGCACGGCTAAAATTACTATTTTTGAAAAAAAAAAAGTGATAGAAATGAATATAATCACTGAATAATCGATATTTATGAACATAATTATTTAGGTTTAGATCGATTCAATTTTCTTTTCATTATAATAATAATTATTAAAAATGTAATTTCCTCTCATGCAATCCAATTAAAATAATAATAATAAGTTCTCTCATTAAAAACAAATTTAATGACAAAAATGATATAAATTTAAATTAAAGAGTATAACAGAAAATTTATTCTAAAATGGTTGGGTTGTGAAAAATTTAAAAGATGAGGGGTAAAAATGATGGGACACCGTGAACAATAATCCACCCATCTTCCTTTGATATATAGAGATAAATTGTAATAAAGCTTTATCACAGCAAATAGAAGTTGCTCATCTCCGGACTTTCGTTTAGGGCTGGCTCTGGTCCACTTCGGTTAGGTTTATACCCCAAACCGCGAACCAAACCAATGTTATACTTCGGTTCGGTTCGGTTTTTTACTATTCAAGAGGCCAAACCGCAAACCAAACCACACCTACGGTTCGGTGCGGTTCGGTTTTTTTTTTTCCAAATTCATAATTTTTCATCTTATTATCATTATAGTGAAAAATGGTTATAGTTCACAAAGTTGCACATTTATTTACAACCTAATAAACAAATTATACAACATTAGTATGCATATTGTGATTCCGATGACTAAAAATAAAAAATTAAAATTCGACCGTCAGATATGATCATTATGAAGAAATATGTATGTGGAAAAAATTCAACTGGATCCGACAAAGTTAAGGGCTCGATCGAAACGGTCAACCCTGATCCATCGTCACTTATCACACGGAAACACTCATATCTACCTCTATATTACGTATTTTTGTCAAACCTTCTACACGAAAAACACTCACGTAGATGAGACGCAACCGCCCATATAAAAATTTTGGGACATTTACCTTCCGACGATAGGGCTCCCCCTAGGGAATAATAAAGATAAATAGGGTTGACCGCTACAATCGGCACCGAGACGTTACCCGAATTACGTGATTTTTTAACCAGAGCTGTATTTCATCATTCCGAACACATCTTATTTCACGAGTTTTTTGATAATTTTGCTTCTATGTAGAGTTGGTTCATAAAGTTGTGCATTTGCTTAAAACCTAATAAACAAGTTATACAACATTAGTATGCATATTGTGATTCCGATAACTAAAAGTAAAAAATTAAAATTCGACCGTCAGATATGATCATTATGAAGAAATATGTATGTGGAAAAAAATTCAACTGGATCCGACAAAGTTAAGGGCTCGATCGAAACGGTCAACCCTGATCCATCGTCACTTATCACACGGAAACACTCATATCTACCTCTATATTATGTATTTTTGTCAAACCTTATACACAAAAAACACTCACGTAGATGAGACGCAACTGCCCATATAAAAATTTTGGGACATTTACCTTCCGACGATAGGGCTCCCCCTAGGGAATAATAAAGGTCAATAGGGTTGACCGCTACAATCGGAACCGAGACGTTACCCGAATTACGTGATTTTTTAACCAGAGCTGTATATCATCATTCCGAACACATCTTATTTCATGAGTTTTTTGATAATTTTGCTTCTATGTAGAGTTGGTTCATAAAGTTGTGCATTTGCTTAAAACCTAACAAACAAGTTATACAACATTAGTATGCATATTGTGATTCCGATGACTAAAAGTCAAAAATTAAAATTCGACCGTCAGATATGATCATTATGACGAAAGATGTATGTGGAAAAAAATTCAACTGGATCCGACAAAGTTAAGGGCTCGATCGAAACGGTCAACCCTGATCCATCGTCACTTATCACACGGAAACACTCATATCTACCTCTATATTACGTATTTTTGTCAAACCTTGTACACGAAAAACACTCACGTAGATGAGACGCAACCGCCCATATAAAAATTTTGGGACATTTACCTTCCGACGATAGGGCTCCCCCTAGGGAATAATAAAGGTAAATAGGGTTGACCGCTACAATCGGCACCGAGACGCTATCCGACTTACGTGATTTTTTAACCAGAGCTGTATTTCATCATTCCGAACACATCTTATTTCACGAGTTTTTTGATAATTTTGCTTCTATGTAGAGTTGGTTCATAAAGTTGTGCATTTGCTTAAAACCTAACAAACAAGTTATACAACATTAGTATGCATATTGTGATTCCGATGACTAAAAGTTAAAAATTAAAATTCGACCGTCAGATATGATCATTATGAAGAAATATGTATTTGGAAAAAAATTCAACTGGATCCGACAAACTTAAGGGCTCGATCAAAACGGTCAACCCTGATCCATCGTCAGTTATCACACGGAAACACTCATATCTACCTCTATATTACGTATTTTTGTCAAACCTTATACATAAAAAACACTCACGTAGATGAGATGCAACCGCCCATATAAAAATTTTGGGACATTTACCTTCCAACGATAGGGCTCCCCCTAGGGAATAATAAAGGTAAATAGGGTTGACCGCTACAATCGGCACCGAGGCGCTACCCGAATTACGTGATTTTTTAACCAGAGCTGTATTTCATCATTCCGAACACATCTTATTTCACGAGTTTTTTGATAATTTTGCTTCTATGTAGAGTTGGTTCATAAAGTTGTGCATTTGCTTAAAACCTAACAAACAAGTTATACAACATTAGTATGCATATTGTGATTCCGATGACTAAAAGTTAAAAATTAAAATTCGACCGTCAGATATGATCATTATGACGAAAGATGTCTGTGGAAAAAAATTCAACTAGATCCGACAAACTTAAGGGCTCGATCAAAACGGTCAACCCTGATCCATCGTCAGTTATCACACGGAAACACTCATATCTACCTCTATATTACGTATTTTTGTCAAACCTTATACACAAAAAACACTCACGTAGATGAGACGCAACCGCCCATATAAAAATTTTGGGACATTTACCTTCCAACGATAGGGCTCCCCCTAGGGAATAATAAAGGTCAATAGGGTTGACCGCTACAATCGGCACCGAGACGTTACCCGAATTACGTGATTTTTTAACCAGAGCTGTATTTCATCATTCCGAACACATCTTAATTCGCGAGATTTTTGATAATTTTGCTTCTATGTAGAGTTGGTTCATAAAGTTGTGCATTTGCTTAAAACCTAATAAACAAGTTATACAACAATAGTATGCATATTGTGATTCCGATGATTAAAAGTCAAAAATTAAAATTCGACCGTCAGATATTATCATTATGACGAAAGATGTATGTGGAAAAAAATTCAACTGGATCCGACAAAGTTAAGGGCTCGATCGAAACGGTCAACCCTGATCCATCGTCACTTATCACACGGAAACACTCATATCTACCTCTATATTACGTATTTTTGTCAAACCTTCTACACGAAAAACACTCACGTAGATGAGACGCAACCGCCCATATAAAAATTTTGGGACATTTACCTTCCAACGATAGGGCTCCCCTAGGGAATAATAAAGGTAAATAGGGTTGACCGCTACAATCGGCACCGAGACGTTACTCGAATTACGTGATTTTTTAACCAGACCTTTATTTCATCATACCGAACACATCTTATTTCACGAGTTTTTTTGATAATTTTGCTTCTATGTAGAGTTGGTTCATAAAGTTGTGCATTTGCTTAAAACCTAATAAACAAGTTATACAACATTAGTATGCATATTGTGATTCCGATGACTAAAAGTAAAAAATTAAAATTCGACCGTCAGATATGATCATTATGACGAAAGATGTATGTGGAAAAAAATTCAACTGGATCCGACAAAGTTAAGGGCTCGATCGAAACGGTCAACTCTGATCCATCGTCACTTATCACACGGAAACACTCATATCTACCTCTATATTACGTATTTTTGTCAAACCTTCTACATGAAAAACACCCACGTAGATGAGACGCAACCGCCCATATAAAAATTTTGAGACATTTACCTTCCAAACGATAGGGCTCCCCCTAGGGAATAATAAAGGTAAATAGGGTTGACCGCTACAATCGGCACCGAGACGCTCCCCCGAAAGTTTCGTTGTATGAAATGCATCTCGGAAATTATTGTAATATTCATATTCAAAGTCATGAAAGCCAAACAACACCAATATACTGGGAGCTGCATGATCAATTACGAGGAAATAAGCCGCCACACCACGGCAAATTAAATAGCCAATAAACCAAATTAATTCGACCAAATCGATAGCGTAGATGAAAGATTCATGCCAATTTCCATGAGCAAACCGGCCTTCAAAGCTTTGAAGAATAATACATGCATCTAGTTCGCGAAGTATTTAATTATTTTAAAGTCATAAAAACAAAAGACCCAAAGTTATATAAATATGAGAAAATATAATTTTGAGATATTTAGGAAAGATGCATCCACCAATGATAATCACACGCAAGAGGACTTCAAGTAAACAACAGACAAATATTAATCGTGATCGATGTACAGTCATCAAATGCTTATAGCAATAGAACTCTAACCTGCACGCTAAGTTAATATATTGGTCACCAAAATACGCTTGCAAAATAAATGGAAACATTTATCTATTCAATGAATAAATATATAGTAGACTAAATTTCATCTTAAACAAAAATGAAACTAGCAGACTAAAATTCAATTCATAGAAAATATCATAGAAGTCCATTTTTGAATATTTCATCTTTCATAAGTCCATTTAAATAGTTTTGTTCATGCAAGTCCACTTTTAAGTATAAATATGTCATTGTACTTTTATGTTGTACCTAAAATATCATTTTTTTTTTCTACAAATCATTCTCTCTCCCTCTCTTTCTCCGTGACTAACCAACCAGATCTCTATCATAAAACAAGATCTCGCCAGAACTATCTCTCTCTCTACATTATTCCACCTTTGATTTCAACATTGCCGTCTTGACCTCGATTGTATCTCTGGCTCTGACGATCTGCTGCCTCGACGATGACTTCCGGATTGACCTTAATTGCACCAGCAACACGTACTCTTCCTCTTCCTCTTCCTCTTGCCATCGACGTCAGCCACACAGCACCAGATCTGATGTACTTTAGTGAAGGTGAGGCATAGATCTTCATGACATGCTCGGTGACTTTGATTCGTCAACAACAAATATCAGAACTATGGGGGTTTGACACCTTGTATGCTATTGGCTTTGAAGTGGAGGTGATTGACCAATATTTGTAGAAAATACGATTAATGCAGATCTTTTTGGTTTCTATGTTAGTATATTTGTAACACTGCAATAGTATTTTTTAATGTCGGGATTAGTATTTTTCCAACACTATGACAATTTTGTATATAGACAGATAATGTTAGTATGTTTTAATTTCTATATGTGAGTATCTTACTGAACCATTGGTAGTAGAATTTGCTTTATTTTAATTGTTTTTGGCGGTGGTAGTATTTTTTATTGTTGGTGGTAGTAGCTTTAGTTTTTCAAGGTAGTAACTTTTCTAATTGGCAGTAATAGCTTTTCTCAACGACGATAGTAGCTTTTCAACATAGTGATAGTAGCTATTGTTGTTGGCAATAGTAATTTTTATTTTTAGAGATTATATGTTTAGGTATTGGTTACAATCGTTTTTACAGTAGTATCTTTCGTTGGTGCCAGAAATAGTTTTTGTGGTAATATCTTTTGTAGCTGGTGATAGTAGCTTTTAATGTTTAATGCAGTATCTTTATTTGCCGGGGTAGTATCTTTATTTGCCGGGGTAGTATCTTTTGTTGGTAACAGTATTTTTTTTATTGTCTATGCTAGTAGCTTTCTTTGCTGAAAGTAGTATCGCTTGTTATCAATGGTAGTAAATTTTGCTGTTGAAAAAATCCTCACATGAGGTCTGTCAAAAAATTCGTCGAAGTCAAGCCAGACAACTCACCAGAGCTCGGCCAAAATGCTAGAGATATATACACGAAACAATATATATATATATATATATATATACACACACACACAATTTCTATTCAGAGAGGGATCCCGCTCTGAATTTAAAGTGCGAAACTCTTTATTTGGCTCACTTGTAGGTCACATTTTCACATCTCCACCGCTCAGTGTCTAGAGCATAGAGTGTGGATAATTCTTGTCACTTTTCATCCAAATTTCCAGAAATAATCTATACACTAAAACCAACAAATTAAACGGTGGAAATGTAAAAATGTGATCAAAAAGTTGGTGAAATTCCTCATCCCTCATATAAGTAAAAAATGATCCCTCACTAGAAGGGCCTTATATATATACATATATAGTCCCCTTTCAATGAGGGATCCCTTTTCTTGACATATATGAGGGATCAAGGATTACACTAACTTTTTGATCACCAATTCACATCTTCACAGTTCAATATGTAGATTTATATATATAGATCATGTCAGGACCCACCCCGGGTTAACCCCGGGACCCACCTCAAGGGAAATTTTTACCTAAACCCCCCTTGAAATGGACAACCTTACCTACAATCCAACTAAATACTTCCACAATAATAAAATTCAACCCCAACATCTGGAGCCATCATTTTCTCCCAAATTGCATCTACACTTCACCAATCGAAATCAACTAAACTACATTGGGGTAAACAGAGCATTCTACGTGGAAACAACAACTAAATTGACTAAATAACGACAACATAATGATTTGACTATGATTCGTCTTCAGTGTACATGACCTCCTCTCAGCAAACCTGCAACATTGGACATTTGAAAACGAAGGGCCCAGGAGAAAACATTTAAAAACATGCAGGGTTAACCTTGCAGGGTCCATCTCAAGGGAAATTTTTACCGAAAATCCTCCTTAAAATGGACAACCATACCTGCAATCCAACTAAACACTTCCACAATAATAAAATCTAACCCCAACATCTGGAGCCATCATTTTCCCCCAAATTGTATCTACACTTCACCAATCGAAATCAACTAAACTATAATGGGGTAAACAGAGCATTTTACGTAGAAACAACACCTAAATAGACTAAATAGCGACAACAGAATGATTTGACTATGCCTCGTCTTCAGTACGCATTACCTCCTCTCAGCAACCCTGCAATGCTGGACATTTAAAAACGAAGGGCCAAGGGAAAAACATTTGAAAACCATGACGTTAGAGTGAGTGGACAAAAATAATATCTAGGCGTGAGAAAATATGTTAATTTAACGTTCTTCCTCTTATTGTTCTGAAAAATCATTTATGCATGCCTCCTTGGTAAAGAATCTCAAGTCATCCTTTCAAAAAAAAAACATCACTTGTCATTCTCATTGGCTTAAAACTCAGTATTAAAAATAAGGAAAGAGGTTTCAACATGAAGGAGAGTCTCCCAGACTAGAGTCGGAACCTTTAAGGCTATTAAGTAATATGACGACCCTTATTTAACGAATCAGTAGGCTTTGCTACACCGCTGTCATTTCACCATTCTCTCACATCTATCTCAGCATGCATTCGACCACCTACTAACAACATTTAATAATTTCACTAACCATCTCAAAAGTCGGAGCGACCATAACTAACTCACTTTCGACATATTCTTAAATGATTAGACCATTTACTTGACGTTTTACACAAAACTCTTGACAAAACGTTCTTATCCTCCGTCTTCAAAATATAGAATTCTCTCATTACATTCTTGACATTTGAGAATACATCATTGTGACCACACACAGCTGCAACAAAATAATTATGCATTGCCAGCATGTGCTACCTAGATTTCAATCTACCACTACCTTATAAAGGAGGGTAAACATGTACTCATATGGGATATACCCATGTAAATCTCCAGCTATCGAAACAGTGACGATAGCATATCGACTGGTTCCTATGTCATACTATTACCCAGTCAATCACGACTCGTATCACCATCTCCAGTACCCCAAACACTCTTGTTCCATGACTTGGTGATTTGCTGCCACTTCCAACATCTCCCTTAATTTTCAAACCAATTACCTTTAATTACAACTCGAAATGCTCACTCGATCCGAAAAGCCGAACTCCAACACCGTCAATCCGGAGGCCCCACCATAAGTGTACTAATTAATATACTTCGACCAATCGATGCACAACATACTTTAATGTTGACCTGAGCTCGAAGACATCTGGTGACACTATTTAATTTCTACATTTACGATTTACGGCCCACCGACCAGTTGTCACCAACAATGTAAGTCGTGCTTGGACTCACCAATAATTCAAATCTTGCTAAGACTCCAATCATGGGTGGCTGGGGCGACGATGACACAATCGTAGCTGATAGCGACAATGCCTGCACCGAGGGGTAACTCGAGCCAGTAGTCCCAGTGGATGTCCCATGAAGCATTTAAGTGACTAATCAACCCTATCAACTTTTTAATTTCTTTAATTACGTCACCTCTTGGACTCGTCACCAGGCCAAGTCCATTGACCACAAGATGTCAACACTCAAATCTTTGAGTCATTCTACTTTTAACACCTTTGCCAGTTTTCCCGAAACCACACTTAAGGCGAACGATAGAAAAATCTTGACAAGCGTCGATCCTCAATATTCATCTTTTCTGAATAATCTCTATGCAACTCTAACTACCTTTTCCAGCATAGAACACAATCACTTTTAATATCTCTTACGATTCTTCACTTCTAAGAGTCTTGTAACTCATACACCAAGGCCTTACCTTAGGCTTCAACAACTACATTCTTACCACTTTCACAACAGCCTCACAGGCATGAATCAAATGCTTCGCTCTCTAGGTATTTGCATATGATGTCTAACATGAAATAATATGAGTCCCCAACTCGAGTTCCCAACTCATAACTCTATTCAAATCTCAAATAGTCCTGCAAACGCACAAGAGGAAATCAACAATTATCTATATTTTCCTTACGGGAACTCTCTAAGAGGTCGGCGTACTGAGACATAGTCTTGAAGATGCAAACATTTATGGAACCACCCGGTCGAAAAATACAATATGAACTACTAACTCATATCCTTAATAACACTGAGCGTCTCAAGTATAAAATGTTGATAGATCCGTCGCGGTCAGATTATCACTCTATAGGCACTAAGTGCTACCAAGTACATGAGGTAGTAACAGGAAAAGATAACCTAATGCTCTGATACCAACTGTCAGGACCCACCCCGGGTTAACCCTGCAGGGTCCATCTCAAGGGAAATTTTTACCGAAAATCCTCCTTAAAATGGACAACCATACCTGCAATCCAACTAAACACTTCCACAATAATAAAATCTAACCCCAACATCTAGAGCCATCATTTTCCTCCAAATTGTACCTACACTTCACCAATCGAAATCAACTAAACTATAATGGGGTAAACAGAGCATTCTACGTAGAAACAACACCTAAATAGACTAAATAGCGACAACAGAATGATTTGACTATGCCTCGTCTTCAGTACGCATTACCTCCTCTCAGCAACCCTGCAATGCTGGACATTTAAAAACGAAGGGCCCAGGGAAAAACATTTGAAAACCATGACGTTAGAGTGAGTGGACAAAAATAATATCCAGGCGTGAGAAAATATGTTAATTTAACGTTCTCCCTCTTATTGTTCTGAAAAATCATTTATGTATGCCTTCTTAAGAAAGAATCTCAAATCATCTTTTCGAAAAAACAAAACATCACTTGTCAATCTCATTGGCTTAAAACTCAGTATTAAGAATATGGGAAGATGTTTCACCATAACGGAGAGTCTCCCAGACTAGGGTCGGAACCTTTAAGGCTACTAAGTAATATGACGACCCTTCATAGCGAAGAGATTCCACAATGACAATGAGTCTCTCAAGCTATAGTCAGAACCCTCTAGGGCTAATATTGTCCCGTTCCACTTCTAAAGTGAGGGGGCCATATGGCTAGCTAGCATCTTTATATATATGACGACCCTTCATGGTGAAGAAAATAAGTAAATACAAAAAGTCATTATTATATGACTCTTCCCTCATAAATTAAAACATGCATCTCATGCATAAGGCACGATTCCCCGATCGTCCTCAAAACTATGGCCATAAAACAAACATTCTAAATTTAATCAATATAACACAGCTTTCAGCCGACATAACATAGGGGCTTATGAAAGGGAGCAACCCACCTTTTCGGCCCCACCGGCTCATTAAATCAATAAAAATCAAGTTGTTTAACATAAAAACACGACATGCATTAATTCAAAACAAAAGTCCACTAACAGTACTTAATGCGACCTCCTCACTGCTCGGAATGCCCCTCGAGCACAACCTCAAAATATCCACATGGTCGAGTCCGTCTCACGTTCGACCATAGACTGTACAATTAATCCAACATATCAGTTTTTAATACCGTTGACTTAACATTTTCATAGGTTGACTAGGAAATCTTAATTTGATCAGGAGTTGACCAACCTCATCTCCTTTAACGACTTTGCAATTAATAGAATTATTTCTGATTAAACAACCTTAACATATCGACTTTTTAAATAATTCGTTTGTCGTTATGTATCGTATAGTAATTTGTGGAATTACTATAGACACTCAATGTGTCTCTTAGACCAATTTTTTAACCATGAGTCGATATACCGATTATGAAATTATCCGAATTATTACAACGATCAACTCGATTTTTGACCAAGATTCCTAAGTTGACCAGATTCTCATTTAAAGATCCAATTGACTTATTTTAACCGGTTAACTATGGTTGACTCTTCTTTTTATCGGTCAACTTCTAAAAATGGAAACGTTCCAAAAAGGAAAAGTTTTCCAAAATGGAAACTTCCTATTTACGGTAAGTTTTCCGTAACTACTCGATTTACGAATTAACGGAAACCTTAGGACTTAAAGCTTAGCGGGGGAATCGATTTCTACCTCTTCAGCTCTCTGCCAGAAATTTTATTGTTTCACCGAATTCCGGCGAGTCACCGGAATATCCTGTCGGATTTTGGCAATCATACCTAAAATTGGCCATAACTTCCCCGTTTTTTTTCATTCACCAAGTTATAAACCACATGCACCAAAAATACATACACTTAGACATTTAAACAACAATAATAATAACACAATAGCAATAAAGGATCGAGACTTACCCACAGTCTAATCCAGCCTCAAACAAGAACCACCCTACTGCCTGCCACCTCCTGACCTCTTCATCAACTCCATTTTCACCCCACACACAAACACAACCAAGATGTCGACCGCTCTCTGTCTCGTTGTAGGACACCGATAGCTGCCACCCAAAACTCCCAAATCCTTCGTCTAAGCCCCAAACACAGGTTGCTAGACCCGTCAAAATTCGTCAAACTCACAAGAAGGGCAAGAACGAATCATCGGAGCCTCGCCGTGCGAAACCCAGAAAAACCAGAAAAGGAGCAAATAGAATTAGACCCCGAACCACAGCTTTAGGGACATATAAATGATGAAGTAGAGAAGTGGAGCAAGAATATAACCTCAATTCGTTGAATCGTCGTCTGGTTCGTCTGATTTTACACAGAGGACAACCACGCCCAATTCGAGCGATCTCTCTCATCCTTGGTTCTCTGAGTGAATAGTGATAGGGGTTTAAAGAGGAGAAGGAGATGAATGTTTTGGTGGTGCTGCGCCAGCCAAAGGCGGCTTGACGTAGCGGCGACGACGGTGGCAGAGCCATAGGTCGAGAGTAGAGAGAGGGATTGGGCTAGGGTCAACACCCGAGTTGGGGTTCGACTCGAGTCAACTCTCTCTCTCTCTCCCCCTTCTTATATCCAAATCAACGGCCAGGATTTAATGAAGGAGAGATCTGACGGCCCAGAGTGAATGAGTGAAAATTAATTACCGGAAGGGTAAAAAGTAAAAGTTTGAAATGGTAAATTAAATTACCCGAAACTTTGAAAAATTTCAGCTCATTTGGTGATCGTTAGGGCATCCAAAAATGTGATTTACAGAGAAGAACACGAACGGTTCCGGTTGAACAGATTCGGTTCGTTCATTGTATTTATACGTTTTCAAGGTCTTAACGATTACCAAATCAGCTGAAATTTTACAGAGATGATCTATACATATATATCTAGATTATAAATTATTAAGATGAGAAGATTTGATCGAAAAATGAGTCAAATTAAAAAAAATCCGCATCAAAGTTATATGGACGTCCTTAATAAAAAAAAATCTATATATATATATATGTCTCATATGAAGCGTGAGACAACAAAAAAGCTGGTGTTATACGTGGCAGGTTCTGGTTGGTTCAATGAGTTCATCCAGTCCAACTTACTTTTCAAATCTTATTTACGGGTCCACGCATATCATCTCTCGCTCTGTGGAGGACTCCGATGGACAGGGCTCATTCCAAAAGTTCATATAATTCTTTTTCTGGATGTGAGGATTTTTCATCTTGAACAATTACCAGGCTATTGTTATTTATATGCATGCATGTAGTTTCTCCGATTTAGAAGGTTAGCCTTTATTTTTTATGGGATAGCTGTTTGGTACCGATCTCTTCTTAACATTTTTCTTCTAATCTCGATCCATCTCAAAATCAAATAGAAAACTCGTCATCGGCGACTCCTAGAAGAAGGGAAGACTTTGTTGACGTCTGGAAAGGAGAGAAGCCGTCACCGGTGTGAAACGACGGAGAAACGATCAAATTCCGCAATTTAGCCAGAGTGCGGATGTCCGCACTTTAGCCAGAGTGGGGACGTCCGCTCTCGATCCGGCCTATATATATGTATATGAGGATCCTTTTTTTGATATATATTTGAGGGATTTGAGATTACACTAACTTTTTGGTCACATATCAACATCTTCACAATTTAATATTTAGATCATTTATGCAAAATTTCATATAATTTTGTGATCGTTAAGGCTTCGAACTAACTGAAACCAATTGATGAATCAAATTTTTCAAACATAAACCATTCATGTTTTAACTTTTAATTCGCAGTTTTGAGGACCTTAACGATTACCAATTTAATGGAATTTTACAGAAGTGATCTACTCATATAGAACTACATATTGAACGGTGGAGATGTGATTTTGTGATAAAAAAGTTGGTGTAAACTTTGATCCCTCATATATATTAAAAAAATTCCTCATTGGAAAGAGACTATATATATATCGTTTGCTTCTGATGTGAGACAGTAGCCATAATTCGACCAAACGTCACTTTCTCATTTTAGCACAGTGGACTAATTAACTGTGTATGCTTGTAAATCAATTATCCTTCTAGTTACTAAAATGAAAATGCATGCAAGCAGCGTGAGACTCATATATTTATGTAAGTAAATGTAACAACTATCACTCGATAAAAGAATAAATCGAACGGCTTTCATATGACATTAAGAGTCCTTGAGTTCTAGAATGAAATAGAAAAATGAAAGGTTGGATCAGGACTACTTATATTAGGTCCTATATGTTTAAAGTTTACACCAAAAATTAATTAGGTTTAATTATGACCTATCTACATATATGTGAATGAAGATAAACTTGATGACAAGAATATAGGAAATTCTAAGACATTAATTGTTTGTATATATGAACAATTCTGATTCTAATAGTTTTAGTAATCAAAGTCAACAAATTCGATATGTTGGTGATCTACCTAGCTAGCTTGTTCGTCAATTGTTCTGGGTTCTCAACCAAGCGATCGATGCTTGCCACAATCGTGTTTGAATGATCATCTGCAGTAGTCCTGCTCGAAGCTTTGATTTTCTTTTAGTTAGCACCAAGTCAAACCTTAAAATAACAACCAGATATATGATGGGCGCATATCAGCTGGTGTAATAATTTGAAAATGATGCTGTCTCTTTTCTTTTTCTTGGTGCGTACCAAATTAGTCGAAGGCAAAACTAGATCAGACACTTCCTCGGTTCAAAACTTCACTTTTTGATTTCCTGGATATGAGAGGAAATCCCTGCTAAGGTTTACGTACTCTTCTTCAATTCTCCCACCAAAAAGGTAATATATATTCAACAAACGACAACAAGCCTTAGGCTAGTGACCAAAGGATCAAATACAATCGATTTGAAAAATGGTTAACAGAATTTGTTCAGGTGGAACGGGATCTAAGTTTAGCATTTGAGGAATATATATATATATATATATATATATATATATATATATCATTGCGACAACATATATATGTTCATATCATTGCGACAACAGCTACCAGTTACGATGACCAAGACTATAACCGGATAGACACGAATATACATATTGTTGGTATTAAAGAATTGTAGCCATAGCTTGCGATAGAATCAATCATATATGCCTATAGAAATCGAACGTCGTCTTCAAATTCGATCATTCTATATTGTCGTCCATGGTGTTACGCCTTGATTTTCAACTGATAGCAGTTGTTGTTCCTAGCTATTGGCAACTAGGTCATGACTAAAACATTATGGTATTGCCATTGTCTTAGTCCTCGACTACTTGTGGTAACATATCCAAATCATTTTTGATAAATAATTGCCATTTTCTCTTTACAAAATTTTAAATTGCCATTTGATGTGTCAAGTTTATCCATACATCAAGTCCTTCTTTTTCTTTAATTAATTTATTTTCTTAATTTTCTCCAATCATCAGAATAACTTGACTATTACGAATTCATATTTTACTTCTAGCTAGCTAGCTTGGATGGCTGGAAAATATATGACAAAACCTCATTTATCATGCAGGAGTCTTCAAATTGCCACTATATATTATCAAATGACCATACTAATTTCCACCAAGACTAGCCTAATTAAGAATCTGGCATATATATAACGAAACATGTATATAACATATATTGGTATGCACATTCTAAACACGTAAAACTAGATGTGCAAGGCATAACACGTATACGACTTAGCGAGTTGCGTGTACAACTACCCTAAATTATAAAGTATGGCACATGTAGGACCTAATATGCAGAAGAAAAAAATCGTGGGAGGCCCCTACATGGTCCCTCATCTTGTTTTTCTAGGGTATAACAGTTAATTGTTTGCTAATTAAGGTTATCACTAATTCGAGATTGGAAATGGTCAGAATATGATTGAAATATTAGTGTAATTTGAAGCCTGTAATCTTGTCAGTGTATTTCGAATATAATTAACCAATGCATGGAAAATGTTCAAGTGGTATCTGACTTGCCAAACCATCAACGCTGACATTCTTTTCATCCTCAACTAAACTAGTACTTAATTTACGGCGGTCAATGGAATTGCTAGAACAATCTAAAACCAACAATAATTGACCCAAAAAGCTAAAACCATGCACCTATTTAGCTAATTCTCATCTATGAAAAAGAAGTAATATAATTATCTACCTGGTCATGCATGCATGCACTTAATTAGCTAGCTAGTTGAATCCAATGGCAGCACGTACTCTCGAGCCTTTTTGTTAAGACGACTTGGCCTATAATTGACATCCCCATTATCGATCGCTTATGTAAATAGAAGTTGGAATAAAATGTTCGAAATGTCTTCCTTTGAGTTACTTGGAACTCTAAGTTTTAACTGCGGAATGTCAAAAAGAATAAAAAATTAACTTCTTATTTTTTGTTAAATCGATGACTATCATATTAGGATAAGTAGAGAAGCATTGATTACATGAATGGGGAAGGGTCTTTCTAATTGCTTTGGTTTTTCCAGAGTAACTTTATGCATGCGACCCACAGATTATGAACTCATGCAATTAATCAACGTCGTGAGCAATATAATCAAGTTGCTGGCCTATATCTAATCCAAAACAACTTGAATGTACATCCTGGCATGGACGATTCTCAAACAAAAGTCGTAGAAATGAGCTGCCTAATAAGAATGGACAGGTTCCTTCGATCTCCCTTTGATCTTACTGTCGTAGTTTAGACTTAGACATGCATAAATATTTCAAGAATTTAAATCAATAACGCGTACCCCTGTTTCCTAATAAGAGAAAGTCTAACACATTATGTAATATGTATAGCGAAAGTAAAAACTGGAGTCTTAGTTAGCTTTGTGTGAGATGAATACTCTCGACTTATTACCGTCAGTTTCTCTCTGAAAAGACTAGAAGTTAGGTTTCATTACAAACGGTTTCAAGGTTTTATACGAAGAAAATTACGTCAAAGTTACAACATACAACTTAAAATCAATTGATTCTAAAATGTAAGAATTAATGCCACGTTCGGTCAACATTTATATTGTCCTATATAGTTTGTCTCAAAATCATCCATTACCTACCTATTATTACATTTTTCATTTATAATATCATAATAGCAGTCATTCATATATTCCAAAATGATAAACAAAACCATGCAACATGTAATGTTGTAATTGAATTACGCATATATCTAAATGACGACAAGTCCTACTTAGATAGCTGTACACGCCCTATCAAGAGCTCAGCTAGCACACGCTTAAATCAACAACTCTGACAATCCCCATAGGTTCTCACTTCTATATAAACACCTCGAGTTAGGCCATGAAACACCATTCGAATCAGGTTTGCAAACACACAATCCCTTCAAAATGGCTGCTCGCATTTTCTTAACACTTTGTTTCGTGCTCTATCTTTCTCCATTTGTTCTTGGTTACTCTATCAATGATATCAAAACATGGTGTAGCGAAACTCCAAACCCACAACCATGCGAAGATCTTCTTAGCCATAACAAAAATCAAATCCCCATCAAACAGAAATCCCAGTTCTTCCAGATATCTACCCAGCTAGCCCTAGACCGGGCCATGCATGCTCATACCAACTTTCTTTCACTCGGCTCAAAGTTCGTAAATCCACGAGCAAAAGCTGCATGGGACGATTGTCTTGAGCTTTATGATCACACAATCCAGAAGCTCAACACAACCGTAAACCCTAGCATCAAGTGCACCCAGGAGGACACTCAGACATGGCTCAGCACGGCTCTCACTAACCTCGAGACATGCCGAGAAGGGTTTTCGGAGCTCGGAGTGTCGGATATGTTTCTACCTGTGATGTCGAATAACGTTTCGAATTTGATCAGCAACACTCTTTCCATTAACTACGTGCCCTTCAACCCGGCGCCGCCTTCCAAAGACGGGTTTCCTACTTGGGTTAACCCCGGTAACCGGAGGCTCCTGCTGTCATCTTCTCCGACGGCTAATCTCGTGGTGGCCAAAGACGGGTCAGGAAATTACAAGACGGTGACCGAGGCAATCACTGCCGCATCCAAGCGGTCAGGCACCGCAAGGTATGTGATATATGTGAAGGCAGGGACATACAAGGAGAACGTCGTGATAAAGTCAAAGAATATCATGTTGATGGGAGATGGCATAGGGAAGACTATCATCACAGGGAGCAAAAGTGTTGGAGGAGGTTCTACAACCTTCAATTCAGCTACAGTGGGTAAGTATATAACGACCTCTTCATTTTATATCTTTGGTCTGAAAATCTCACAACAAAATACTATGCAACCATTTAATTATACTATAAATCTCTAATTTAAAAGTGTGGCCAAGCTAATAAGTTATTTCTATATTATATCCATGGAATACGTATACAAAGAATTCATAATATTCATGGAATAGCTTAGAGTTAGATATAAAATTAACTTGTTGATTCTCACAGGTAAAGAAAAATGAGTATTATGTCCTTGTTTGGACTGGTAGTCTGGTACTATATATGGGACTTAGTGACTTTATCAACCAAACTAATTAAGGTTTATAAGTGTATATCAAAAAACTGCTGTAGATAGTGATCAGATGACGCTTAGATAATTTTATACTATGGAAGAGGTTATGATTTGATTAGTTAGCGTTTAATTATGTACATTGATTGGAACATAAATCTTTATCTCTACGAACTTCATTTTAGCTTTAGCTTGCAAGCTAGTCAAAGATTTGGAAGGTCAGTGCCTCAATATGCAAGTTACTATTTGTAGTTGATTGCCGGACAAGAAATCTATGGATTATGAAAATTAAATCGATTTGTTATCAATTTCAGCTGTAACCGGAGATGGGTTTATTGCTCGTGACATTACATTCCAAAACACTGCCGGTGTATCAAAGAACCAAGCCGTGGCACTCCGTTCCGGTTCAGATCTTTCAGTGTTCTACAAGTGCAGCTTTGAGGGGTACCAAGACACCCTCTATGTCTACTCCGACAGGCAATTCTACAGAGAGTGCAATATTTATGGAACCGTCGACTTCATTTTCGGCAATGCTGCCGTGGTTTTACAAAATTGTAACATTTATGTACACAACCACAAAACCAACACCGTTACAGCTCAAGGTCGGAGCGACCCTAACCAGAACACAGGGATTTCCATTCATAACAGTAAGGTTACGGCTGCTTCGGATTTAGTCCTAAGTGCAACCAAAACTTACCTAGGAAGACCATGGAAGCAGTATTCTCGAACAGTTTTCATGAAGACATACCTTGACAGCTTGATTAACTCGGCTGGTTGGTTGGAATGGGATGGTACTTTTGCCCTAAAGACTCTGTACTATGGTGAATATTTGAATACTGGCCCTGGGTCATCCACTTCGGGTAGGGTTAACTGGGCAGGTTACCATGTCATAACTAGTTCTTCGGTGGCTTCCAAGTTCACTGTTGGTAACTTCATTGCTGGTAGCTCTTGGTTGCCAGCCACCAATGTGCCCTTCACCGCTGGTTTATAATTATTTGGTTTTCTGTAGAACAAAAATAAAGCCTAGCTAGAAAAAAAATCTAGGCATTCAAATATTGAATATCCCTCTGCAGGTAGTATACTTTGTTTTTATACAGAATTGTAAAATAGTCATTCTTTATGAATTTGTTCATAAGAAATCAAATATTTAATAATAAAAATGTTTTTATCTTCATGTTATATATGTATGTGTGTATGTATGACCTTGTTCACTGTGGTTTCCCTCTGATTCATTTGTGTTATTTTATCATCATGAATATGGTGTTTGCCTGGGGAGGCATGACCTTGTTTAATTAGTAAATATATCAACATCACCGACCTATTAAATTGTACACTCAATTATATGAGTATTTATATTCTATTACGCCAAGCTCATGCAACATTGTATTCAAAGCTGTGTCTTAATTTCTTTCGTATTTGCACATATAGTTTTCATTGGCAAACATACACAGCTTTGAATAATTGCTAAGTATGGCACAATCAAGTCTAATTTTATAAATACCAGACAAGATATACTACCCAGCTCTAGCTAGAAGAAGTTGCAAGCTGTTTGCACAATTCTATAATTAAGTGCATGCCTGAGAGAATCTGAGATGCAAGTATACACACACACACTTCGCTCGGATTGCTCTTGGATCGGTCTCTTTTAATTTAAAAACACAGAAAAAGAGCAAATGAATATACATATGTAGAAAAGATCGACCGCAACAAAGAAAAGGAAGAGAGATGGCATGGACCGGTGTTTTGATATGATTATGAAAGTTACTTAACCAGCGCTGATATGTAGATAGAAATGGAAAAAGGGCTTGATATTTTGCTCGACATCAAGAAGGTAGAGGAATCGGCAGCCCTTTTGAAGTTGATCAAGTTTAGAGTGCCATCCACTTTGTGCTCTGGATTACCCCACATCTTTTGTGGAAAACCATCTATTTGGTATTAAAATTCCCAAAAAAGTACAAGACAAATAGCTTTTACAAAGAATATTAAGACCAACAATGAGCGACCCTAATTTCACCAAGATATATTCTCCTCATTTCTTGAAAGAAACCAGAGATCAACCTGCAGCATGCATGATCAATTAGTGATTATTTCATCAAAATGTTATGCATGCATGATACAAATTAAACACGACTAGAAATTTCGGTTATTAGCGTATGTTAAGTTGGTCGACTATTGATGTAAATTAAACTAAATTAATGTAGATATTTGGCAAGAGGAGCGAATGAGAATCGACGTCTACCCATGGTTTTCCGGCAAACTGAGAGAAGAACAATGAGAACAGCTAGACCTGCTATTACCCCGACGATAATGGCCACTGTCTTTCCCACTTGGTCTTCGTTAGAGGAATCTATATATAAAGCCACAGCAAAAAGCAAATTAAAGTGACAAGAATTAGTACTATAAATCTGCATATCTAATACACCAAAGATTTGAACGGAGGCCAACCAAGACTGCCACCACCGATCAGAAACATAAAGACTGCTAATTCTTACAACTTTTCCTAATTGTTATCCATGCATTAATTCTCCTATATATTCCTAATAAACACTTACAGAAGTTTGCGCAAGTTATAATTAACAAGCACGCATCGGATATGTATGTTTGCAGAGAAAGCTAGTTTGGTTGTTCATATTAAAGCTCATCTCCTCCCCCCCTAACAAATTGTAGCTTTAAGGAGAATCATTAGCGCACTGATTCAAACGAAGGAGATGGTGCTAACAATTTGACATAATTGAGTGAAGAATAACTGGACTTGACCCACTTGACTATAAAAAGAATAGATGAACACGTTTTGATCAGTTCATCAAACACTATGTATGGCTGGCTAACAAAAGGAGCAAAATAAATTTTACGATGTTATAGCGTAAATTTGCTCAAACAGTGAAAGGTTTCCGAAAGCAAGAAGCTAAAGTGGTACTTGTATCCTGCTACCCTTAATGCTTTGATCTTTACCTTCTTGACCCTGTTCTGATGAGTTTGATTACTCGTTTTTTTCTAAAGTAGTCAATCTGTTCTTTTAAGAAAGGGAATAGAAGTGCTTTTGCCCTAGACCCTACAACTATTTACTTTCACAAATTTATACAGCAAAAATTATCTGTTGATTAGGTCTTCAAAATAACAAGATGAATAATTCCACCATTACTAAGAATCAAATATTGGGTTACTGCATATTATTAGAGTATGGTTCATAAATAATTGATTGGTTTAATTTATTAAAAAGATGGAAATAAAGAAAGGATTTATGAATTGCACAGTACCTGAGATATCATAGTAGCCAGAAGCCCAGTACATAGCATAACACTGAGCCAAGAACACATCTACAGCAGCTGCTGATCCACACAAACTCTTCAGCTTTCCCACAGCATCCGCGACGCAAGAAGAGCAGTCGTTTTGGCTCAAATCTCCCAAGCACTGCGCAAAACCCTCGACCAAGCCTGAACTGCTAACCCTAAATCCACTAGTCCCTTGCAAGTCAGCTAGGACGTCATCTCTTCTCCGAAAGAACTCAACATCTTCATTCACATTCTTACTACATTTCTTGTATCTTAAACTTGTATCAAGCTTTCCCAGAAACTCAATATGCTCGAATCTGACATAACAACCTTGTAACTGTAAAGAGGCGCCATAAGAGTAGGGACAGACCAGAGTTATTTGATTCACTGCGCTTTCAATGCATTTCGAGCAGTCAAAAATCTTCAAGTCTCCTCTGCACTGATACAAGCCATAAATAGCACCTTCTGGTGATGTTGAGGTTCCATTTCCGATAGAAAAGGCGTTGTAAGAGGCTTGTGAAGATGAACTAACAACTGAGGTTAGGAAAGAGTTGAGGTTAGGTTCAAAGGGTGAGTTGGGTTGGTACTTTTCTTGTGAGCAGCCCGCATAGATGAAGATGTGAGCTTTGATTGGGTAGCCATGGATGGTATTGAGTGAAGAGAAGAGAAAGAAAAGGGAAGAGATTTGCAGGGCTACGATTATTTTGGAAGTAGAAGTGTCTAAGTGAAGGTTGCTCATGATGCGTACCAATATGGCTACCACTGGTGAATTTATGTTGTTTTTGTATTGTGGCTTTGGGTGGGTGGTGATAGTCGGATGCTATCTGCTAGCTCTTTGTTGAATGCTCTGTTGACCCGAAAAGCCGCCCGTATGATTATTGGTTAATGCCTGCATGTGTGTAAATACTGGACTACTCCAACCTTATAGCAAGTGAACACAACCCTGGCTAGGTTAAAAGATCCTGAGTTTATTGTGGTTGTCGATCACAATTCACTCATGTAAATGTGACCTGAAATTTATAGAAACAGTCGTGTGTACATGTGATTTTATAAAAACTAATACAATTTTTGTTTTCTTTCAAAAACAAATAATGTAATAATAGGAAAACACTAAAAATCTTTCTATCTAAAAAAACAGCGCTGCTCTCTCTCCCTCACTAGGGTTTGAGGTAGCGAGCAAAAGGGACATACGGCGACAGCTTGCTTTCGTCGACCTTGTCAAGACCTGCATCGTTGTGAGATGGTGTAGCAGTGGTTGGAGGTATACCAGTTGACGTCGTTTGAGCACTACATCCTCTTGCAATTGAAGGTTTGTTTGGTTAGACATGTCAAAGGCATCAGATCTCGCCGTTTTTTAGTCGTTGGGGCGAGGATCGACAAGGAAAAGGAGGTCCAGTAGCCATTGTTGTCGTGGGCGGCGCCCGAGGATGTGGCAAACGTGGCCGCTAGATCCGATGAAAGGGACAGTTATGCAAAATCAAGGAGGCAAAGCACTGGACCTGTGTGTATACCTCATTGGGCCGGATTTGGGTCTGTCTCTTTGGATCAGGGTCCAAGTTTGGGATGCCTTAAGCTTTAATTTGTTCTAGTATGGAGTTAAGTCTCTAAAATAAGCTTATTCTGCTTACGTTTGCTATAAAGATATCTAGTTTGCTTGTATAACAATTGTGTGTAAGCAAGTTGATCTCGATAAATAGATAATTGTAAGATACGAGACTAGGTTTCGATTAGAGGCTTGTTTAATTGCGAGCGTATGTACCAGATTCTTAATGAGAGTCCATGATTTATCAGTTGGCCTACAGAAAGCCAAATGACCATTTGAAGAAAGGCCAGCAACAAGACAATGAGGGCTTGTTGGTACTGTTGAGGCTACTATACCTGGTAAAAAAAGGTAGGCTGATGGTTCCTGTCATCAGGCGCGGATCCAGGTATTGGTTGGGTGGGGCTCAAGCCCAACCGAAAATTTTGGGCTAAAAAAAATTAAGTATGTATAAGACATTTTTTCTGGCTCAGTGTTCAAGCCCAACCGCTGCTAGTGCTCTTCACTGCGTCTGTGTTCTCTCTTTGGTCTTCGTTGATCTGCAACTGCAAGGGCAACAAGGCTTCTCTCTGGCTCAGTGGCTCTCTCCCCATCAAGTTCAGATCGGCGCCTCGGCACCAGAGCATCCAAATCGACGCCTCGTTGTCGTCTCAATCTCTCAGACACAGAGACACCAGATCGGCACGGCACCTCTGCACCAGAGCTGGCAGAGCATCCAGATCGGCAGATCGCCACCGCCGAGCGCACTGTATCAGTAAGTTTTCCAATTCCTCATTCCCGATTCAGCCATATCCCGATTCAAATTTCTCATTCCCGATTCGGCCATATCCCGATTCAAATTCCTCTTGATGTTATGCTATATCTCAATTCTCGAGAGCTTAAGTTATTTTGGTTGATTTGGTTCGGAATTTCTGATGGGTGGACAGTGGGCTTTTCCATTACTGACAGATGATTTATTTTCAGACATTGGTTCTGAATTTCCAACTGTTTCATACATTTTTATCTTATATGGGTTGGAAGAGGGTACTGGGTACACCTGAAGGAGTAGAGGTCCTAGAGGATACATTTTTATCTTGTATGGGTTGGAAGAGGGTACTGTTTCATACATTTTTATCTTGTACTCGTATTCTGGGTTTAGAGGGTACTGGTTACACCTGAAGGAGTAGAGGATCAAGTGATCAACCGAAACAACATGGGTTTTGAATCCCCTTGCCCTTGTTTTTCATCTGGGTTTTGAATCCCGATCCCCTTGCCCTTGTTTTTTCATCTGTTTTAACTGTTTATCATCTTATAATGTTTAATTATTACTGTTATTTGTTTAATCTTGATGTCATAAGGTAGGAAGTTATAATCTTGATGATTGTATCTAATTTCAAAAATTTAAAGGGTGGCTTGGAGGGAGTTGGATCTTTGGGCAGAAGCCGTAGAGCTATAAAGTGTTTGGCTTCGGGCTATTGTCTTAGACTCTCATGTTTGTGTCATACTTTCTGCTAATGTCTATTGATTTTGTCATTTTGGTGATTAGTGATTACTGCTACTGTGTTTGCAACTTTGCATAATATAGTTATGTGTTTTTTTAGAATAATATAAGTGCCTAATATAAGTATTGTCTCTTCATCAATAGGTGTTGTTTGTTAGAGTAAAATGTCGAATGACTCGAATCCGAAACCGAAGAGATTAAAAAAAATTACTGGATGGTTTCAAAGAACTAATGTCTCCTCTTCAAGTTCGAATTCGATCTTTAATCCTTCCATATCTTCTCCAAGTATTGATGATCCACCTCTACCACAACCTGTACAACCACCAAATAGGGTCAATGCTCTTGAACGTGATCATGGATTGCGTTCTCTTATATGGGAATATCCGGTGAATGAGCGTGATAGTGTTCGAAAGACCTATATTTTGTTAGGGCCGTTTCAACCTCAATTGACGTTTCCATTATCAGAACATGGGGGTCAACAACGCAGGTTTCAGTATTCTTGGTTCAAGGATAATCCATGGCTTGAGTATTCAATTGCTCTTGATAAAACATATTGCTTTCCATGTTTCCTTTTTGACACGAAAAATTCTCACCATCATACATTTACTGTTGAAGAGTTTACAAATTGGAAGAGGGTTAGTGTTGGTGATAATATGTTGATGAAGTATGTAGGGGGCATTACATCTCCACATAATGCTGCAATGCAAAAATGGGATTTGTTAAGAAACCCAAGAAAACAAATTGAAACAATTATTGAGTCAAGGTCACTAAAGGATGTTGAAGACAACCGATTGAGGCTTAAGGCTTCAATAGAGGCTGTTAGATTGCTAGCTAATCAAGGAGCTCCTTTTAGAGGCCATGATGAATCTGAAGGTTCTTTGAATCAAGGATATTTTAAGCAAGTTATAAAATCATTTTCAAGAATGAGTGTGAATGTGGAGAGAGTTGCGTTGGGAAATGCTCCTGGAAATGCCAAGTACATTAGTCCAATAATTCAAAAGGAGCTCCTAAATATTCTAGGTAACAAAGTGAGAAGCAAGATACGTGATGAAGTTGGTCTTTCCAAGTATTGTATTCTTGTTGATGAAGCAGTGGACACTTCTAGTAAGGAACAAATGACAATTATTCTGAGATTTGTTGATTCTCAAGGCTTGATTCGAGAAAGATTTTTTAAGATTGTGAGTGTTCCTAACACCACCTCACAAACTCTTAAAAATGAGATTTCAAAAGTGCTTACTATGTATAATCTTCAAGTGAGAAATATGTGTGGTCAAGGGTATGATGGTGCTAGTAATATGAGGGGCATTTATAATGGGTTAAAGTCATTGTTTCTTCAAGAGTGTCCTTATGCTTATTTTGTGCACTGCTTTGCTCACCGTTTGCAGTTGACATTAAATGCTACAGCTCAAGGAGTCCATGACCTCTGGGAATTCTTTTCTACTTTGAGTTTTATTGTGAATTTTCTTGATTCTTCTGCTAAGCGGCATTCAGCATTGAAAGAAGTAAGAAAGGATGAAATTGCAGATTTGGTAGCTTGTGGGGAGCTTCAAACAAGTATTGGTGCTAACCAAATTTGTACTTTGCAACGACCTGGTGCTACTCGTTGGAGCTCACATTCCCGTTCCATCAAAGCTATAATTGAGTTGTTTGGTTCAATAAAGATAACTCTTACTGATATGGTTAACCATGCTCCTGCGGAAGTGTAAGGACAAGCTAAGGCTGCCCTAAAGAGGTTGAGGTGTTTTGATTTTGTGTTCTGCTTGATTCTAATGAACAAAGTAATGAAAATTAATGAAGTTCTTTGTCAGAGATTGCAGCAAAAATCTCTTGACTTTGTGCATGCTATGGACTTTATCAAACATACAAAGGAGCTTCTTCAGGATATAAGAGATAAAGGCTGGACTGATTTGGTAAGCAATGTGGAATCTTTTTGTGAAAAGCATGATCTTGATATGCCCGACATGGATGTTTCTTATAAGGATGGTACAGGTCGTAATTGCCAACAACTGAATTTCATTACATTTGAGCATCATTACCATATAGAAAAAGTATTCAATGCTGTGATTGATTTTCAGTTGAGTGAGCTGAATAGAAGATTCTCAAATGAAACATCAGATCTCCTTAAACTTAGTTCAACTTTGGATCCTCATGATAACTTCAGGAATTTTAACTATCAAGGTGTTTGCAATCTTGCAAAACAGTTTTACCCTGAAGATTTCGATAATGGTGAAATGTATGCTCTTGAATTAGAGTGTGCATTTTATGAGAAAGATATGTGTAGTGATCCTAAGTTCCAAAATTTAGAGTCCATTGCTGACTTGTGTCGCACCTTGGTTCAAACAAGGAAGTCTAAATTTTTCTCTATGTTTCATAGATTGATTTGTTTAGTTTTGACTATTCCAGTTTCTACAACAACCACTGAAAAGGCATTTTCAGCTATGAACATCATTAAGAATAAACTTAGAAGCAAAATGGAAGATGAGTTTCTTGGTGATTGTATGGTCCTTCATATTGAGAAAGAGTATGCTGAATCTATTACTAATGAGGAGATGATTGAAGAGTTTAAAGCTTCATCGACTCGTAGAGTTAAATTTTGTTAGTTTATGCTATCATATTGTACCACATTGCATATTTAGTTTAATTGTTCAATTTGTATTATAATTTTGCATATGCATTAGAGGGAAAATGCTTATTATATATGTCTTCCCCTGACTAGATGTATCATTTACTTTCAATCAATAAATTTCTCTCGCAGCGTCGAGATTCTTCACATTTTTTCTTTCTTTGGTTAAAAATTTCAAACCCACCCAAGATCGTAATCCTGGATCCGCCACTGCCTGTCATTGATGCATGGAATGGCAGATTGTGATGGTAACATGACCCGGGCACCTGATACTGGATTGAAGAAGTAGTTGACAGTGGTATAAACGCTATAACGACGACGTATGAAGAATGACCAGGGTTCCAATGACCAGAGATTCATAAAAGCCTCAGGACGCCAACCAGCATTATCAACCATAACCAACCAACCCTCAATTGACCCAACACAGTTGAGCCTATTCATATGAGTGGGAACCGGCTTGTAGGTTTTCTGGTCACTCAGACTTAGAAAGCAAGTATCTTTGAGGGAAAAGCGATGAGAACGGAGCACAAGCCATGGCAGTTGAGGAGCAGGCCTAATGCATTTGCTGGCAATCGCCATATCAAAGCCTCTGTAGAACCAAATGCAGGATCTCTTCCGGAAGATTGTTCGACCACCTACTCTCCTTACTCTCTACCCCACACTGTTTCATTAGTTTGTCTCGCATCCTTCTAACAGAGTACATAGCTCCGATCACCTTCCGGCCTACATAACGTTTAGTCTGCAACAGCTTTGTCCTTGAAATGCGGCAGTAAGTGAAGGGTACTTTATAAACCCCAAGAGCAAATCGAACCCCCTATACCTAGTCCTCCTAGGAATCGTCCTCGCCATATCTTTGAAACATTCAACAAAAAGTCCTGTCCAGTAATCTCTTGTCTGCTTAACCATCTTAACTAATCTCAAAATCAAATTATAAATTAAGCTCTTCTGAAATTCCTGAATTCAACAACAGCAACAACAAAAATTTCACTAATCTAGCAGTGAAGACTCCAATCTCACACACAACCCAGTTCAATCTACCAACACAACATTTCAAGATTCTATTTTTATCGGTTGATTTCACAGAAATGAACAAGTTGTAGATTAAAAATGGAAGAAAGAACTGACCTTTCGGAATCTGGTTAGTCCGAAATGTGCCAACTTGAATCGACGCCTCAAAATAAATAGTAGCAGGAAAAAAAATTAGGGATTTTGACTGTTCAAGAACACAGTCAGTCTGCTCTGCTGCGCTGTTCTAACTATCTTTACGAGTACTGATAATCCGGGTTTAAAGATGGATCCGGGTGGGTCTTATAAAACCTGGGCGGCCCGACAAGAAAAGAGATTTTTTTTCCTTTTTATGGCAATAAGAGAACATAACTCGGCTATTTATGCTATTTGGTTTTGGGGTTTAGGTACAAATTCTTCGCCTAATTGGATAGGGTTAACTATACAAAGTTTCTGAATATGATTGGGAATATCGAGTATAGATTGATTTTTATTATCAATTAAATATATACAAAGAAAGAAAGATTTTGTTTCGGCACTTAATATTTTAATTTTGACATTTCTAATTAGAAAAAGAAAAACTTTTTCAATTTTCATGGTCTTTGTTGAGTTGAATGTTAAAGAATAAGAACATACTTGGTTTGGGGTTCAGGTACTTATTCTTGGCCTAATTGGACAAGGATATGTTAACAAATAAGACACGGATTACAACTATTTGAGATCAAACACACTCACTTTTTAATTACACTTTCCTAGAGTAAAGATTGTCTTTATTAAGGTAGCCGATGAGATATTGTTGATAGACACCACAAGGTTTGCATTTAGGAAAATGGTGTGAGAAAAGTAGTAGATGTTAATAAAGCCTAAAGATTTTGTTAAGAAATAAAAATGTCATGGAAGAAATATATGACAGAATTCGACAAATGATTAATTACATGATACCTGAACTATAAAGATATCTTCAATTTCATACGGAAGTATCAAATTCTTGCATCTGAGTACCTCAACTTTTCACTGTTAATCCTTTTCACTGTAGTGTGAACCAACTCTACATAGAAGTAAAATTATCAAAAATATCGTAAAATAAGATGTGTTCAAAATGGTGAAATACGGATATGGTTCAAAATTCACGTAAATCGGGTAACTTCTCGGTGCCGATAGTATTGGTTAACCATATTTACCGTTATTATTCTCTATGGGGAGCTCTATCATCGGAAGGTAAATGTCACAAAATTTATATATGGGTGGTTGCGTCTCATCTACGTGAGAGTTTTTCGTGTGGAAGGTTTGACCAAACTACGTAATATAGAGGGAGATATGAGTGTTTCCGTGTGATAAGTGACAATGAATTATGGTTGACCATTTCGATCGAACCCTTAATATTGTTGGATCTAGTTGAATTTTTTACCATAGACATATTTCGTCATAATAATCATATCTGACGGTTAAATTTTGGTTTGTGAATTATAGTCATCGAAATCACAACATTGTGAACCAAATCTACATAGAAGCAAAATTATCAAAAAATTCGAAAATAAGATGTGTTCAAAATGGTGAAATACGGCTATGGTTCAAAAATTATGTAAATTGGGTAACGTCTCGGTGCTGATAGTAGCAGTCAACCCTATTTACCGTTATTATTCCTTATAGGGAGCCCTTTCGTCAGAAGATAAATGTCTCAAAATTTTTATATCGGTGGTTGCGTCTCATCTACATGAGAGTTTTTCGTGTGGAAGGTTTGACCAAACTATGTAATATAGAGGGAGATATGAGCATTTTCGTAAATTTATAGACGAGATATTAAAAAAATCGTCGGCTAAAGTTGAAAAAAAATGGGAGTAAACCAAATTTGAAGGAAAATTTTCAAATGACTTAGCTGATGAAAATATATGAAAAGTCGTCGGTTAAAGTCGAAAAAATTTTGGCAGTAAACCAAATTTGAAGGAAAATAAAAAAAATTCAAAGGACTTTAGCCGATGAAAAAATATGATTTCGTCGGCTATTGTCAAAAAAATTTTAGCGGTCAGCCAAAATTTTCAAAGGAGTTTGCCGACGAAAGTATAGAATTTCGTCAGGTAAAGTTCTTTATATAGGAGTTTTACCGGAGGTGGATGGTAAGAAGTCAGAAAATCAGAAAAAGTTACTGCTTCGTCTGCAAGAAGTCAGAAAAACAGAAAAAGTTATTGTTTCGCCTGTAAGAAGTCAGAAAATCAGAAAAAGTTATTGTTTCGCCTGTCGGATTTTCTTCTCGGCCTAGCGTCGTCGTCAGGCCACCAGAGATTGCCGCACTTGTCCCAAAAGCTATGTCGTCGTCTCTACTTCATTTCTGGATAGGTGGTGCATCGAGTGGCGCCGCCGTGAGGAATAAATCGTGCTCCAAAGCTTTGTTGGTTCAGATTCGGTGTCGATCGAATTTCTCCTTCCTCAGGCAACCATTTGGTGAGTTCTATATATGGATAAGTTGGGTTTGATTAGTACTACGTTCCTCTACAATTTGATAGCTCGATTCGGTGTGTGTGTGAGGAGAATCAAAAATTTGAAGTTTTTAGGGTTTAAAATTAGGGATTTTTGTATTTTGATTCAATTGACCTGTTTATGCATAGAATTGGGCTTCGACTTCTTTTAGAAAGTTGTTCGAAGTGTTGAGAGGAAGATTTTGTCAGATTTTGGTGACGATTGGAGGTGGCCGGAAATTTATGCAGTTTTTTTTTCAAAAACCATCAACTGTAGCCGACGATATTTAAATACTTTAGCTGACGATATTTAAATACTTTAGCCGATGATTTATAAGACTTTCGTCGGGTAAATTCAGGTTTGGTTAACCATTTTAACCAACGGGGGAAGTTTTGTCCGACGAAATTTCGTCAGCAAAAGTTCATACTTTAGCTGACAAGGAATTTTGCTGTCAGCTAAAGTGTGGACTTTAGCCGACGACTTTCAATATTTTATTTGGCTAAAGTATGGCCAACGACCTTTAACCGACGAAAAATTCTAACACGACTAAAGTGTTTTTTCTGGTAGTGTAACCTGACATGCAAAAGGACTTGAACTAGGACAAGCTTGGCAAGTGGATCATTATTGTACCGATATTGTCCCAACATAACCACCTTTAAGGTGTTGAGTTTTAACTACAAAAGGTTTTGGTACAATTAAATACGATGCATCCATTTATAAGTTATATTTTATTTGTCCATTCACGTGCAACCTAACTTTTTTTAAGTCTGCACGTGTAATTTGATTTGGTCCAATTCCAATATCGAAAATCGGTAATTTGATTCGGAATATAATTTGGTCTAATTTTCATTTCGGAAATTGGGATATGCGGTCCAAAGCCCACTATGGGCAATTGGTATGATATAAACCCAAAGGCTTTTCGATGAACTCAAATTTGAGCTCATTATGTTGAGAGACTTTCCTTTGTTATGCTGGGAGAAATAATTAAAGAGAGACCTGCTCGGATACCAACTTGAACTGGAACAAGCTTGATCCGTGGATCATCATTGTACCGATACTGTCTCAACTTAACTATCTTTAAGGTGTTAAATTTTAACTACAAAAGATCTCGATACAATTTAATACTATTTATTAATAAATTATATTTTATTTATCTTTTTTGTTCAATAAAACGAACACCAGACGACATAAAGCACCGAAGCACCAATCCGCAGTGCGCAAAACTTCATCGCTGAACCAAAGAAAGAAACAAAGAGGTATGAAAAACAAATGCAAAGCCTGATCTTCCAAAAAATCAATATCGTCATAGATTCACTGCATACAAGCCCAATAATTCCTTTTCGAATCTCCATGGTTGCTGAACAAACATATCGTCATAGATTCACAGCAAAAACAACCCCCCTTCTCACAAAACCCATTATTCAATTCGATTCTGACCGAAAACTCGAACACTCTTTTTCCGTGCTTTCTTCCGATCTGAACCTTAAAACCCAAAGTTCTTCCGATCTGAACCTTAAAAAGCAGATTTGAACCGATTACTGAATAAGACACGCAAACAATTACATACCCAGAAACTATTCCCAAGAAAGAAGCTCTCTATTCGTGAAACTCTAGCCATGTGGCCACCGACGAGCTCGAACTTCTTGCCCAATTTCTCAGCCGTGACTCCTTCGCGACCTCCATTCATACCACCAATACGTACTTATCCACATACTATTGTTCCTCTATTTTCAAACTCCATTGATTTGAATTTTAGATTCAGGTATGTTTTAGATGAAAGAAAAGGAGGAGAAACTGATCTAAAATGGGTTTCTGATTATAAAGAAGACGATATGGGTTTGATCTGGTTTCCGAGAGTGCAAATTTTCGGACCATCCTCCTTGTCCGTCATGCACAGCACCTAGATTTGATGTTACTGTCTTTTCTCTTAACCATTTTTAACTATGGTAATTCTATTTTCTTTTAATTTTGACTTCAACTACTCAGTAAAAAAATTTGAATCTGTTATTGAGTTTTAGAAGTGAGCTTTTGGCTTTTTTGGTTTCCTACTATATGTTGTGGTTTTTTGGTTTAAACTCAGACCAGATGACTAAACCTAAATGGTTTATATTATAACGGTGCTTGAGTTTATATTTTAGCTTTATATTATGTGTTCTGTGAATGGTTGTGATGCCCAACGGTGGTTGATGACAAAAAAATGTATGAACATCGGCATTTGAAATCATTTGGCATTGTGCTATGGACATTAATATTGATAATTGTTGTTGATGATGAGCCAAAACATTCCAGTCGTATGAATTAACAATAATTTTCTATGTGCACGTATCATAATATATCCAAGTAGAATTCTTCAAGTACAATATCACCTCTTATGTGTACTTATTTTACCCAGATGCAGCAAGTGCATTAAGACCAAACGAATTCAAAAGCAATGTATGAATAGGAGAGATCCATAGAGTTTCATACCTAGTTTGTTTATGAGATTAGGAAAGAGAAAGTCAAATGAATCAAGATTCTATTTTTTTACGTTAGTTTAAATGTAAGTTAAACGAAAGAAAATAGAATTTATTTATTACAATTTGATATAGTTAACCATAGTTAGAGATGATTAAGAAAAAAACACATGACATCAAATCTAAATGATGGTCTGATGGGCATGAAAGTGAGCAAATAAGGTGGTCGACAAATTTGCACTCGTTTTCCCAACAATAAATGATTTGTTTTTTCTTTAATTTTATATCTACGTGGCAGAGCCATGCAAGCACTAACGGTCAGTTCACAGGTTAATTGCCACCTGTGTAGTTTAACAGATTCTTTTAATAGAGAATTTAACCTGAGGTATGAAAATGATTAACGGTGAAAAGTTGAGATACTCGGATGCAAGAATTTGATACTTGGGTGTGAAATTGAAGACACCCCTATAGTTCGGGGGTTATCAAGGAATTAATCCATCGACAAATTAAAGCTTTGCTAATACATGCATGTAATCTATAGGAAAATTGCCAACTAGATATGATGTCAAAGCATCATTAACTATCAAAAGATCCATCCAAAAGTTCAGGGAACAATGCTGCCCTCATCTCACTATCTTGACCCAAGAGAGTGTCCACAAATGAACTCAATGAAGAAGAATCTATGTGATCATTAGCCAAATTTTTGTTGTTGTTCAAGCTTGGACCTCCATTAATGGTTGATGAAGATCCAACTTCAAATGACTGAGCAGACTGAGATTGAATTCCACTACCAACTGTCGGATTGGTTGGTGATGATATATGTCCATGAAACACTTCGTCTTGCTTGGGTTGATCTGCGGATGAAAGAGGATCCTGAAGAAGAAACTCACTCCAATTAAAGGGAGAAGATGATGGTGTGGTAACCTGTACAGAAGCATGACATGGTGGGCTCAATAGATCAGTGGCAGGAGTTGAAGATGATGACGAGCAAGAGGAAGTTACTTCATTCAAAAAGTGTGGAGGCAACGACACATTGTTGTCTTGATTCATTGCTTGAAACTGAGACAGAAAACCGAAGGGAAGAGTACTACTGGTAGGAGAGTGTTCATGTGACTCCATAATGGGGTTCATCATCACCATATTGGTGTATGCAAGTCCTGTGATCCCCGAAGATGGATCTGATTCAGATACGAATGTGGTGTTCGTGTTCAAGTTGTTGTTGAAGGATGGCTCCTGGTAGTTGTTGAAGAATGGCTCAAGATGGTCACCGATGTGGTGTGGAGGGCAAGTGATATTTCCAAAGTCCAAGAGGACATGGGAGATAGGTTTGTGGGTTACAGGATCAATTCCTATCTTGGAAAGCTTCTTTTTCAGCTTGGTATTCCAGTAGTTCTTCACATCATTATCTGTTCTTCCTGGTAGTTGCTTTGCAATCAGAGACCACCTGCACTATCATCATAAGAACTACTTGGGATTATGAGAGAGAAAGAGATAGTCATTATATACGCATGCACTTCTAAGCTCAAACAGAATACAGCTGTTAAAACAGTTATAGTATGAGTAGCGTTTGTTATGAACTTCTAGAACTACAGTGACATCAGCTCTTACACATCAGAAAATGTTGAAAGTTCATGAGATACACAAAATCATCTTCATCAGCTCATCTTTCTATTTTACTTGTTCCCTTGAATCTTTGTTAACCTAGTCCTTGGAAAAATTGCAAAAGCAGCTCAAGATTGTACCCTTTAAAGTGATCTGTCATCTGATCGATTTGTTGAGGTTCTTCAAAATATAACCACTTGAGAGGGTAACAAGCATTTTCGAGCAGATTCTAGAGGGGTTGGAGCCCTATTTGAGAGTGTTCTAGCACTACTCTAGAGTGGTAATATTTCTGAAAATCGATACAAAGATGGTTTGATGTCTTTAAAGGTCTGAAAATTCGACTAGTGTAACAGTTTTTCTGTCTTAGATCTACTCTAACTAGAAGCAATTTTTTTTTCAAAGGAGAAAAATGATAGAAAAGTGACCTGCTTCCGATAGCCTTATGAAGGTTGATAATATGCTCTTCCTCTTCAGGAGTGAAGGTGTCATGCTTGAGGTCAGGCCTGAGGTAATTAGTCCACCTAAGCCTGCAGCTCTTCCCACATCTGTTCAATCCTGCAAATGTTAACACAGTAATTGTTACTTCATATACATGTATTTATGTTGTCAATAATATTGATTCAAGAAACTAATCATTTAATTAACTATCAACCTGCTTTCTTAGGAACCACAGTCCAGTTTCCAACTCCATGTTTGGATACACAAGCAAGAAGTTTCGCATCCTCGGCTGCAGTCCAGAGGCCTCTTTTCACATTTGATTTGTCACAGCAAGGTGGCCTTCCCATTTTGAGAGAGAATCTCAGAGGGAAACAGAAAGAGGGGGATGCGAATCAAGGTGAATATTATTATTGTTATTATTATGTAATGGTGATGCAAGTTTGCCAGTACATTTAAAATGAAGAAATGGAAGGGTTTTGTTTAGCAAAGAGATCAGAGGCAAGAAATGCATGCGCCCCTTAGCTCCCAGTTAACCAGAATTGCATGAACAATTTCATCTCTTAGAAAACGGTTTAACATGACATCACAGAATTGCCTATTCTATCAGGCTCACATTGGGTGAACTGAGCACAGTAGTAGTAACTGATATTGATAATCAAACAACTGGGGTTTTCTATTTTCTTTTTAAAGAAAAAATGGAACTGATGCAAACTTTTCTTGGCTCCCTATAACCAGAACTGCATGACCATGCTCGCCTGTTAGTAAATGGTTTAAAAAGACGTCACAAAATCATGCATTCAACTCGTACTACTATTAACTCAAAAGGGGGTGGGGGTGAAGAGCAATGAAAGGTTTCTAAACTAAACCCCCTGTAGTACGTCCAAGCTTATGTATAACTCTTTCCCACAACAGCTCATGTCAAAGTGAGGATTCCGAGGCAGGGTCACCCTCATTTTCAACAGTACGCCAGATTCATATTCATTACAGTTGTCAGTACCGTAGAAAAGTGTTAAGAAAATATCATGATCGTTGCCTCATATAGTCATAACCATAAATTATAGATTATATTTGATGAGAAGACATTCAAAACAGGATCACTGGAGAGAGTTATGAATGTGCTAGGAAAGTTCATCTGGCGCAGAGCTCAATGCTATATACAACTAAATAACGATTGCTCTCCGTATAGAAGGAACATAACTTCCCTAAGATGAACAGGCCTTGCAACTCTTCCTACAAAACCCAGGAAGATCCGCTGAACCCACCATGTATGTAGGATTCTTCTCGCACTCATCGGCTTTAGCCCATGTGGCGCAATTTGCATTCTCATCCGTGCACTCCCCGCTTTGTGCCTCCTTCATTGACTTTTCAAAGGATCTCACATGAATCCACTTGGTTGCAGACCATTTCTCACCCTCAATGACAGGGCAGCTCCCATGCAAACTGTTTGGATCAGTTGTTGCATTAGGAAGAAGGCTGAAGAACAGCAAGGCATCACCCTTGAATGGTTTCACTGTCAGGGAAGCAAAGAGGTAATTTTAGGATCGAAAACAAAATACATGGGAGATGATGTTCAACATGTTATAACATAAAGTAATATAACAGTGAAAAAGGTTTCAACAGAAAGTTACAAAGTTGAATATGGACCCTGGCATTGCTCATTCAAACTGATGTGGAATTAAAAATTTATAGTGCGGGCTATATGAACTACAACACATGCAGGAAACAACATATAAATTGGGAGGGTGTGGTGGGGGTGGGGGTGCTCTTAGTTATTAAAAACTTGTATAAAATGCAGAAGGATACATAAACTATGTGAATCAGTTAAGAAAAAAAAAGCATAGATGTCATAAAAATCCAATACGCAAAGATGGCAGTTATCAAGATGTAGTACCGGAATAGCCATTTTTAGCACAATCAGACAAGACCTCGTCCTTGGCTTCAACTGTTTTCACCTGTTGGCATAATAAAAGATGACCGTTGAAATCCCAAAGGCAAAACTTTCAGGCATGAAAATTCAGTGTTGTAAGTAAGCATTCACCTTTGCTTGAGGAAAGACTGTTTCACCACCCTTTTCAACATTAGAGAGATACATCAATACAGTGGCAACACGGTGGCCGCCCAATTGTTGATTAGCTTTGTCATGAAAATAGTCGTAATGTGGCTCATACTTTTGACCGTTTTCATAGTGCAGTATCTGCATTGCCTCCCCATTCTCTGATTCGAGAACACCCAAAAAACTAACATCAATAAAGATTACATAGGACAATTTCTTATCCGTTCAAGAAAATAACAGAAATTTACCAATTGGAAGGAAGGTCCATGCAGCAATCTTAGTCTCAATGTTGGCAACTACTTCATCCTTCAAGGAGAACAAACAGCACCGTGTAAGCATTGTAAGTTCAAAAACCCGAGAAGTGCAGACAAAATAGTAAAAGAAGATGGATTGCATTTTCTGGGCATGCACCATATATGAGCTACGTACACAGAATAATGGAATGTAATTATCATGCAGAGCACTGGAAATGCATAATGAGAATAGTGCTAAACCAAAGTTAGAAACTTTACTTGTTATAATCAACCAACACATAATTTGAGTTCAAACACGCTTACACACGCACTTGATTCAATTTCCACCTATTTCGTATAAAACCATGCTAATCCACGGTGTGACTTTCAGAGGTTAGTCACAATACCAGCACTCGGACAACAGACAATAAAAGACCAACAGAATGCTCAGAATTCTGCCAAATTAGCAAGTTCAAAACTACCTACAAGGACGAGTATGAGTTGGTAGTGTACCAAGACAGGCATCACACAATGTACAAAAAGTCAAGGCAAACTAATTTATAGAGCATCTCAAAGCAATGCACATGAACAACCACACAAACCAACAAAAAAACATCAACTAAAGAAACAATCTTTACACAATGCCAACTATTAAAAAACCGAAGAAACTCACTCACTCACTCACCTGAGCTTTCGAAAGAAACATTCCTGAACTCGTCCGCACTTCACTCTTTATACTCTTACCAGACTCATTATCAGCCACCATCGACACCTCTAGCTTATTCTTGGCCTAATCCCAAAAAACCACACGAATCAAAATCCAAACTTTAAACCACATTGTCAATCAAACACACCTAATCTCTGTCCAAAAACCAAACAGCATAAACAAAAAATTTTTAAAAAAAACGCAAACGATTTACCAGATTGATCAGATGATCACACTCCTCCTCAGTAAGAAAACCCTTGTACAAAAATGCCCTGCAGATCATGAAAACAAACCAAACAAGGTCAATTGAGCATAAAAAATCAAAATTGAGCAATAAAAATCAAAACTTGAGAGAAAGAAAACAAGACCTGGGTTTCCATGAGAGCTGAGAGACCCGAGTTGGGTCAAATGTAGAAGAAGGACCTCTTTTCATTCTGATCACGGATCCCACACTGCAAATTCACCCAAAAAGTTCCATCAAATCATTAAAAATCCAAGCTTTCAATACAAATCAACAAAATGAAATCAGAGAAGTACGTTTGATTGAGGTCGATCAGGTTCTTGACTCGAGCTCTGGAATGGGAGACGTGAGGGAAGAGGAAGAAGAAGCAGAGGGAAAGAGCGAGAAGAAGTCGGGAATCCATGGGAGAGAGAAATGAAATCTAGGGTTTATTTTGATTTGGGGGAGAATTGATTGTGGAATAGAGACTTTTTTTTGGCAAAGTGGAATAGAGACTTTAGAAGAAGACTTCTGGGTTTTTGGGAAGAAAATAAATGTGGGGGGTTTGGTCAAAAGGAGAGAGTTGAGAGTAAGACAAAGGAAGAGAGGGGCGCCCACTGGAAATCTTAGGGGGCTGTTGGCTACTGGAAGTGTCAAATTTGCGTTTTGTTATTGTCTGGATTTTTTTGCCTCGACCGGTGGGGTTTGGAAAATCAGAGGTCCATAGTATAAAACAACAAATATATACCGGTTATCTTCTCATAGTTTAAATAGCTGCTCCCCAAAAAGAAACAGAACGACCCTCACACGCTTGATTTCTTCTTATTCGTTTTTTTATCCGTTGGCAAACAAACTCAGTCACTGGCCGCCACTTTTCCCTTCGCTCTTTAGATTTCCTCCGGCCGATCTTTCCTCTGGTGGCGAATCCAATCTTCTTTCTCTGCTCCTCCTTTAGAAAGAGACAAGGATACTGTCATTATGTCAAACAATCGAAAACGCTCTAAATCTGATGATGATATCAATGTCAATCTGGAGAAGACATGTCTGATGGAGTTATTGCATGAACCCCAATTTGCAGCTACTACCAAGCCCCTCATCTCCTATGCTAGTAAGCTCATCAATCCGATGGAATGTTTCAAACAATCCATGGTGGAGGACTTTGAGTTCAATGAAGATGACTGCTCATACACCTAAAGTAAGCATGAAATGAATGTTTCTTTTTCTGAGAAAATTCATAATAAGCTTGATTTCGATTGGAGATGTGATATTGTTATTAAACTAATGAGAAAACATAATTCCACCAATTCTTCTGATTTTATCCTTTGAGGATTAAGGCGTAAATGGCAAGTGAAGGAGGTTGGAAGCTCATAGATTTGCCAAATGATTTTTACATTGTCAAATTTAATCTTGAAGAAGACATGAACCACACCCTTTGTGAAGGGCCTTGGATCCTAGCAGGCTAGACTCTGGTTGTGAGACAGTGGAAGCCTTCATTTGATCCCCTCACTGAATCTATTGGGAAAATGGCTCTGTGGATCAGGATTTTGGACTTCCAATTAAGTTTTTCAAATACTTTATTGTAGCCAAAATTGGAAAAATATTAGGCGATGTAGTTAAAGTGGACAAACTCACAGTGGGACAGACTCGAGGAAAATTTGCTAGGGTCTGCGTTGAAGTCGACTTATCCAAACCTCTGAATCCTTTTATAGAAGTAGAATCTGTTGCCTATAATGTTGTTATGAAGGAATTTCCCTCATTTGATTTGAATGTGGATGTTTTGGCCATGCTAAGGATAAATGCTCTTCTATTAAGCCAACTGACTATTCCATCTCTCCTAACAATGTTGTCGTTGATGATCCTTCTTCTAGCTATATTGCCCCTACTGAAACTACCAGACCTGATATTGAAATGCAACAAAATGATGACTCTCCTATTCAGTGTGATGTTGTTAAGCAAGACATGTGACCTTGGATGCTAATGAGCTATAGAAACAAGAAAAAGTATGGTGAGAGTTCTGCCAACAAGAAAGTGTCAGCAAGTGGCTCAAGATTTGATATCTTGCAAAATGAAGTAGAAGAAAATGTGACAGATAGAGACTCTCCTATTTTGGAAAAGAACCCTGTTTCAGCTCCTCCCATAATCAAAGCTTGGCAAAGTTTTCAAACCAAGAAAAAATTCTGGAGCAGTCCTGCGGTGAGGAAAAATGTGGACATTCCTGATCCACAAAGACAGGTGCCTGATAATGTGCTAAGAATGGCACCCCTAAATATTTCTGACCCCAAAATTCCTATGAGAGATGTTTCAAATGTAGTAAGCACAGAGCTGAAGAAAAATCTCAAAAAAATCCAAAGGGGCATAAAATGATTTTTAAGCACCAGACTCAAATTCTCAAGAAAAAGCTTTATTTTAAAAATGAGACCTATGATGCTCCTGTTGTGGAAAACTCAGCAATATTTGGGCATTGTCCACCTGAGGAGCCTTGCATTGAAACTGACATGCATTCCTCCTCAACTATGAACAATGACCTCTTTGATGAGATAACTCTCACTGATAATGGTGATCTACTAGAGGTCAATGGCCATACCTCCCAAGTTGGAGATGTTATGTGTAACCTATAATTAGACTCTTCCAATCCCCTTTTCCCTTTTCCAATGTTAAAAGCTATTTTCTGAAATGCTAGAGGAGCTGCAAGTGACACGTTCAGAACTGCCACGGCTGACTTGGTAGCCATTTGTGATATTGATATTTTAGCCATTTGTGAACCTAGAATCCCTTTATGTAGAGCCTGACCTGCCATGCAAAGAATTGGTTTCAGTAATTTCAAGGTTATGGAAGCAAGGGGTTTCTCTGGTGGTGTATGGCTTGTCTGAAAAAATAATAGCATGGTGATTAATCCCATTGATGATAATTTCCAATCCATTTATGTCAAAGTTTCTCTTTCTGGTAAAACTCATTTTTTACTCTCCATAGTGTATGCTAGCCCCAACAACACATACAAAGCTTCTCTCTGACCTTATTTTGAAAAGCCTTATTTATAATCACAAGATGTCTTGGATTCTAATAGGGGACTTCAATGAGCTTATCTCTGTTGATGATATTAGCACTGGCTCTCTGGCTGGCAGAGGAGGAGGGCTAAGAAATTGGATGAATAATAATGTTATGATAGATTTGGGTTTTTTGGCTCCTGTTTTACTTGGAGTAATAACATAATCAAAGAGAGATTAGATAGAGCCTTCTGTAATACTGAGTGGATGACTCTCTTCAATGATGCCTTCATCAAACACCTCCCCAAAACAAGATCTGACCATTGTCCAATCATCTTGCAGTTCTTCTCTAATAACTACATAAATAGAGTTGCTATTCCTTTCAAGTTTCAAGCCATGTGGTTCGCTCATGAGAAGTATTCTGAGTTCATTTCTAAGACTTGGGCTGGCCTAAATGGAAACTTTACTGCTAAAATGTGAGCTCTCTTTTGCCCTTGCTAAGTGGAATAGAGAGGATTTTGGACATATTTTTCAAAGAAAAAAGACACATTCTTGCCAGAATCAGTGGCATTCAAAAGGCTTGTGACAGATATAAAAACACCTTCTTGGTAAATTTGGAAGCTAATATTATCTAGGAGTATGAGCAGATTCTAAACCAAGAAAGCCTTTTCTGGAAACAAAAATCTAGAAATAATTGGATCAAAGATGAAGATAGAAATACTAAGTACTTTCTTCTCACCACATTGGTCAAAAGAAGAAAAAATAAGATTAAGGGCATATTTGACTCCACTAGAACCTAGAAGATTGATACCAGCTCCATGAAAACCATTGCTATTGATTTTTTCACAAACTTGTTTTCAGTCAAAGAGGATATTGGCAACAAATTCATTATTGACTGGACTTTCCCTACAGTTGATCATCAAATGCTAGCCTCTTTAGGCTCTCCAGTCACCTTTTTGGAATTGGTGGGCTGAAAGCTCTTGGAGTTGATGGCTTTCCTGTAATTTTTTATCAGCATCGTTGGAAAGATTATTCCACTGAGATCTTCATTGTAAGTACAACTTTCTCCAACTGCTCTATTCCTCCTGAACTAAACTGTATTATTATTTCCTTAATTCCAATGATTGATGGCCCTCAGCATATGACAAGTTTCAGACCTATAAGTCTCTGCACCACAATTTACAAAATGATCTCTAAAATCATTGTTGCAAAAATAAGACCTTTCCTAACCCAACTTATCAGCCCCAATCAAGTTAGCTATGTCCCAGGAAGACATATTTCTGATAACATCATGATAGCCCAAGAAATGCTCTTTAAGTTCAAAAATTCTAAAGGTCATGGTGGTTTCCTTGCCTGAAAAATTGACCTATCCAAAGTCTGATAAACTCAGCTGGAATTTTATTGAGCAAGTCTTACTTCAAATTCATCTTCCCCCTAACTTGGACAAACTAATAATGATACAACTACAAATTTCCAAATCAGCTTCAAGGGAGAGCTAACTGAATCCTTTAAAGCTTAGAGAGGCATTAGACAGGGTGATCCACTCTCCTCTTATATTTTTGTGTTATGCATGGAAAAACTGTCTCACATGATAAATTCTGCTATTGATAAGGGATACTAGAGACTTGTAAGAGCTTCTCAAGGAGGACCAAAAATTTCTCACTTATTCTTTGCTGATGACCTGATGCTTTTTGCTGAAACTTCTTCCCACCAAGCTCAGATTATTAAAACTTGTCTAGACCATTTCTGTGACCTCTCAGGGAAAACTGTGAGTTATGAGAAGTCTCTTATTTATTGCTCTCCAAATACCAGCAGAACAGTTGCTGGTCAAATTAGCAATATTTGTGGATCTTCTATTACTGAAGATTTGGATAAATATCTGGAAATGCCCCTCATCCACTCAAGAATTAATAAGCATACTTATGATAGTATCTTTGACAAAGTTCAAAAGAGGCTTGCTAGCTGGAGAAGCAAAAATCTAAGTATGGCTAGCAAATTAACCCTGGTGCAATCTGTAACCTCTTATATTCTAATTTATGCCATGCAAACCATCAGATTTCCTGCCAGTTTGTGTGAAAGAATGGACAAAGCCAACACGGATATTGTTTGGGGTGATACTGAGGAAAAGAAAAAAGTCCATTAGGTAAACTAGGACACTGTTTGCAACCCTAAAAAGCTTGGTGGTCTTGGAATAAAAAAACAGCTACTATGAACCAAGATATGCTTGCAAAAGCCAGTTGGAGCATGTTTCAAAAAGATATTGGTTTATGGGCTAAGATGTTTAAGTCAAGTACCTTAAAATGGATGTATCAGTGATGTCAGTTATGAGACTCCCTCTCCATGTTCCAATACATGAAGAAGCATTGTTCATAAAGCAAGCTTGATGAGGAAAAATTTAAAATGGAGAGTTCAAAATGGTTCTAGAATCAAATTATGGTGTGACCATTGGATCCTGGACAAGGCTTTATTCCACTTCTCTTTGACTACTGCAGTTATTGACATCAATGCTATCATATGTGAGTTTTGGAGTGGCTTCAGTTGGGATGTTCATCTCCTCCAATTTGTGCTTCCCTAGCAAGAGGTTATGCAAATTCTTAGCACTCCAAACAGCTTTGAGCTAGGTGGAGAATATAAGCAAGTATGGAAGGCTACTGCAAATGGCAAGTTTTCTGTAAATTCTGCTTACAACTCCTTTTTTAAGTATGAGGGTGACTTAAATCTTATGTGAAAAATTGTTTGGAACCTCAACTACTCTCATAAGTTAAAAACTTTCCTATGGACTGTTGTCCATAGGAAAATTCTGACTAATGTGCAAAGGGTTAGAAGACATTTCACAAGCATAGCTACTTGCCCTATTTGTAAGGCTACTGATGAAACCCTAATCCACCTGTTCAGAGATTGCCCTAGATCAAAGAATATTTAGGTACTATCTGCAAGCCTATTCATATAGCAAATACCTTCAATCTTGATTGGAACAACTGGTGAGCAGCTCAGATCAGCTGTCACACAAAAGTGAAATATGACATCAGTTGGTGCAACATCTTTGCTTTTGTATGCTGGTTCATTTGGAAATGGATAAACAAGGTGATTTTTGACCCTGATTTTATGCTACCTACTTGCTCTGGAAAAATTATCTGGAATTATGTTGAGAAATAGAGCAGTGTTCATCTTAAAGCCAGCATCAATTCAATGTACAGCTACACAATGCTTTCTTGATGCATACCTCCTATAAATTATTTCAAGCTAAACATTGATGGCACCAGGTCTTCTTCCAATGGGAAAATTGGAGTTGGGGTGTGCTATGAGATCATGCAGGGAATTGGATTGATGATTTTCAGGTCAACCTTGGAGTGGGAGAAATCCTTGAATCTGAAGTTTGGGGGTCTCTTCTATGGACTAAAATGGCTGACAAGCATCATATTGACAACTTGGAAATAGAGTCTGATTCTGTTATCTTAGTTCACCTTATGCTGAATGAAGATACCAACCTCCACCCCCTAGGCTCTCTTCTCCATAGATGTAGCATGTTGATGGCTAAGGTTCAGAATGTGAAGTTGAAGCATGTTTTCAGGGAATGCAATATAATTGCTGACTCTCTAACAAAAAACAGTATAAACCAGAACTTAGGGATAATCAATTTTTTGGAGGTTCCTACTCATGATGTTCATCCTCTGCTGGATGACTTAGCAGGTGTTACTAGAGCAAGAAGAGCTGGTCTTTACTCAAATGTGTAGTTAGGTTCTAGTGCAGTTGTAGCATTGCATGTTGATGCTGTTTTTGTTTTTGTTGTCTTCTTCGCCCCTTTTCTAAGGCCTTTTAGGCCCCTTCTTTCAACCAAAAGAAAAAGCAACAAATATATACTTAGCTTCTTCATACGTCCCAATGACTTAAATTTCGATGATTATGAGAATATCGACCATCTAAAAATAGATATTTTGATAGAAATTTCGCGGAAATATCGATAGCAGTAAAAAATTGAGAAAATTGACAGAAATTTAAAGAAAAACAAGGAAATTATAAATAGAACTTTGAGTTATGTTTGTTTTCTCAATGATCTACTATACTTGTAAAGAGCACATGGAATAAATGTTGATCTGAGTTGTAGTAATTTAAAATGAAAAAGTGCATCCTAAACCATTGAAAATTCTTAAACTATCTAATTTCTTTTTTATCCATCAAGCCTTGTATGCATATGATGATATGATACATTTCACATGGAATTACTTGAGTAATTTGAAGTGGACTATGTGACACTTATTTGTTTCATAAACTATATTATATTTGGTTAAAAATGAATAAAGGGTGAACAACTTTCATGTAGCTAAGAGTAATTGAAATCTAAAATTGCTAGTAATCCTTCTTATTAATTAATTACCAAAAGAAAACAAGTAATAATATATATATATATATATATATATACAAGGATTCTCAGCTAAGGACGTCATTACCTAAGCTTTGGTAAGGATTTCTTGAATTAGCCAACTTTTAGATCATATTTTCTCATCTTAATAGTCTACTTTCTAGATATATGTGAGTAGATCATCTCTGTAAATTTTCAGCTCATTTGGTGACCGTTAGAGTATTCAAAAACTGTAATTTACAGAGAATAACACGAACGGTTCCGGTTGAACAGGTTCGGTTAGTTCATTGTATTTGTATGTTTTCGAGACCTTAATGATTACCAAATCAACTGAAATTTTTTAGAGATGATCCATATATATATATATATATATATATTATGAATAGTTAAGATGAGAAAATTTAATCGAAAAATAGGTCAAATTAAGGAAATCCGCACCAAACTCTTGGTAAAGATTTTTGTAGCCAAGAAGGCCTATATATATAACATCCTTCCAATGAAAGATCTCTTTTCTTGACATATATGAGGGATCAAGGATTACACCAACTTTTTGATCACCAAATCATATCTCCATCGTCCAATATATAGATTTATATATGTAGATCATCTCTGCAAAATTTCATCTAATTCGGTGATCGATAAGGTGCTCAAAACTGCGAATTAAAATTATACGCATGAGCGGTTCATGTTTGGCAGATTTGATGCGTCAACTGATTTCAGTTAGTTCAAAGACTTAACGATCACCAAATTGGATTAAATTTTATAGAAATGATCTACATATATGAATCTAAGTATTGAACGGTGTGAATGTTGATATGTGATCGAAAAGTTTGTCTAATGTTTGATCCCTCAAAACTGATCGGGGAAATATGGATCTTGATAAAAATTTCACAATCTATTACTATATTGTGTGTCTGGTGCAGTGGTTGAGCCTCATGCATGTCATCTCTTCAGCCAAGGTTCAATTGATGGAGATGGAGTGCTGTTGGTTTTTCCTCGACACAATTTTTGCTCCAGTAAAAAGAATCAAGTTTGGCCCATTCTGGGCTGCTGGGCCAGTGAAGTGACGGAACAAAAGTGGAAATATCGGATTTTCGCCCCATTATCAGGAAATTTCACTAATATCGAACGATAACATCTTGATCTCTGTTTTAAATAGCGCGCCTTGAGGCACGCTATAGCTTAAGGCGTGGTGTGGCTTCTCCAATTAGCTCTAAGGCTTCATTTGAAAGGTTTTTGTCACAAAAGACTCGCCTTTGCTTGCCTTTTTCGCCTTGAGACGGAAAATACGCCTTAAGGCGTTCAAAGGTATCTTGAGGCGTCACTATTTATATGTTTATTTTTAATCTCTATCCTAAAACTACGTCGTTTTAAGTAAAATCTAAAGAGAAAAAATAGTGTTGTTTGACTTTTTTCATTTCATTATTGAGCAACTTTTCTTATCTTTTGTTTCAGATAATGAGTGAATGATTTTATGTTATTGTGTGTTTGTCATTAAGAATTTTAAACATTATCTTTGTAATTTTGCTACTAAAAGTTTAATTTTAAATATTTTTGATGATTTTATTTCTATAATTTAATTATTTTTATTTAATTTTAAATACATAAAAGGCTTCGCCTTTTTCGCTTCAAGGCTTTTATGAAGCAAGGCTCCTGCAAAACGCCTTTTTCACTATTTAAAACATTGATCTTGATAAGTCAAGATAATTTCGGATGCTTGAAAATCGAAACTTTAGACCTTGGTACGTCCACATTATTTGATCTATTGTTGACAGTTTCAACGAAGAGAAAACAAAATAACTACAAATTTGTTCACTTTCTATTCGTGAAAATTTATGTTTTTATGATCTCAATCGATTGCTTTTTTTTCAAAAAAAAATCAAACCGAAAGATTATTGTCAAACAATACGAAATGTATGATTGAGAGACAATAATCTTAAATTCGTTTGATTTACTTGTAAAGATTAATGTCAAACAATACGAAATGTACGATTGAGAGACAATAATCTTAAATTCGTTTGATTTACTTGTACCTTATAGTCTGATACGTTCTGAATTTTGTTCCATATACATGGTGTTTGAGAATTTAATTGCATGATAGGCAAACATAAACTTACATAAACTTTTGTAAACACTCTTGTAAGAACAAAATCCAACGCTGAGAAATCGAAGTTCCTCGTAGTCTAATCTCACATAAACCAACCTATGGTTAATCGTCAAATGAAGGCAAACATAACTTAACGATAATTAAGGCACAAATCAAAAAGAGTTGCCACAGTGGTTTCTACATCACACTGTCGTATAGGCAAATTCTTCTATCTGCTACGTAGTGAAATCCCAATGACACAATTAGTCCAATATAATTGGCTGTGAGACCTTTGAGCCAACAACGGAGTCCAAAATAATTGGTTTCGACACCTTTGAGCCGGCAACGGAGTCTAAGTAGCTGGTTGGAGACCTTCGAGCCAGCAATGGAGTCTAACATAATTGGTTTCGAGACCTTTGAGCCAAATATGGATTTCAATTTAACTGGTTTCGAGACCTTAAAGCGAGCAACGGAGTTGGTTGCGAGACCAATAACCGGCCGACGTCGACTATATCTGGTAACTTTCGGTGTATACTTTTGGAAGGCTCTCACACGAAGCCACTTGGTTGCAGCCCATTTCTCACCCTCAATGACAGGGCAGCTCCCATGAAAACTGTCTAGATCGGCTGTTGCATTAGGGAGAAGACTGAAGAACAGCACTGCATCACCCCTGGAAGGTTTCACTGGAAGCAAAGATCAAGGTGCTTTTCAGAGGTCAAAGACAAAAAATCCAATAAGCTAAATAGCATGTATCAAAATATAGTACCAGAAAAGCCTTTTTTAGAAGAATCATACAAGACCTCGTCCTTGGCTTGAACCGTTTCCATCAGCTGTTGGCTAACAATAAAAGAAATCCATTGAAGTTCCAAAGGTGAGAGAAGTTTTTAAGGCATGAAAATCAGTGTTGCAAGTAAGCATTCACCTGCGCTCTGGGGAAAGCTGTTTCCCCACCCTTTTCAACATTAGAGAGATACATCACTATAGTGGCAACACGATAGCTACCCAAATCTGTAATGGCTTTTTTAAGATAAGAATCGTAATGTGGCTCAAAATTTTGGCCATGATCATAGTACAATATCTGCAATCCCTCTCCATTCTCTGATTAGACAACATTACAAGAGAAAACAACGACATCAATAAAGATAAAATAGGACCGTTTCACATCCGTTCAAATATAACTCGGCGACAATATTTACCGATTGGGAGAAAGGTCCATGCAGGGCCGGCCCTCGGGTGTGCAACTTGAGGCGACCTCCTCAGGCCACCGGTTACCGGTGGGTCTCCGATCTTTTTTTTCTTCAGATTATGTGAAACGTAACCTTATATATAAATATTAAAAAAAACTGTACTAGACAACTGAGATAACCTAGCGGTTAGCCTAATTTGAGGCTCGAGTATGAACCTGAGTTTGAATCTAGGAGCCTTCCAAATTTTTTACTATTTTCCCCCTTTTTTACCATTTTTTCTTTTTTGTTATCGAGCTCTTATTGTTATTATTTTTTTTCATTTTCGTTACTAACAAATTAATAACACAATACGATACATGAAATTTGTACATATATGAAAAAAGTTTGTTCGATTTATATGATTTACTATATGAGGCCACATTTTAGTTGCTCGCCTCAAGTCTCTAAAATGTCAGGACCGGCCCTGCCTCGATATGACTACCTCGTTGAACCGTTTGAAGATTTGGGTGTCTGTGTGAGATGCTTGCGCAAGCATGGCTAAGCATGAGAAGATGCTCTCGCATCGGAAACTTTCCGAGGCCGATCATCCGAGTAGGTCCTATTATACTGAAAACCACAAATTGAAACACATTGTATATATCATGTTCAGGGACAGAACTTAGTGTTGAGAGCAATTCCTACCCCATTAACTTTTTTTATCAAAATATCATTCGATTAAAATCAGAGCAAGTAGTACAAAGACGATGTACTACGTAAGGGTCGTCAAAAAATATGTCTGCAGAATCAGAAGTAGTCTTATACTAGATATAGTACCAGCCGACAGCACAACCAACCGTTGATTTCGGCTCAAATCCCACCCATGCGTTAAAAGCCAATTTGACCAGATCTGCTCATAGTGCTGGAACTTATCACCAGCAATCGCACCAACCATGAATGAGATCCTAGAAATCACCACCCATACGTCGCCGCCGCGATATTTGCGAACACTAGTAGAGACTAGTGCCACTTTGAAGTCAAAGTTGTTCATTGAGTTTCATCGTGCAAACCTGCCATCATCTTCACCAGTTTGATGAGAGAAAGAGGAAAAAATCCCCCCATCAATCGAAAGTTCAAGGCTGTGGGTAGCCGAGATCTACTGCCGCGTGCCTTCACGAACGAGAGGCAAGAGAGAGAGTGTAGAGTTCCATAGCCCTAGGTCTCAACGATAGGAATTATCTCTAATGGGAGTCTTTCCTACCCATTAACTTATTACATGTATACATTATGTTTTGTATAAGAAATTGAGTAAATAGCCCAGCTAATCTCTCTCGTTTCGTAGAGTTGTATATTTCCTTTGTTTTTATTCTTTTTAGTTTCACATGTTAATGAGTAATAATCAATATTGTCTTTTACTTTGATTTTTTATTTTAATTTCTAAACTATCCACTATTTTTTGTGTATAAACTTAAATAAATTGAAAGTGATGACGAAGTTTTTCCATTTTAATTGAAATTCATGACAAATTCTACAATAAGATACTAAATTATGTATATTCATCCACCCGGAGTAGAGATTATGATAAAAAAATTATTGATGTGTTTTTAAAAATAATTACAGACCCACTCTCACCTCTGCTTTTCTGTTTGGCAGAGGAAGTTCGTAGTCGAGGTATTTCAATGCTTATTTCTTCAGGGCAGTTGAAACATATTCACTCTCCTTAATGCACTCTGTCTCCTTCACATGTATTATTTGTAGATGATGACATTGTTTTTTGTAGGGGAAATCGACAAAATCTATTGAGGGTAATGAGTTCATTTGATGAATACGGTAGTGCTTCTAACCATATCATTAACAAGAACAAGTCCCAAGTTTTTATTGGTAAACAAATGCACCGTCAGCATCACTCTATTTTGATGAGGGTATTCCATTAGGAACATCTCCGTTTATGTACTTGGGTGCTCCAATCTTTCATGGGAAGCCTCGCGTTGCACATTTTCAAGCTATTGTTGACAGAATCAGAATGAAACTTTCAAGTTGGATGGGTTCCTTTTTTTCAATGGCTAGGCGGCTCCAACTCATAAAGTATTTTATTTATAGCATGTTTGTCTACACGTTTCAAGTGTATGAGTGGCTAGTGTCTTTGTTAAGGACAGTTAAGGTATGGTGTAGTAATTTTCTTTGGTCTGGAGATATTGATAAACAGGTAATTCCCCTAGTCTTTTGGAGGTCTTGTTGTATGCCAATTGATGAAGAAGGTTTGGGGCTTAAGTAACTTGATGTGTTAAATAAGTCTCTTTTGTTTAAGCATTGTTGGAAAATTTTTACCTCATCTTTTGTAAGTTGCTCATTTATTCGTAATTATTTTTCAAGGCACCGTTCTTATATACCATCATCTAAATGGCCTGGAGTGCGTAAGTTTTGGGGGGTGGTGCAAGATAATACGCGATGGTTGGTTAGTACTGGAGACAAAATATGTGTTTAGAGGGACAATTTTTTAGACAGACCTCTTATTAAACTGTTTGGTGATCATGGTGCTTTAAATGAAAATCTTTCATTGGTCTCAGACTACATTGACAATGACTCTTGGAATCTGCCTTCTCTTTTACAAATCAATCTTCCATAAGTGTGCAGTTTGATCAGACAAGTTCCTATTTCCATAGATCTTTCAATGGAGGATGAAATTATTTGGCAAGCTTATTCTACTGGAAACCTTACCGCTAAGCAAGCCTTTACCTTTCTACAACAAGCTTCTCTTGTAGTGCCATGGGATACGCATTTATGGTCTAAATATATTTTGCCTCGTATGTCTTTGCATGCTTGAAAGGTTATGCGAGGTAAAGTAATTTCAGAGGATCTATTGCAACGTCAAGGAGTAACTTTGGCTTCACTGTGTGCATTATGTGGTAATAGTACTGAATCTCTACATCACATTTTTCTCCATTGTTCGTTTACTGCAACAGTTTGAAACGACTTCATTTACATTTTTCAAATTGACCCTACTCCAAACACAATTGTTGAGGTTTTTAATTTGGGTTTGGATATGGAGAAGAGTTCTCAGCTTAAAGAGCTTTGGTTAATAGGCTTCACTACTATTCTCTGGTACATATGGCATGTACGAAATCAGATCAGGTTTAAAGGTAGAACATTATCAGTTGCGGAGGTTTGTCGTCTAATTTCAGGGCATGTCCAAGCTTCCAGTAAACTAGCAACATATCGTATGCATAAATCAATTCATGATTTGCGTATCTTGAAAAGTTTTTTGTCATGTTGTCGATCGCGGCATATGTAGAGAATGGTTGAGGTCAATTGTCATCCCCCATTATTGGATGGATTAAGATAAATTCAGACAGTGCTTGGAAGCAAGATAAGGGTATTGGAGGATTCAGCTCTGTTTTCCGCAATTATAAATACCAGTTTGTTGGAGTTTTTGCTTCTAATATTGATATGCCTAGTTCCATTACAACAAAGGTGATGGCAATCATCACAAATATAGAGCTTACATGAGTTCGTGATTGGAAGTACATTTGGTTAGAGGTAGACTCTTCTACTACACTTGATTATATCTACTCCCCTTTGCTTATTCCTTAAAAGTTTCGAGTTAGATGGTTGAATTGCCTATACAAGATCTCTAAAATGACATTTAAATCTTCTCACATATTTAGAGAAGGGAATAGGGTCGCAAATACTCTAGCTAATCATAGATCATCTCTATCGGAGCAAGTCTGGTGAGATGTTTCTCCTCTATTTATCTTGTCTTATAATGAGAGTGATATTTTGGGTCTTCCATAATTTTGGTTTCCTTAATTCATTTGTTTTGCTTTTATTAGCATTTATGTTAGGGGTTATTTGTTTGAAAGACTGACATTGGCATAGTCCTCCAGCTTTTTGTATCTATTTTATTTTATAAATAATTTTTCGTAGGGTGACGATGTTTAATCTCTCTACGCTTACCCAAAAAAACATGATAAACTTAGCCCTAAGTATTTTCGAATTCTTGGCTCTGTCCCTGATCATATTTCAGCAAATTACAAGAATACATAAATGTCCGAGTATCCTAAGGATTGATAGGGATACCAACCTTGGTTGTTCATGTTAAAACAATATCGAATCGACACCGAAAAAAGGAAGCCAATGATAAGCCGCACATAACCGAACAGTGCAGATGTCTCTTTGCGGTTCTGTACATCATAACAAAAAATTATTTATTTATTAATACTCAATTCTACATTTAGGGTCATTTTATTATTGGTTGGTTTTATATTGTGGCTAAATGATGCATAAACTTTTGGTTTCTTGTTAGAGTAACTTATTTGAAGTAGTAAACTTACAGTTTATTTCGAAGTGTTACAAATGTTTTTTTAGAGTAAAGAAATTTCATTGATGATTGACTAGATAGATATACTACTACACAGACATATCCACGACGTTTGAAAAATGCTATGGAATGCATTATGGCATTTTTTGACGCCATCCCTTAACACAATCTCCCTTAACACAATCTAAAGTGACACCATCTTTTCCTATACTTATTCATGGTGTTTGAAAGCTTTAATGACATTTCAAAAACGTCATTAACTTAATAGCATTTTGAAAAACGTAATTAAGTTCTTTTAATGACGTTTCAAAAAGTCATTAAATTTCATTAATGGTTTTTCAAATATTGTGAATCATTTTTTTAGTTTTTTTAATATATAAATTGATTTTCTGATTAAATACAAAATCAATTATCACAAATCATACTTACAAAACTCAATTCTTTATCAACCTTTGAATTAAACAAAGAACAAATACTAAAGGAAATACAATGGGGAAACCAAACAAAACCCGAGAGCGTCGCTATCTCCCTAACTAGGGATGAGGCTACAAGAACAAAGGCACGACGATGACTTGCTCTTATCAAACCTTGTCAAGGCCTGCAACGTCGTGAGACAGTGTAGCGATGGAGAGTGGGGTTTTTGCTTTTGCGACAGCGTTCCAGTTCAAAAAGTATGGGAAACGGATCTGAGTTAGAGTTCGTTTTGGTCTGGGGTAGGTAGGAAGGGGTTGTCTGCTCAACGCCTTCTTTTACAACTACGAGTTTGCTTCTGGATTGGTGTGTTGTTGGACCGATTGCTGAGGCGTGCTCAAGCCAATGAGTTGCAGGAGTGAGGATCGAAGAGCAGAGGTTAGGGTCTTCGTTGATTTGAGCGATGCCTGAGGATGTAGAAGAGGCGCTAGCCAGAGCTGGCGATGAACGAGGTGCAGCACGACGATGTTGAAGCATAGTGTTTATGCCTCTGCTGCACTAGGTTGAGATTGGGCCTAGGTCTTTAGGCTTGGTTTTAATTTTGGGCGGATGAGATGGTGGTATGCTTATCAAAGAATAAACTAGGTCCAGGACGACGAGTAGCCGATTCCTTATTGACAATGGCTCCACATTCAATGTCTTGTTTTCCCCTCTTACAAGAAACACAAGTAGCCACGACGCAAGCTCATCCTCGATCATGAGCTGCTGCTCAGTTTCTTGAGCGATGTTACTTAGCCACTGCTCGGCTCATATAAAATGAAGTTCCACCTAGGCGACAGCAATTGTTCAAATAAAATGATATTGATTTCATAGTGGTCGATGTGCCAAGCTCTTACAACGCCATTCTGGAATGCTCTTTGCTCCGCATAACGTGCGCTATAATCGTCAGATTAATGTTGATCATAAAATTTCCGACTCCGCTAAGGACGTTCACAATCCATGGAAGCAGCCAAGTTTCTCGTGATTGCAATGCGATCACTTCATGGCGCACAAGCACAAGGTTTGAAGTGTTTTCCTTTCAAGGAACACCAAGTCCAACAGATAAGCCAGTGGACCCATGCGAAAGGTAATGGCACACGCACCCTATGATCTAAAAAGCTCTATTGAAGAGAACTAAATCTTTCTAGATCACCCGGAACGGAAGATCAATATGGGTGCAATTGGACCTAGAGCTTAAGCAGCAGTTAATCAAGTTGCTACGTCGAAACTCAAAAGTTTTCGCTTGGTCTTATGCGGACATGCCAGGCATCAATCCAACAATCATCTCTCACAAGCTGAATATCAAGCCACAAGCTTTGCTAGTGCGCCAAAAGCGTCAAGCATTCGACGATAAAAAGTACCAAGCCATCGATGCGGAAGTCACAAAGCTTAAAGAAATAGGCTTCATCTGCCAGACGCATTATCTAAAGCGGGTGTCCAATGTGTTGTGGTGTAGAAGTCAAACGACAAGTAGAGAATGTGTGTTGATTACAAAAATCTCAACAACGCTCCCCAAAGGACAACTTCCCACTGCTCCGCATTGACCAACTCATCGAAGGCACTACGAGACATGAACTACTAAACATGATGGATGTGTTTTTGGGGTACAACCAGATCCCAATGGGTACCAACGATAGGGAGGCTACAACATTCGTCACCGATCGGGGCCTTTTTTTGCTATAATGTAATGTCTTTTAGGTTGAAAAACGTAGGGGCCAAATATCAACTGTTAATGAACATGATGTTCGCCACGCACATATGTCACATCATCAAAGTCTATATGGACGACATGCTTGTGAAAAGTGTCAATAAGGAGGATCACATAGCACACTTGGACTCAATCTTGGGAATCATGATGTTCTATGGCATGCGGTTAAACCCTGACAAGTGCTTCTTGGAATTGATACTAGCAAATTTGTGGGATTTCCTAGTTAGAAAAATAGGAATCGAAGCAAACCCTGTTAAGATTCCAGATGTGCTGAACATGGCTGCACCCACAACAAAAGACGGGGTGTTACAGCTAGTAGGGAAGCTCAATGATTTGTCCCGCTTCATCTCCTGCTTGACAAACTATTGTGTGTCATTCTTCAAAGCCCTCAAACTTTCAAAAACAAGAGGCATGGATTGGACAACGGAGTGTGAAGATGCTTTTCAAGGAATAAAGAGTACATGGTGAGCGTGCCAAAGTTACACAAGCCTATTGATGGTCAAACATTTTTCTTGTACTTAGTGGTGTCCAAGATAGCAGTTAGCGTCGCGCTTATCTATCAAAAAAATGGGAACGAATTGCCTGTTTACTATCTGGCCAAAGGATTAATAGACTCAGAGACGTGCTGCACACTGCTAGAACAACTCTAGCCCTGGTCATGCAGCAAGGCGGTTACGACCTTACTTCCAGGCATACTCAACAGACGTGCAAAAAAACTCAACACTCAAGCAAGTGTTCCAGCGCCCAGAATTTTCAGGACGACTGTCCAAATGAGCTATTGACCTAAGTGAATTCAACATTTCATTCATTCCCTACACAGTCATCAAAGACCAAGTGGTAGCAGATTTTATAGCGGAATTAACAGACATGGTAGATCATAAAGACGTCATTCCAGGATTAGGGACTGTAATTCCATCAATGGTGGCCCCACTCGACACAGCAGAGACACCGGTTGTGTGTGAAGACGACATTCGTCAAGGATTGGGGACTGTAATTCCATCAACGGTAGCCCCACCTGCCTTAGCGAAAATGATTGTCTCGCACATCCCAATATGTCCCCATGGCAGTTGCATGTTGACAGCTCCTCTTGTACATATGCAACTGACGCCAGAATCTTGTTGGAAGGACCTGGAGGACTCTGCATAGAGTATGCCCTATACTAAGAATTACAAGCTACAAATAACACAGTTGAGTATGAAGCGTTAATTGCTGGCATATTGCTTGCAATCGACAGCGGAGATGACACTTTAAGCATTTTTAGTGACTCTTAGTGGTCAACCAAGTCCTTGGCCAATTCCAAGTGAAGGAGTAGCTAAAAGATTACTTGGGGTATGTGCACATGCTACTTAGACGGTTCAAAACTTTTTCCATATAGCAAGTTCAGCAGACAAAAAATGCACGGGCTGACACACTGGCCCGCTTGGCAACTTGCTGCCAATCAATTGTCCAACTGGAACCCCAATCAAGATGTTCAGCAGGCCGAGTATTACTTGCACGTTGTAGGAAATCTTCACGACCGACAGAGAACCATGTTGGATGGATCTAATAATCCAATATATGCTCCGTGGCGCAGAGGCTCTACCATCCGACAATGTGGCAGCCAATTGATTGGTCATTCAGGTCGCACGATATTCCATGCGGAACGGGAAACTCTACCGAAAAGGAATACTCAAGCCATAACTGAAATGCTTAACCCCAACAGAGGGACAACAAATCCTCGAGGAAATACATTAGGGAGTCTGCGGGAACCATTCCTACTATCGATCCTTAGCGCAGAAAACGCTGGGAGCAGGATATTTCTAGCCCACTCTATGGACTGATTGCATAAAGGTTGTCGAGCATTGCCAAGAATGACCAGTTTTCTCAAATGAAAATATCCCGCATGCGATCCCATCCTCATAGTCTGTGGATTTACACCATGTAGGCACTAGACAATATTAGGAAGCACCTAACAATAGTGTGCCAGTTCAAATATATAATAGTCACCATCGAATATTCATCCAAGTGGATAGAGGCGGAAGCCTTGACGACAATTACATCAGCCAAAGTCATGACGTTTCTCAAAAAGAACATTTTCACCTGCTTAGGGATCTCCGTATACAATTGTCCCTGACAATGGAGCGCATTTCAATAATGAAGAAGTCATTGTCTTCAGCAAAGGATATGGCACAAAGATGTTATTTGCTTTGCCTGCATACCCCCAAAGAAACAGGCTAGTGGAAGTGACAAATAAGAAAATCAAAACACTTCTCAAGAAGAAGTTGTGTGATGTAAAAGCGTTATGGGCAAAAAAGCTCCTGGAAATCCTATGGACAATCCACGCAACTGCAAATGAGGAATCACCATTCACGTTGGCATTCGGCACAAAAGCTGTCCTTCCTACAAAGATCTTAATCCGAAGCCCACGAGTGGAAGGATATAATCCCGCAACAAATGACGAAGGATTAAATCTCCATAGAGATATTCTGGAGGAGCGCAGAGAATTTGGGTACATAAGTAATATCTAAAACAAGAAAGCTTATGCTCAATAAGCGAGTAAAAGGCAGACCACTGGACTTAGGGGACTGAGTCCTCAAACGAAGCATTCTGCACCAAAAGTCATGCATCCCCCTTAGGAAGGACCATATCAAATCATACAAATAGTCAAACCTGACACCTTTTACATCTAGGATGCCGCATAACGAGTCCTTAAACATTGGAATACTGAGCATTTGTAGCTTTATCACCCATAAAGCATAAGGGCATGACGTGTAATAATGCTACGATGTTAGCTTCTCTTAAATGCATATCAAATTATCGGTTCATTCCTAGCCAAGAGGTGCGGAATGTAATTCACTTCACATTCATTTTCGCTCATCATGATAACATACATTATAGAGAAAGACAACAAGTCATAGAACATAAGCGATTGAGGATTGCTCACAATAAACTTCAAAAGCAATACAGGATTGCTGCTAATAAAAAAACACTATGCATGCTGCAGCAACTAATAAATGCTCAAAAGCTACAAAAGCACATAATAAGAACAAAGGAATGAAACAGTTTAAATACTCGCAAAACTAAAAGCCGCATCCAATGCGCATCAAATTTGTCCAAAATAATTAGCTTGTGCTCAGGGTGTAGAATTTTTTTTTCAAAATAAATATGTACAAAAAAGCAAATTGTTCAAAGCACGACAACATAAATTACGAAGAAGCATCATTCATCTTCTTCTCCATCCTCATTTGTTTCCGCGGATTCATCATCAGAAATGGGGTCATATAGATTTAACATGTTCCACAGGTCAGGCTTCAGCATCTTTATGCTCTTAAATTGAACCATCTGATGTGACAGTGACATTCAGAATATGGTATCAACTACGGGAAGGAAAGGGGATGGGGGCCAGGAAGATTGGTCATCTTGGCATCCATATATGTCTTATTCGATATAAATAGTTGAGTAAGAAATGACCCAGAGACCTTACTCTCCGCAATGCGCCTACTTTCTTCAAGCTCTTTGACTTTGACTTTTTCTGCAAAAAGTTGTTGGTGCACTTCCTACCCCTCATTTGGCAGTTGTTCTTGATCCGTACGCAAGCCTTTAGCTACTTTATCTAAGTCGACAACCTTTTTATCAGCCTTTACTAATTGCGCCTGCAAATCGGCAAGCTGAACCTCCAGAGCCTGCTTCGCCTTTAAAGATTCATCGTATTGAGGTTGTAAGAGCGCAAGAGAAGCCCGTAAACAGTTAACTTCTTCGTGCAATTCCTTGAGAGAATGGTTCATCACCGCATGTCTTGCCTCAAGGTCTACTACAAAACCATTTTCTGCCATCCTGGTGAGCACTCTTGACAGGGTAACTCCATATTGCACCACTAGCTCCAATTCTTACTGCGGGGAGTGATCTTGCCCAAAAATGGAGTCCAATGAAGGTGCTTGGGCCAGATTGAAAAGAGCTTGAGCCACTAGAGTTTCAGGCACAGAAAACTCCTTCTTCGCTGACTCAACGGTCCTAAATTTTCGCGTAGAATCTGAGTGCGTACATGAACATCCAACTCCACATCATGTTCCCCAACCACCCCTGCGTCTTCTTCCTCTTGGCTAACTTCATCCTCCTCCATAGGTCAACGGCAGCTGGTTTTCCTTTTCTCTGCCTCTTCTTTGGTCTCTCGGTCATATCACACTCCTGGGAAGAGGCTGGAGCGAAAGTTCGGGAAGGAGTCGTAGCGGATCTCTTAGACTTAGTCTTGGAAGGTGTTTGAGCCCAATTAATATTGGGTATGAAACTAATTAATTAATAGTTTTTGACAGCACTTGGGCCAATACCAGTGGCCGAAAAGATAAAGCTTTGACGGGTTCAGCCAAAGTAACAACGACAGACGAAATGTTGTCCTACATGAAGAGGTATGAACTTAGTCCGTTAATGGTTATTTTTTAGCGCAGTTCTTTCCCTGAATGAACTGACATGGTGCAGATGATTTATTCAAGCATTATCAGTGTGATATCCCATATCTAACTGAAAGGTTTATTTTCTTTAACCTAGTCTTTTTACGGAGGTGTTTTACCTTATCTTTTTCTACTGTTCTTTATTACTTTGTTTATATTTAAATTAGGCTTTTTAGCCAATTTGCTACCTTAGCTTTATTATATTGTCAATTTGCTACCCTACCTTTTTCTGTCATTTTGCTACCCTAACTTTTATAAATTTGCCAAATTGCTACCCAACCGTCATATATGTTTTTTTTTCAGTTAGGTGTTCTGTCAATTTTTTTCTCGTTAGGTGTACCTTTCACGTCAGAGAATTTTCATAATTTTGAATTAAAATTGGGTTTTTTTAACAATTGAATTTGTCTCTTTAAATTCTGAACTTCATTCAGGAAAAATAAAATAAAATAAAATAATATATGGATTTCGATCAAAAAAAAGAAAAATACATTCATGAGAAGAGAAAAAAACAAAGAAATGGGTATCAATTGAATCCCATAGATGTGTTTTTCTCGTCTCATAGATGTGTTTTTCTTTTTTGATGGGAATCCATGTATTATTTTATTTTTATTTTTTTAATGAAGTTCAAAATTTAAAAAGACAAATTCAATTGTTAAAAAACCCAATTTGAATTTAAAATTATGAAAATCTCCTCATGTGAAAGGCACAACTTACAAAAAAAATTGAATTCATGGATGCGTTTTTTCTGTTTTAATCGGAATCTATGTATTATTATTTTTTTTCTGACTGAAGTTCAGAATTTAAAGAGATAATTTCAATTGTTAAAAAAAACTCAATTTGAATTCAAAATTATGAAAATTCTCACGTAAAAGGCATACCTAACAGGAAAAAAAATTGATGAAACACCTAACTGAAAAAAAACATATATGACAGTTAGGTAGCAATTTAACAAATTTATAAAAGTTAGAGTAACAAAATGATAAGGAAAAAAATACGGTAGCAAATTGCTGAGTTAAGGTATAAATTGGCTAAAAGCCATTAAATTAACGTCTTGTTTTAAAAAGGGATAAGTTTGAGAAGACACAGTGGGGGAGAAATTAAAAACAAGAAGATAACAGGGGACGAAGGAGAAGAAAACGGCAAAAGGAACAGGAAGAAGGGAGAGAAAGAGAGAGATTTGTACAGTTGCTTGTTTTTAGAAGTTCGATTAATCTCTAATTTGAGGAAGACTTGATTTTGGAATCCTTGTTCGCTGGGTTAATTCCAGAAGGAGAATGAGGATTTGCCATTCGATTATGAATGGGTGAGGATGTGGGTTGATATATTCTGCAGGTGAGTGGCTTTTAAATCTTTTTGCAAATCAATTTCTCTTATGCTTAATTGATTTTCTGTACTCTTGTCAAAGAGGGTTTTGATAAACTTCTATTACGTTCTTGTGAAATGAGTTCTTGTGTTCAAGTGTTCGATTTTAGAATGGTTTATACTTGATTTACTTTTGAGAGGGTGGAAGGCTTTGGGTTTTCATTAGTTGCCTTAGTTTGGAGTGTTTGATTATTATTATTATTATTATTATTATTCATGATTAATTATTTTTGTGTCAATTGTGGCTGCTCATAGTTTGCAGTAACCATTTTGGGTGAAATTGTGTTATGGTTCTGCCCTAATTTGAGTGCCTTTGTGTGATATGTTTCATTGTGTCTTGATACTTTTGATTGCCCAATTTGTGCGGTGGGAGCATGAATATATTTAGAATCCTCTAGTCAGCTAGAGAGTGGTGCTGACAATGTGCACATTACTAATATGATGTGACCATGAATCGAGACACGATTGTGGGGCTATGGTAGCCCGGTTTTAGTTAATGGGTTTTTCAGTGGCAATTCTCATGTGTATTTAGTTAATGGGTTTCCGATGACGTGCCCATATGATAAATAGTGACTGGAATTGAGGTGGAAATTTGTTGTGTTAGGCTTGGGATTGCAGTGGCATCTCAAGTTCTGTTATGAGATTGCAGTGGCAGCTCTTTGATTATTACCGGTGAATTATTTTCGTGTCATAGTTTTGTTGGTCTTCAATGCTTTGTTGATTGGTGATTCCTTGCTGTCCGTGTTCTTGTTTCCGTCACTCACTGAGCTTAGATTTTGCTCATCCCTCAATTAATTTGTGTGCAGATTTCGTAGGAGGTTCCTTTTACAAAGGTGTGGGTCAGATACCTTGGTGGAGTTGTGTTATTTTTTTAAAATCTTAGCAAGACATTGTAATTGATATGTTCATTTTACTTAATTGGAGTTTGAGCAGTTTACTGTGCTTCGGTTTTGTGATTTGGGATGGGGATTTTACAATCTGTCTTTTTAATGGTTCCATGGGAAGTATCTTTAAAAACCCACCAATATATATATATATATATATATATATATATATATATATCAGGGTCCTAATGAGGGATCCCTTTTTTTGTTCATTTCTAGGGATAGACCCACACCATTAGATCTGTTTTTTTAGATTTGTATATATATATATATATATATATTGAAGCAATTTGAACTAATTAGTGAATTTATTTGCTGTAATGTGTGCAGAACACCCAAGGTATTCGATTGCTTACAAATCTTTAAATAAGAGGTTGTACTGAATATTTTCAATGGAAGCACAGAGCTTGAAAGAGGACAATCCTAAATTGCAGAGCTGGGAAGAGGACCCTAAATCAAAGGGATTGGAAGAAGAAGATACTAAATCACAGGGCTTGAAAGTTGGTTCTAAATCACAGAGAGTGAAAGAACAAGAGCATAAATCACAAAGATTGAAAGAACAGGAATGTGAGTCGCACAGCACAGTAGAAGAGCTTAAGTTAAACAGCTTGGAAGAAGAGCCTAAAGCGGAGAGCTTGAAAGAAGAAGAGCCTAAAGCGCAGAGCTTGAAAGAAGAAGAGCCTAAAGCGCAGAGCTTGAAAGAAGAAGAGCCTAAATCTCAGAGTTTGGAAGAAGAAGAAGAAGAAGAAGAAGAAGACCCTAAACCGCAAAGCTTGAAGGAAGAAGGACGAGATAGCTTGGGACACCCTAGATTCAATGAAAATTCATTGCAATTCCTTGATTCAATGGATGGGTATTTAACCCTCTTGGATTCATTGTCATGGACCCTCCAGCAGGTATATATTCACAAAGATTTATAGGTATTTTTCAAATTTTAAGAATAACATTCATTTGGGATCTCACTCTAACACAAACAGGGATGGCTGCAACTAGCTAGTGCGCGACATTCAATGGGTGGGTCGCGGGTGAGCAGTGCTGTGTTGGATATGAAGCCCCATTCGGCTGCTACTTATTTGCAAGTCAGCAAACAATCCAATCCAGAAGTAGGGTTAGGGGAAACTCATCAATTTACATTGCTGAAATGGGCCTCCTCTGATAATGGAAATGGATCTCAGTGTGGAGATGATAGTCCGCAGCTAAGACAACGAAAGGACAAGGATGGAGATCCAGCTCTAGTTACAGCTGAGGATGATTATCAACAGCAACTTCAGAGAGAGCGGTTTAAATCACTCTCAGTTTTTGGCACTTTAGTTTCCCCCAAGCTACGAGCGGCTCAGCTCTCATTCGAAACTGCCCTTGAAGCACTTGTAGAGATTGCTAACATGCGATCGTTGATGCTTTCCAATTTTCACGAAGTCAGAAAAGAAATGAAATCAGCACATGGCAAATAAATTGTCATGGCATATGATAGATACATCTTTAGCCAGCTTAATTGAGCACCATCTACTTCATTAATTCTTGTCCGCTTTGACAGTAGTAAATTTGTTTATTTATCCAGTTGTACCATAACCTTTGAATTCAATGCTTAGAATCAAACTAGATGGTTCAAGTGATATTGTTATTCCTCTTCCTTGCACACTGCTACAAATGTTGTGATGATCCAAGTAAAATTACACAAAACAGTTCTAAAGTTTTTGATGTTGTACAACTCTTTGAAGTCACGGTCATCAAATGAACTTGAGATTATGAAGTATTGAGTCATCATCATCATTGCGCCTTACATCTCCTAATATGATAATCAAGAGTTTCATGCTGGAAAGTGTGCAAATCAGAATCCAGCAATTTCTGAGTTTTTTACTGGGTCTGGTTTCTGTACGTAGCTTTAGTCCGTTCTCCAGTCGTTACTTCAATTCAATTCACAAGGGAAAGTATCGTAACTGAAGATGAAACACAGAACAATCACCACGTTTACAGTTCAGTATTTTAACATGCTTTACCAACACAGAAAATTTGTGCCGATGTATGATAGCGTTGATTAAAACTCATGATGTTGACCATCATGTATGATATATCCATCTATTTTTTCTTCTTGATATTTTCTTTAAAAGAATGATATATCTATCCAACTAATCCAAGTGTGATGTCTGGTTATCTAGTCGACTATTCTAGTTCCTATCGTCCAACGACATCATATAATGCAATAGTTATTCTTTCAGATCAACTATATTGGTTTTATTTTCATGTTCCGCTTGTTTGACATGAGATATTGGACTGTACTAAATTTAAAAGAAAATTATCTTACAATAACTAATTGCAACTGTAGGTCAAATTTTCTACCTCCAATACCACAGTCGCCAGATTTCTTAAGAACCATCAACAATAAAATGTTTGGACCATGGCTACATATATATAGGCTACATAAGATATTAGTCCTCACAAAATAAATAGGTTGAGTGATATATGTTGTAAACAACGCAGAATGACCATCAGTGTGATATGAAGAAATATGAATCGACAACATCATATGAAGTATTGTTCTTGATAATTACAGCAAAACGTATTGAAGTTTCTCAGTTTCTTATCTTCTTAACTTTCTTTTCATTTTCTTTTTCTTTATAAACATCATTTCATGGCTATGATATAAGTGGTCCTAACATGATCTTTTGAGAATGATAAAATCAGAGCCTTGGTTTCTATGGCTAAAATCAAGCCAGATTTTAGCACTAGTATAGGATCTGCTGTATAAAATCAAATCAGTTCCTGATTTGGTGTAATTATCATTTATTCTATATTTGTAATAGCAGTATCTATGATTCTATAAAGATGTAAACTTGTAATGAGAAATATATGAAAAATCACTTTCTACATGGTATCAGTAATTTAGGTATCATCCATATTCGATCATGCATTTCTACTTCCTTTTTTTCCTTCTGTCTTTCTCTTCCTCTAATTATAATTGTCTTTGTCCCATTCAACTCGTTCGTTTTTCCTTTCACTATCTCATGGCTACACCAATATTCAATTACTCCCCCTCCAATCGTCGTCATCACCGGCTCTCTGTGTATTCTTCTTTTACCACCGACCGCCATTGTCCTCGTCGTGTGTCTCCATCTTTTCCCCAGCCGCACTGCTAGTGTTCACCAATCTCAATGGTTCCCCAATCATTCCTCACAAAATCCTGCGATTCCTCAATGGCCACATAGTTTTTACAGTCCAAGTACTGCTGCCCCATTTTCTAGTCCATTCTACAGCTTATCCAAATTGGTATCTGGACACATGTGCAACTCATCACATGACGGCTATGCCCATCAACAACCCACAACCTTATGGCGGCCTCCATGATGTCTATATGGGTAACGAAGACTCAATGTACGTTTCCCATACTCGTAACCTCCACATGTCATTGGGATCTTCTAATTTCTCGTTACAAAATGTTTTTTGTGTCCCATCAATTCGTAAAAATCTTCTTTCTGTCTCTTGTTTTACTAAGGATAATCTTGTTTTCTTTCTTTTTGCTTCAGATTATTACCAAATCTATTGCTTACGATATTGTCGTCTCCTATTTCAGGGCCCTTATAAAGATGGTTTATACCCACTCAATCCATCTAGTGTCTCCACTCTTCCACAAGCTCTTTCGTCCATCCATTCATCCATCTGACACAATCGTTTAGGTCATCCATCCTCTAATGTTTTACATCGTCTAAGTTCTACCATTGGTTCTAAATTGTCTTCCAAATCTTTTTGTCGTGATTGTGCCTTTAGCAAATCTCATCAGTTGCCATATAGTTCTACCCATGAGACTGCTACTTCTCCCTTTCATATTATTCATAGCGATGTTTGGTAATCACCTGTTCTTTCTACTAGTGGTTTCAAATATAATGTTCTTTTTACAGATGAATTCTTCCAAAGTACTTGGCTTTACCCCATGAGTCACAAAAATGAGGTTCTCACCCATTTTCAAACCCTGGTTGCCATGATTCAAACTATCTTTCATTACACTATTCAATTTCTTCAAAGTGACAATGGGACTGAATATATCAATAATGCATTCTCTTCTTATTGTCGATCCTTGGGCATTCAACAGAGATTTTTTTGTCCTCATACACCACAACAAAAATGGTCTAGCTGAACATAAACATCGCCATATTGCTACAATCACTCGTAGTCTCCTTACTTCTGGTGCACCATACAATCTTTGGGTTGAAGCTGCATTAACCTCTGTTTATATCATTAATCTTCTTCCTATAGTCACTCTTGATTGGGATACTCCCCATAATCGTCTGTATGGTAGTCCACCCTGTTACTCATCTCTTCGAGTCTTCGGTTGTTCTTGCTTTCCGTGTCTTGGGTTGTATGTCTCCAATAAACTTTCTAGTTGTAGTGTGGAGTGTGTGTTTGTCGATTATAGTCCTCAATATAAAGGTTATCGGTGTCTTGATCTTGACTCGGTTATCTCAAGATGTCTTATTTAACGAAACAATTTTTCTTTATAAAAATTTGCAGGTGAAAGACCTAGGGCCATTGAAATTTATTATGTTAACCAGCAGCTTAGGGTCACAGCCCATTGTCTCAGGCCCAAATTCGGCAGCCCACTCCCCCCAATCCACTAATGCTACTCCTGTGCACCATTCTTCACCAGAGTCATCTTCAGTGTCGACTCCAGATATTGTTCTCCCTCTCGGAAAAATAAGACTTTATCTGTGAGTTTATAAGGGTTTGGATTATTCTCTTCATCGCCAATTGGTTTTAGAGTTAAACCTCTGACTACTTTATCATGATATCAGAGCGGGTTACCCACGTCCACGTGTGAAGCCCAAATGCCACACAAATTTCACATCAACCCTCAATCTGTTGTCCACATATTAGGCTTGAAGATTCGCCACACGTGCGGATACATGTTGAGATATATATCTCACATCGGGAATATGAAACTTTGTCTGTAAGCTTATAAGGATTTGGACTACTCTCTCCATCACCAATTGGTTTTAGAATTAAACCGCATACTATTTTATCAGGATATTTATTATTTTTTACATACCATGAAACAAACTAACAGAGTACATATGACATTCACATAAAAGTATGAACCATTAACAGGAACAAAAAGCAGGAATTTTGATCAATTCCATAAATATACTTATACTACCAGCACGAGGGAGAAAAACAAGAACTGATAGACTTACCGTAAGAATTATATGAAACTCCCTCAGAAATTTCCTCTCAAATTGCTGAGCCCACCGCCCAATTTGAGAATTACAGAGGCAAGGTCTTATGGCCATATTCAACCCATAGGGTCAAAATATCGAATACTCAAATTTTAACCCTTTCAATCTCCAACTCATTTAGTTAAGGGCTAATTCATGCATTTTGTAGATGCAATTGATCGAGAAATATAGACTATAATGTGTTAGATGATGCTAGAGGTGATGATCATGTTGATCTTCAATGAAAGAATAGAAAGAGAGATGGTGTTGTTTGATACTGCGTAATCATATGAGAGAACGGATCTTGTGAGAACACTCAGACAAGAGGGGAGTTAGAGAGGTGACCAAAGTAAAGGAGAAAACCTAAAAGACTGAATTACCTTTTATTTTGTGACACCTATAAAAAAAACTAACATCGTTAGTAACGTCATGTACATATATTGTGTCATGATTCGTATATATTTGATGTACCAAAGTTTATATTTTAAAATTTGGTGTACTAAAATTCTTAGTGATTCATATGTCATGCACTATTCATAAAATTTTCTCTATTCTAAATTAAATTTCAAAACAGAACTGAAAATCATTTGAAAATTCTTTGTTAACGATTTCATCTCTAAACATGCAAAACGCTACAAACTTGTACAGATCTTTGTTTTTTTTCTCAATTTGGAAATGGAATTGAACTTAAAAGTAACATTGTTTGCCTAACAAGAAACTAAAATTATTAAAGAAACGAAGGTTGAACATCAGAGTTGGAGCAGCTAGCATCATTGCTTTGAAGATGAGCTCGTTTCATCACTTGGGTGCTGGTGCTGGGATAGGACTTGCAACCAAATGATGATTTGGTACCAGTAGAGTGACCTTGACGTGAAGTTTTTGCCCTGCGTGGCAGTGGCCGGGTTCCTTGAGAGTCATAGCACACCACTCCGGTTCAAAATTTCTACCACCGATAAAATAATAGTCGCCGGGTTTCTTGAGATTGATTGCATCAGATCCGGCATCATAGAAGACGATAGGTGACTTGGTGTTGCATGATTGGTAATCTTTCCCATCGACTTGCATCAAATTATGGAACATCTTATCGCAGGTGAAAATTAGAGTATCTCCCACATGAAACTCTTTTGTGGAACTCCATTGTAATCGGGAAAGATACTCCACCCACCGGAGTCACCAACATGGTAAACAACCCCAGCTCTATATACAGCATCCGATGCAGTAAAACCGGAGCAGGTTCCCAGGAAAGCCATTGCAACACAAAAAATCAGGACTGTGTTTCTCAAAGCCGCCATTACGAAACGAAAGAGGGATGTGCAGATATCACAAAGATCAAAGAGAAATATATGGGACTGAAAATGTGAATGAAATATATGCATGGCCGCCCTCGCATTTATATATAGAGAGGTGTCTTCTTAGCCAAGTTGGAGACTGAAGGGGTTTCCACTTCTATTTTGTAGACTTCTCCTGTAACGATTTGGAAATCCAAACGAAGAAAGGATTACACACCAAAAGAAAGATGCCCGAAGCTAATTGCAAACTGCATTTCCTACTTTGAGTAGGAGTACGTTGGTGCCAAACACGTGACAGAAGCATCAAAGACCACATAACCTAGCTAAGAAGAGAAACCACAAACGGATGGTGCATGGTTAGGAAATTATGTGATCTATGTTTTCTTGTCTATCATTTGAGTTTCCAATCAAGGTTGAATTGAGATATAAGTACAAAAAATGTCCATGGTTCATGCTGATGGAGGAGTTGGATATGAAATTTTAACTTTATAACAGACAAATAAAACAACATGGCAAAACCTGCATAATATCAAAGGCGATCCGCGATCGATCAATGTAATATAAACACAAACATAAGAGATTAAAGCGTTGGAGGTTTACAATATTGTTCATGATCATCACATACAAAATCAAGATTCGTGCTAGCTAGGCTGCCGTAGGAGACCCCATACATCGCCCAAAAATGGAAGAAAGAGCCCACCTTTGAGGTGTCTTCTGTTCTTGCTTCGAGTTAGGCGTAGATGGAGTCGATGGAGAACCTAAATCAGCATCCCTTCTGTCTTGGCCTCTTCTATCAACATTTTGGAGATCTTCGTCATTTCTTTTGTCATCAGAAAAGATGGCCTTAGCTTGGCCGTTCTTTTGTTCTACTATTTGAAGCCTATCTTCCCAAATGCGGCCGGAAGAGCCTTGCCTCCTAAAGGACATGGATGATCTTCGTAATGAGCTCATGATTCACCAAATTTTCTGTCCGTCTCTTTCAGCCTTAACAATCCCTTTTTCGTTTTGAGGTTACTTCTGGCTTTTGTCTGTGGAGCTCCCCATCAATACACCACAACTTTGTTTGAGAAAAACGGTTACATTCAGTCATTCCCGGACATAAAAATAGTAACAATATCAGAGTCGTAATTGTTTTTCCTATAACTTTGGATCCTTCAGTTCGTTTTGGATGGTTCTGAAACAAATTCTCCACACAAGTTCCGGAGGCTAGGCTTGTATTAATATTTAATAGATCTATGATATTCTCTTCTCTTCTAAAAAGAAGCCATCTTTTTTGGTGCTTGAGGCAAATATAATTATCATCTTGCAACTATTTTGCAGTATATAAACCATCACAATGACTGGATATTCCATCGGATCAACATAAATTAGATTCATTAGGATACAGCAATCTTCGAGGTGCCTGCATTTTCAAGTATCTCATTGACCTGTACTGCTCAATCCATCTTACGTGACATATAAGTGTTTACGTCAAGCAACTATCACTAAGGAATAAAGGGCCGATTTCTGGTGGAGGTGGTAGAGAACTGGTTACATCAATTGATACTAGCTTCATATTCTCCACTAGAAAAGGTTGGTCTGCTGGGACAATTATATGGTGCCAGATGAAGATCCTTTTTCGAAAGAAAATCAAGGACAAGTGACACGAATTGTTTAGGCAAAATGGGATTAATTCTATACCTTGTTTTCCCAATCAAAGCGAACATAAGGTACCAAATTCGTACTAGACACCTTGATTACATTGAAACCTGTCATCAGGTTCTGTATATCAAATCGGAATCTCAGAAGTTTAGTTGGAAACTTTGGGGTTGTGGAGGATACAATACAAATCCTCAATCGTGGGTTGGTAATGGATTGTACTACGGACAAGTTAAGTTGATGTAAACAGAGCTTCCTTTGTTTGTGTTAATAGTCCGATATAAGCATATCTCTATTAATAAAGTTAGAAGGTTTTTTTATTTTGTCAACCTGATTAAATTTTTGAACTACCTGTAATATTCTTGATTTATTAAAACTTTAAAATATGTCTTATAATAGATTAAGAACAAATTATTAATTGTAAATATTAAAAACAAAAAAAAAAGCTTAAAACATGGCACGTGGGAAAGAAAAGTGGAAAGGAAAATCAAACTTTGAGTAAAAAAAATAGAAAATTCACACACATATGGTGCTGGTCCAGATGCTAGTATAGATAAAGAGATTAGAATTGGTAAACTTATGATAAGTATGCACAAATGACGTATCGATGTCATTTTTTTCTTTTGATTATATATAAACAACTAAATTATCAGTGTAAATGTGCAAACTATCGTTAATCGGGTTCAGTGAACATTTGCAAACACAACATAACGAGCATTACAATTCGATTTACATGGCGAGTTTGCTACAAATTATTACAATTAACTCACAAGAATAGCCACATTGGGAGTATCTTTCTACCTAACAATGACTTGACATGTTATTTTAAATTAATGATGTGTCTATGTAACATAACATATCATAATGGATTGAGGTCACAAATTTTAAATCTTAATAAGGTGACGTATCACAACCCTAAAATACTTTTAAAATGCCGATAAATCATAAAGCACAATGAATAGCAACTTGAAATTGAAAATGAGACAAGACTTTCACAGACCTAAAGAAGTTTTCAGTTTTCACCTTGGAGGGTTGAGGTTGAGGTTGAGTAACAAGTTTAAAACCTCCAAGCTGAGCTAAACCATTAACTATTACCATAGGGGTAGATGTACTTGCACTTCTAACAGAAACAGTGACGTGTGGAAGTAGAATCAGAAGCCTTGCACAATACCACAAGCATCAGAAGTTAATGACTAAATACATGTTATGCACCGTCTGAAATCTAGAGATGAGTTTTTGACTCTGCGACCGTCATGCACCATCTGCAATCTAGAGACGAGTATTTGACTCTGCGACATAAATATTGATATTATCAGTAACTTTCACCTCAATATAAGAAGATTGTTGTCTTAGTTATTGCCTCACATACAAATTATGAAAAAACCTGCCCTTCATCTTCTTCACTAGAATTTCCAGATTTTCAGTCTTCATTTAAGGCCACCAAACCTAGACCAATCTCAACAACTCTTCAAGAGGTCCCCAAATGGTTGCAAAGACTTGCACACAATTCATACCAACACCACATTTCTAATCAAAACAATCAATCACAATCTTCTAGTCCCCATTGAGCCTCAAATCTTGTAGTCCCCAACTCTCTTACGTTTCCAAGCAACAAAGCTGGAAAAAGCCAATACTGCACTTGTCTCGGCTAATTTCACTGTAAAAACATCATAGAAATTCCGTCCATTGAATCGACAAAAAAGAAGACCATGTCAATGCCTTCACTACGAGCCTCATCATTTCTATCTTGCGCATGCATTCACATCAAAATCCCCAAAACAAATCACTGTCATTATCATCCGCCTCATCATTCATCAACCACAAAACTCAAAAATCACTAGCAATAAAATTGAAAAATTCGTTTCATATTTATATACACCTAGCAAAACTAATACACAAAACAAGTAACAAAAATTAAAGGCCACCACTAAAACTACACAAATTTTGGTCTACATCACTATCAATTTCGAACAATTTTTTCATCATCATCATTTGTTTTCACGCGTTCCGTTTCCAGGCCAACCTCCGGTGACCCGACCCGGCAGCGATCCGGGTCTTGACGTTTTCAAAGTCCGAAATCGGGCACGGTATGGTGATCCCACCCGGGTGTTCGAACCCGTATTCATGTTCGGCCTCTTTCAGAAGCTGACCGAATAATGGGTGGTTGAAGTAAATCACCGGCACCAAAACACGGTGAAAGTCGCCGTCTTTTTGACCCACGTAAACCGCCAGGTGACCTTTTGGGACCGTCACCGGCTTGGTACCCAGCTGCATATAACCCAACCCCGGTTTGGTGCAACACAGAGACTTAGCTCCAGTCGTCAGCTGGCGACCCCAGGTGAGTAGCTTCGCGATCGGCTTGTACTTGCACGCCGGAGCTGAAGAAGCCGGACGGCTGAGACGGTGGTATCTGGGTCGGGTCGTGGGTTTCCGGAAGAACCATCGGGTGACCCGGCAGAGTCGTTTTCCGAGCTTGAATCCTCTGATCCTTGTCATACTCGGCAAAAAGAAAGGAACTTGAGTTTTTGGGTTGTGAGAATTTTGGGTGAGAAGTTCTTAGATTGAAGTAAAAGGTTTCAAGAAAAGGGCCACGGGTCTGCTTCGGACATGGTAAGTCGGGAGAGAGATAAGCAGGTTTCAGAGAGAGAAGTGGGGATGTTGGACATGATCAAGATTTGCAGTACTAAGTTGGGATGTCATCAAAAACCAGAGATACTCACTTTGGTTGGTGTTTTTCCTTTGGTCTTGACTCTTTTGGGCTTTGGCTTGGTGGGGATGAGAGAATGAAGAATGAGTGTGTTGGAGTTTATAAGGCGGATGGGTTTTAAAGGTCAAGAATGGAGGATAGGCAGAGGAAGCAGAAGAGGGAGGAGGGCAAGTTGGAAAGAGTCGGCACGCGTAGATGGGGGAGAGAAAATGGTGGTGGGTTTAGATGGGGGAGAGTCCAAAGTCAGATTAAAGAAGGGTCAAGATGAGAGGGAGAAGGACAGTAGGAAGGCTACATGGAGGTTCTTGATTTCAAGAATTGGCTATGTTGTGGTACGATTCCGTATATGCAAGGCTAGGTACAAGCTAGAAGGACCTAGTCTTGAACTTTATTGGAGTACTGCCTTCACCAAATAAAGATAAAGAGAGCCTTCACTCATATCTTTAAAAAGTGTTACTTCGACATTTTAACTCTTTGGAAACTTTAGAAATCTATTTTTACCTTTGATTTATAGAATTGGAGGTCTATATATATATAAAAAAGTGAATATATATATATATATATATATTAAAAGTGAATATATATATATATTAAAAGTGAATATATATATATATATAAAAGTGAATATATAGTGTGACATAATATTTGCAACTATTGAGAAGGTTAAGTATTGGCAGGTGTGATTTTGTTGGATTTTTTAGAGTTATAGTTACACTACTAAATTTACTAAATATACTTTTTTTCAATTTTTGTAAAACATTATTTCATATTTGACCCTTAACATTATCACTTCATAACAATAAAACTCATGTCGGTCTTGTAGACCAGGTAATACCTGTAATTTGAGATTGTTTTGTAGCTTGAAGTTTTGATTTTGAATGTTCCTTTCATTTTATTTGAATCTTTTTGTTTTAAATTGTAGGCTAAAATTAATTATTTGATGCCACTACCCTAGTGCAATTCGGAGGCAATATCATTTATACTCGCTCGTGATTGATGAATTCATAGCAGAAAAGAATGATTTAATATAATTTTTTTTGCTTTAATGTATTATTTTTCTTCAAATATGAGAGTTTATATAGAGATAAAATCATAATGTTAGTAGAAAATATATAGCCCACGCATACAGTGAAAGTTAATATTTACATAATATTATACACTCCCTTCAAATTGGTGCATAGATAGCAATCAGGTCCAACTTGTCAACTGAGTTGCTAAACATTTTTCTTGACACTCATTTTGCAAGAACATTTTCTAATTGGTCTTCAGTATACACAAAAGGGAAACAAATAATTTTCCGTATACACAAAAGGGAAACAAATAATTTTCCTATCCAAGTTTTCCTTTATGAAATGTCAATCCACCTCCACATTCTTTGTCTGATCATGCTGAACATGATTATGAGCAATTTTAATAGCAGATATATTATCTCAATGCAAGTCCATGAGTTTCTTGAGTTTAAAACTTTCAACACATTATGAATTCATAACATCTTACAAACTTCATGTGTCATATTTCGAAACTCTGTTTCAGCACTTAGCCTAACAATAACATTCTGCTTCTTACTTCGTCAAGTCACAAGGTTTCCTCCAACAAATGTAAAATACCTAGATGTAGACTGTCTATTAGTCTTATCACCAGCCCAATCAGCATTTGTGTACCCTACAACCTCCAATTCACCTTTCTGTTCGAGCAATAAACCTTTTCCATGCGTCATCTTAAGATACTTCAAAATACGGTATACTGCATTCATATGTTCTTCACTAGATTAATGCATAAATTGACTAACCACACTCATAATATAAGCATTATCATGTCTAGTATGAAAAAGATATATATATATAATTCTTCCCACTAGACGTCGGTATCTTCCTTTATCAGTCGGGGCTTGATCTAGAAAGTTGACGAGGTTGTGGTTCATCTCAATCGGTGTCTCAGTAGGCTTGCAGCCAAGCAGTCCGGTCTCAACTAACAAGTCAAGCACATACTTTCGTTGAGATAAACAAATCTTATTCTTAGACCTTGCAATTTCAATGCCAAGAAATACTTCAATTTTTCAAAGTCCTTAATCTCAAACTCCTTTAAAAGATATTTATGTAGAGTTTCCATCTCCTTTGGGTCATCCTCTGTGACAATCATATCATCAATGTAATCAATTAGAGTAGTAATCTTACTCTAACTACGCTTGATGAACAAAGTGTGATATGAGTTGCTCCGTCTATAACCAAACGTTTTCATTGATTTGGAGAATATATCAAACCAAGCACGGGTGACTGCTTTAGTCCGTACAAGGATTTTCTCAACTTACAAACCTTATTGGCAGTACAAGGTCTACATTTAACTCTTGGTGACATGTCCATATACATCTCTTCCTCCAAGTTTTCATTAAGGAAAGCATTCTTCACATCAAACTGTCGTATAGACCAATGTTTATTTGCTGCAAGTGAAATCAAAATTCAAACTTTGCTACGAGTGCAAACGTTTCTTCATAATCAACCTCATAGCCTTGGGTGTATCTTTTGGCAACCAATCTTGCTTTATACCTGTCAATGCTCTCATTAGCTTTGAGTTTTACAGCAAATACCTAACGACATCCAACAGGTTTATTTCCATCAGGTTTATGAACATCTCAAGTTTAGTTCTTTTGCAAGGCCTCTAATTCTTGATTCATTGCTTGAGTCCACTTCGCATCCACCATTGCATCATGTACGGTACTAGGAATAAAAACATTAGATAATTGATTAATGACAAGAGCATGTGACTCAGCCACCTTATTGTTTGACATGTAATTTGTTAGAGGATATTTTGAATTTGCTTTGATATGTTGTTCATATATATTGTTTCTTTGGAATACCCTTAGTAATCCTATGTGACTTTCTAGTTACAATATTATCTACCCCAGAGAATACATTTGAATTTAAAGGTATCTGAGATGAGACATTCATTGCTGATTCTTTAGTTGATGGTGTAGAGAAGGGAACAAACTTTGATCGAGAAAAATCTGAAATTACTAGGACAATATCATAAGGCATATCAGTTAACTTGATGACGTTTTCAAATGGGCCCATGTGTAAGGCGGATGTCTGCTCCTCACCAACAATCTCTGTGTCACCAAACATGTTAGACTCTATTTGCTTGACATGTGGCGAGTTCAGCTCACTCTCCTGAATCTTCATAAATGGAACAGGGTTTCGATTCAGGCTTCGTGAATATGAAATACGGTGGCTTTTGGCTTGTTCACATATGTCACAACGAAAATGTGAATGGTCGAAACCCGAAAAGAATTGTGGATGCAGTTTCTTTAAATAATTGAAGTTTAGATGTATCAACCTGTAGTGCCAAAGTCACACATCTTTCTCGGCTCTCTCGGCTCAGTTGATTTGATTAGCTTGATCCAAGTAATGCTTGTGTTTTCCTCAACTCTTTGTCAAATTTAGATAGTACAATTTCCCATTTCTTATACCAGTTAGAATATCCTGAAATACGTAAAATGATGGATAGAAAGTGATACTACAAGATAATGCTTGAATTTTTTGACCAAAAGAGAGAAGATTGTATAACAATGAAAGGAAAACTAATATAGAGTCAAGGATTAATGTGTTTGATAGGACAACAGAGCCTTCTTTAGAAATCGGAGTTGGACTACCGTTAGCAGTAGAAACAATATTTTGAGACGACGGGTTTAATTTTTTCAAGAGACTAGGATCATTAGTCATGTGATCAGTTGCTCCGCTGTCAATAATCTAGGAACTATGCATATATACCATACAATTCATACCTGATTGTGCGATATTTGAGGTATTGGGCAGTTGCTCTTTCTCTGTAGTTGCTATGACAACTTTTGCTTAATTCTTTCGGGATCTCTTAATTGGTGAAATCCCACAAATTCGGGTTCTCAATTGTTTCAAAAGATTGTTGCTTGCTATAATCTAAATATCCACAGAGCTAGAATTGCGAGTTCGCATATGACTTTGATTTATGGTATGGTGGGATGAGGGTATCTTAATTGATTTGATATGCCATGTGAAAAAATAAATTAATTTGCAGAGATTTGAAATTTAAGATTTGTATTTTGAGATTTAAGATTCAGGATTTGGGATTTGAAATTTGAATTTTGGGATTTAAGATTCGGGATTTGGAATTTGAGATTTAAGAATTCGTGTGTTTTTTGTGGTGATTTGTGGTTTTTGGTACGTAGCGATTTGTGGTTTTTGGTGTAAATTTAAATGATCAAACCTGACATGCTCTGATGTCAAGTAGAAAAGAATGATTCAATATGATTTGGTATGTTTCAACATATTATTCTTCTCAAAATATGAGGATTTATATAAAGAAACAATCATAATGCTAATAGAAAAAAATATAACCTATGCATAAAATCAAGTTAATATTTACATAATAATTCATATCATACTAATCCTTGATGGAGAGAATGGAATTTGATCTACCCAGTACCAGGCCCGAACCTGAGATTTTCATATGAGTCGAACTTTTAAAAATGAGCTCTTAAACTATAGTATTCATTCAAATTTATTTTCTCTTTTAAAAAAATCATGAAATAAAGCTATAAACTCAAAATCGAACGACATAAAACATTAGAAATCTTTTTTATACTTACAATACTCATTTTTTATAAAATAGCAACTAATGATTATAATATAATGTTTGTTTTTTACTAAACTAATGTGATCACACAATGAAAAAATAAAATTTTGGGTCCTTAAAGTTCAGGACCCTGAGTCCATCGACTTTTAAGATTCTATTCAGGTACGGGTCTACCCAGTACCCAACCACCTAGAAAAGCTAAAAAGCTGACATTAATTTGCTATTCTTTCATTGATGATGATGATAAGTTACATAGGAGTGAGTATTGGACTAACTACCCTCTCTTATTTGTCTTCTTTATTTGGTGTCATGATTATTTTCTACGCAACATGTTTTCTTAAGGCACTCATACTAGACCTCAAATTAGTTCCTCAATGGATCTTTATTTTCGAATAAAAATCTATCTTTTTTATCTGTGTTTGTTTTGCTAAAGGATAAAGCTAGAAAATAGATTTTACAAAAAATTAGAGTTACTTTTAGCAAATTTGGAGGTGTAACTATAACTCTTTATTTTCTTTTATTAAATTTTTTTTAAAAAGGTTTTCCACTTGGAATTTCTTAGTTCTAACCAATGTATTTTGTTGAACATTGATGTCTTAACCAATGTATTTTGTTGAACATGGATGTCTTAACCAATGAAATAGATGGTTGATGGTTGTTAGTTGTCTTGATCACAAAGTGAGAACTTCGGAAAAGTTCATCCTCTTATTTAAAATTTGCAGACGATTGCCAACTGCCAAGTATAGCTTAGGAAAATAATTGGTTCAAACTATATTTTCTTTATTGTGAGTCAATCTTTCGTCATCAATTTTCAATGATTTCATTCAATTTTGCCCTTAAAGTCACTTGAAATGCCGAATAAAAGATGATTTGTTTGTCTCTTCAAATAATTAAATCTCAACACATGCGTGAGAACAAAGAAAAAATATATATAACTCTGGTGAAGTTTCGTACTAACACAACGTCTAAATTATACAATATTATTAAGAATTGATTGTTCATAACGAACTTAACAATGATGCCAAGTGAAATTACATCCAAAGGTTTATATGAGCATGGTCGATCCTGACATTTTAGAAGCTTCAGGCGAACAACTAAAATGTGGTCTCATATAGTAAATTATATAAATCAAACAAGCTTTTTTCATATGTGTACAAATTTCATGTATCGTATTGTGTCATTAATTTGTTAGTAACGAAAATGAAAAAAATAAATAATAAGAGCTCGATAACAAAAAAGGAAAAAAAATGGTAAAAAATTTGAAAGGCTCCTACATTCAAACCCAATATCATACTCGGGCCTCCAACTAGGCTAACCGATGGGCTATCTCAGTTGTCTAGTATAGTTTTGAAAAAAATATTTATATATAAGGTTACGTTTAAAAAAAAATCAGAGGCCCGACGGAGACCAGGACCTGAGACAGTCGCCTCAAGTTGCACACCCCATGACCGGCCCTATACGTTTACTCGACAATCACCGGCCAATATTTGTGTGTGTTCACGACGTTGTATCTCAATAACTCATTCTACTTAGATTTGATTTTGCTACACTACCTTACATAGATATCTTATATTCATTTCATATATCTGACACACAAAACCCTCTTCTAGATCATAATCCCAAGTCAATGAAAACCAATAAATTCATATAATTAAACCATTCTCACCTTGAGAATCCTATACACGAACACATTTTTGTATTCGATCGAGCTAAGTCGAACAAGATCTATATTCTAACAGTTAACGCGGCAAAGGCTTCGTTCATAAATTATTGAATCAGATTGGAACAAATCTAAAAGTAATAAACCCTAACTTTGCCGATATCAAACTACGTAGGCTCCAAGAAGGAACTGGACAGTACACGTGTACCTTCCTCGATAAACAACAATACCTTGATTTCTGAAACGAGTGTCTGTACTTGTGGGTACACAACTGACAAGTTTGATTTTAATATTGTCAGGTGCTCTTATTTGCTAGCATAATTTTTATGGTCACAGACTCACAGAGACCGTCTCATCACTTCGGGCATTTTTTGTTTTTAATCTTTCTGTTGGAACTGCATCTGTAACAAATTTAACTAATAAAATTAGGAGGAAAAAGGAAAAAGAAAAAAGAAGAAAAGATAATTTAACCAAAACTCTAATTAGTGTTGTATTAAGTCCAAATGTGTATTTTTGATCTCGTATTGCAACTGCATTTTTGATTCGTTGTTATTTGTTGTTGTGTGTGTGGCATTTTAGGAAAAGATAAGAAAACGATTCAAATCTAAAGTTTGCTAACCAGTAATTACCATATAAAATTGAGCATAGTTTTCCATATATAGCCCACTGATGGTGAGGCATATATATATCAATATAGAGGATCAAATTTGGTTGGAAATTAATACTGATATGCGAACTGGAATGTATGTATGCTTCCAAGCTTCTTCTTACTTGTAAACTTTTTGTAATCTAAATTTAAGATTGTAACTAAAACTTGGGTTAGAGGTGGACTATTACAGAAAGATAGTAATTATTAAGCTTGTTTGAGTTCGTGATTGAAAACATATTTGATTAGAGATAGACTCATCACTTGTGTTAGACTATCTGCATTCTCTTCTTATTCCTTGATGATTTTGTGTTGGTTGGTTTAATTCCTTAAGTTGTATATAAAATATGACTTTCTGATCTTCTCATGTTTTTCATGGAAAGAATAAAGTGGCAGATGCTTTGGTCCACCTTTCATTTTGCCTTAGTGTAATAAGGACATTCTAGGTTTTTCATTCACAGTTACGTTTCAGTTTTTTTTTAATTTTGTTTTATTATAATTTGTTGTGATAGATTTTAGTTTGGTCTCCCTCTCTTGTTGTTCTCTTGTTCTTTTATTAATTGAATAAGGGTGATAGAGAGTCTTCTCTCATTCACTCATCTTTCACCCAAAAAAAATCGTAACTAAAACTTAAATTAATCGATAGATCATTTCTAGAAAAAAGTGATGCAAATGAAAATCAATTATTCATTCAAAGTTGACAACTTTGACAATCTTATAATATGCTGAGGATTTTTTATTCCTTTATTTCTTTTTTTATTATCTAAGTGTTTCATTTTGTAAAGCCAGAAAATTGAGGAGTCGAAGTCGGACCAAAATCCAGTAATCAACGCATAGTTCCACTAGCGAAATCCCAAACGAAGATTCAAACAGTCAGACCGTACGGTCGGTACCGTACAGCGTGTGCCGCTCCTTTGGTTAGTCAAATCCATTCGCCAAAATTGATCTGACTACTCCCAAACAAGCAGGGCCTACTACTTGCTACGTGTGTGAATCTGGGTGGCTCTGCGTCGTGTTTTTTTATTGGAGAGCATCACTGTCTTTCCCTTTCTAGGGTTTTAGACTTTTCGGTGGAAAACCGAGTTAGATTTTTTTTGGTGGTCTCTTCTTCTAGAGAATTTAGTTACAAGTTATTGTCCAAATAGCTGGAAGTTAATTTTCGGAGGTCTCCCCTCTCATTTCTAGACTCCATCTTTCACGGCATATCTAGGGTGATTCTGTGTTTGCATCATTGGATACACAAGGATTGTCTGGTTGTAACTTGTAAGACTACAAGCTAGGATCGACTTGTTCATAAGTGATGTAAATTACTAGTTTGCTACCAGTGACGGAGTTAGAAATTTTAGACTAGTAGGATAGAAATAATAATAATAATAACATATTTTAATGATAATAATATAATTGTTTTCGACGAGAGTTCAAACCGTAACAAAATAGTACGTCTTCACAATATTCATAGCGTGAAATAATTTCTCTACACATACAACCGCAAATCATGGATTTGATATATAATTTGATGTCCAATACAAAAAAAAATTTGAAAAATTATTTCAATATATTTATAATTTTTTAATTTTTTTTGTATTGGACATTAAATTATATTACTAAAAAGTGCATGTAGGAAAGAAATGGTAAAAACTAAAAAATTATAATTTATAATTAAAAGTAAACTAAATTGACTGAAAAACAAAAATATTGTATCTCCATAATAATTATTAAAGATGAAACATAACCACTTCAGATTTTATCAACAATTAATGTTGTTGGAACCAAAATATCCCCATAACAATTAATAAAGGAAAATAACGTACCATATTTAAAAAGAAGAAAAAAAAATGTTTTCACTCTCAATTTTATCATATATATATATATATATATATATGTTATATATATAGTAAGCATTTTGTAATTTTTATAGTGCGACACTAATGGGACACAATATTGATGAGTGGGCCGGGTCCCATAACCTACCGGCTCTCTTACTCCCGCCCATGTTTTGCCTCAACGCACAAGAGCTTGAAACACTTCCAAATTACTATAAATTAATTAATTAAAATTAAAGTATATAAAAAGTATAAATGATCATGAATGAAATATGCTTAATTTGAAATACTTGTATGAGTTGTATCGGAAAACTAAAACATGCAGTTTTGATTTTTGAAAGTTTTGAAAGAGGCGTCTGCCAAGCATTTCGAACCGCAGACTCTTCGTTCATCAAGATTTCAAGGACCATAGAATTAGAAGTTGCATGTCATAATCTTTATTTATGGCCAGAATTAACATTTCGTGACTAAATATCCTCAATTATAAAGCGTGGCATCGTTATATTCAAAACAATTCTCTCTTTTCTTCCACTTTTACATGATGGGACTCACTTTAACAAAATAAAACATTATCTTCATCCACTTTACAATTTTTTCCATACTTTTGTGGGACATTGGAATACAGTTTATTTTTCAGCTGGAAACCACCTATAACCCAAGATCATAGATGAGTCTTGGTAGTGGCATATCATTTTCAAATTTTGCTGTGTGTTTCGGTGTATGTTTGATCAAAGAGTGCTTGATAAAAAAGGAAAAAGAGAAGAATATCGTATCTATGACAAAACTTATGCTTCATGCTATCGGGTCCCCTTAATATCTTTGAGAAATGATTGCATCTAATTTGTTCCAATAGTCTGAAATTTTTGAAGGTCACACTTTAAAGGTGATAAGAATACTTATCCTCTTCTCTACAATTACTAGAATTTTGCTCATAGCTAAAGAAATTTAATTGTCGGCTAAGAATAATTTTTTGTCGGTTAAGACGCGTCTGTTAAGAAAATAACCGACGGAAATAAGAACTTTAGACGACTAAGACATCTCTTAAACGTCTCAGACTCCTTATTTGACCCGATATCTTAAATAAATTTTTAAGATATTTAAACATTTATCTTAAAAATTTTAAATCGGTGAATATAAAAATTATTTCGTCGACTAAGATATTTTCGTTTTAAAATAAATTAATATTTTTTTAATAATTTATTTGCATTTAATTTTTATATAATTTTTTTCTTTTTTTGACTGAAACCCACCACCACCCCCAACCCCCCCAAATCCCACCACAACACCCCCAAATCCCACCAACACTGCCCCCAAATCCACCACAACCTCCTAAAAAATCATCATCACCACCACCATCACTGCCCACAAGCCCCCAACTATGATATCACTACCTTCACCAACCTCCGTTGCTCCTTCCTCAACGCTGATGACGAAAACAAAAACCTAAACTAGATTGTATCTATGACAAAACTTATGCTTCATGCCATCAGGTCCCCTCAATATCTTTGGGAAATGATCGCATCTAATTTGTTATAATCGTCTTAAATTTTTGAAGATCACACTTATCCTCTCCCCCACCACCACTGGAATTTTGCTTTTAGCCGACAAAATTTAATCGTTGGTTAAGATAATTTTTCGTTGGCTAAAATCTTAGTCGATTGAAATTTCGTCGACTAAGACGTGTATGCTAAGGAAATAGCCGACGGAAATAAGATATTCCGTCGACAAAGACATCTCTTAGATGACGAATCTTAGTCGACGGATTTTTTGTCGACTAAGATACTATTAACTTAGTCGACGAAAATTATTCCGTCGACTAAGATATTTTTATTTTAAGAAAAATTAATATATATATATATATTTTTTAATAATTTATATTCGTTTAATTTTTATTTTTTTTCCCTTTTTTTTGTTTGAAACCCACCACCACCGCCCCCAAAATCCACCACCACCACCCCCACCCCCAAATCCCACCACCACTGCTCCGCTACTGAAATCCATCACCACCACCCCCAAAATCCCACCATCATCGGCCCACCGCCCTAAAAATCCACCACCACCACCATTTCTCCAAGCCCCCAACTGTGATGTCGCCACCCACATCAACCTCCTCGGCTCCCACTGATGGAATTATGCTCATAGCCGACAAAATTTAATCGTCGGCTAAGAACAATTTTTCGTCGGCTAAGATCTCAGTCGACAGAATTTTCGTCGACTAAAATCTGGCGGCTAAGACGCTTATGCTAAGACAATAGCCGACAGAAACAAGGACTTCCGTCGACTAAGACATCTCTTAGATGACGAATCTTACTCGATCGACTGATTTTCCATCGACTAAGAGACTATTAACTTAGCCGACATAAATTATTCCGTCGACAAAGATATTTTTATTTTAAGAAAAATTATGAAACCCACCACAACCACCATCCCATGTACCACCACCACTGCCCCAAGATTTCAAATCACCAAAACCGCCACCCCCAAATCCCACCACCACCACCACCACTGCCCCAAGCCCAAAAAATCGAAACCACCCAAAACCAACCATCGTGGACGACGATATGGTGGTTGGTGCGGCTGAGAGAGAGAGAGAGAGATGAGAGAGGGAGAGATTCACTACCGAGATCAGTACTAAGTACAGAATTTAGTCGGTTAAAGTCTTAGCCGACGAAACGTCGTCGAGAAAAAGCTGTCGGCCAAGACTTTAACCGACGAAATTACTATTTATCGTCGGCTAAAGTCATTTATTTAACAGACGAAAAAAAATTTTGTCGCTTAAAGTCTGGATTTTAGCAGACGAAATTTAATAAAATTTCGTCGGATATAGCAATTATTTTTATTTTTTTATTATTTATTTAACTTTAGCGGACGAATTTTATTAAAATTCGTCGGCTATATTTATTTTATTATTTTTATTTTTTTATTACTTGTATTTTTTGATTAATTTTTTTTCATCTTTTTCATTTTTACACCAGTGGTGGAGGAGGAGAAAAGGAGGAGGAGAAGAGGAGGGGAGGAGGAGAGAAAAAAATTTCGTCGGCCTGTTTTTGGTCATTTCGTCGGCTAAAGTCTTTTTTTCTGGTAGTGATTGAGTTTTGGTTCGATCCTGAACGGATCAGACCTTTAAAAAAAATTGCTGAAATTTTTGGCAGGATTTTTCGGAACTTAGGCGACAAAATCAGTTATTCCGTCAACTTAGGATTTGTTAGATTGTTTTATTTATTTTCATTTAAAATTATTCTGTCAGCTAGGTTATATATTTCTGTCGGCTAAGTTTTACTTAGCCCACGGAATAGTTTTCAGTTTCCTAAGTTGTTATAAATAATTATTTGTTTTTATATATAAATATTCTATCGGTTAGGTTAAATATTTCTGTCAGCTAAGGGTTACTTAGCCTACGGAATAGTTTTCCATCTCCTAGGTGCTTATCTATGAGACGAAAGTTGTTCCGTCGTCTAAGTGACTGTTACCCAACAAAAATATTATTATTCTGTTAGCTAGGAGTTTTTTTTTTCTAGTAGTGTTCTTCCTCGATGCCGACGACGAAAACAAAAACAAAAACAAAAACCAAAACCAGATCGGAGAGAGAGAGAGAGGTTGAGTTTGAAGATCCAAATCAGCCGTTTGTAAAAAAAATTCAAAATTTTCTAAATTTTTGGTGGCATTTTTTTCTCCAAATTTTCTAAAATCATTTATTCCGTCGACTAATTTTTTGTTTGATTTTTAAATTTTTTTATTAAAATTGTTCCGTCGATTAAGTGAAAGTGTCCCGTCAGCTAAGATATAACCTAGTCTACAAAAATAATTTCGTCGTCTAAGTTGTTATAAATAATAATTTATACTTATGTATAAAAATTCAGTGGGCTATGTTAAATTTTTTGTCTGTTAAGATTTACTTAGCCGACGGAATAGTTTTCCGTTTCGTACAGTGACGGAGCCAGAATTAGAGGCTCAATGGGGCACAATTTGAAATTTTCTAAATGAAATTTGTATATGTTCAAATGATGTTACGGTAATCATCTTCTTGCTATAGTAATACAATGGTGTTATCAACATATATAAATATTAGATGAATCATCGTTGTCGGATTTCTTTTATATGACGATATAAAGTGAAATATATGTTATAATTTCCCTAACTCATTCATAAATTTTTTGGTGGTGGTAGAGAAACATAACCAAACCTAAAAACAAACCAAAAAATACTTCAAGAGAAAACCTTGAAAGTGATGGAGTAATTCTACTTAAATAGGACGGTGTAATTTTATTTAACTAAGTTGAATAAGAAAGAAATGTGTGTTCCTCAATTAAAGCTGAACAAAAAAGGTATAGCAAGTGAAGTATAGGAAAACAAAATATGCACTACCGAAAAAAAGACTTTAGCTGACAAAATAACAAAAAACAGCCCGACGACATTTTTTTCATCGGCTATATACTATACTTTAGCCGACGATATTTTTTCGTAGCCTAAAGTTTATCATCGTCGGCTAAAGATTTTCGTCGTCTGCTAAAGTAGTTTTAGCAGATGAGAAAAAAATATCGTCGGCTAAAGTAGGAAAAAAATCGTCGGCTATTCATATCTTTAGCCGATGAAAATTTTGACTTTAGCCGACGAAATATGACTTTGGCCGACTAAAAAAAATATACTTTAGCCTACGACATATTAATTTCGTCGGCAAAAATTCTTTAATTTTCCAAATCGGGGCAGCAGCTCATTCATTCAAAACAAACGGTAAAAAAACTCAAATCTCTCTCAAATCGTTGGGTGTTGTTGGAATCTGTCTAAAATGAGTTCGTGAAGCTAAATAGGTAAGTTTACAATTTTATTGTTATATATTATTGTTGATTTGTTGTTAATTTTGATAAAAATACATTATTGTTGATATGATGCATATATAAGTATGTGTTAATTTGTGTGTAACATGAATTTTTTTGTTATATATTATTGTTGATTTGCCTGTTAATTTTGATCAAAATATATTATTGTTGATTTTTTTTGTTAATTTTGATGAAAATATATTATTGTTGATTTGTTAATTGTTGATATTATTATGCATATATATATAAGTCTGTTAATTAATTTGTGTGTAACATGAATTTTTTGGTTATATATTATTGTTGATTTGTTGTTAATTAATTTTGATGAAAATATATTATTGTTTATTTGTTGTTAATTAGTGATGAATTTTTAATTTATTAGTGTTTATATATATATATATTCTATTACTAATTATATATATATATTGTTATGCATATATATTTATAATTTATATATATATATATATGTTGTGATTATTATTAAATATGTATATATATGTGGTGATTATATTATAATTAAAATGTATATATAAATGTTTAAAATACACGCACGTAAATGGTATTTCGACCGTCTAAAATACGTATCTTGGCCTAACCTTCAACACAAAATAGTTTCAAATCGATGAGACGCAACCAGTTATATAAATATTTACTGAAAAATAACCCCCGAATGTAGGGCTACCCATAGAGAGAAAGAATGGTAAATTCTGTTGACCGCAACTATCGGCACTGAGACTTTACTGGAATTACATGATTTTTCAACCTTATACGTGTTTCAACATTCCGGTCATATTGTATTTCACGACTTTTTTTAATTTGAATGTTCTGCATAGAGTTTGTTTTTGAAATGGAACATTTACTTAAGACTTAGTTAACAAGTTATACAACATTAGTAGGCATGTTGTGATTCTAATGATCAAACTTGTCAAACCAAAATCCGACCGTCAGATATTACTATCATGATATAATACATGTATGAGAAAAAATTAAACTAGATCCGATAAAGTTAACGGCTCGATCCGGACGGTCAATCCCGTAAGTCAAATCCCTAAACGCACGGAAAACGATATTTCTATCATCAAAAATACGTATTTTGGCCTAACCTTCAACACAAAATAGTTTCAAATCAATGAAATGCAACCACTAGTATAAAATTTTACTGAAAAATAACCCTAGAATATAGGGCTACCCATAGGGAGAAAGAATGGTAAATTCTGTTAACCGCAACTATCGGCACCGAGACTTTACCGGAATTACATGATTTTTTAACCTTAGACGTATTTCAACATTCCGGTAAAATTGTATTTCATGACCTTTTTTTAGTTTGAAGGTTCTACGTTGAGTTTGTTTTTGAAATGAAACATTTACTTAAGACTTAGTAAACAAGTTACATAGCATTAGTAGACATGTTGTGATTTTGATGATCAAATTTGTCAAACCAAAATCCGACCGTCTGATATTTCCATCATGATATAATACATGTATGAGAAAAAATTAAACTTGAGCCGACAAAGTTAAGGGCTCGATCCGGACGGTCAATCCCGTAAGTCAAACCCCTAAACGCACGGAAACGGTATTTCGACCGTCTAAAATACGTATTTTGGCCTAACCTTCAACATAAAATAGTTTCAAATCAATGAGACGCAACCAGTGATATAAAAATTTACTGAAAAATAACCCCCGAATATAGGGCAACACAAAATTGTATTTAAGTTTTTTTTAAAAATTTTATTTATTATACAATAGCCAACGAATTAATTACTTTATAGTCGGCTATAGTATTTAATTTTTTTTTAAAAAAATTTAATTTATAATACAATAGCCGACGATATATATACTTTAGCCGACGACGTGTTAACTTAAGCCGACGAAATTTAATTAACATCGTCGGCTAAAGTCCTAGGGTTTTCTCGATTTTCCATACTTTAGCCGACGAATTATGGGACTTTAGCCGATGATGTAAAAAATCTCGTCGGCTAAAGTCCTTGGGTTTTCTGCCTCTCTCTCGGTCTCAGTCTCTCAAACTTACGTATCTCAATATCAGTCCTCACTCTCTCTCTCTCTCTATCGCCGCGCCCTTCACTCCCTCACTCTCTCACTGCCGCCACCAGCCTTTACCGCCGCCCCCTCACTCCCTCACTCTCTCACTGCTGTCGCCAACCTCTACCGCTACCCCCTCACTCTCTCTGCTGCCGCTCCCCAGTAATAACAATTTCAGTTTTTGAATTAAGTTATGTGAATTGAAATTTGAATTGGAATTAATTTGAATTTGAATTTGAATTTGAATTGTGAATTAAAATTAGAATTAGAATGAAGAATTCGGGTTTATAGTTTTTGAATTGGAATTGAGAATTAGGGTTTAAAGTTTTTGAATTGAGAATTAGAGAATTGAGTTTTGAATTGGGTTAGAGAATTAGAAAATTATAATTAGAGAATTTGGGAAATTCTAGAATTATAGAATTTTAATTTTCTGATAATAATTAGAAAATTAGAATTAGAGAATTTTAATTTTTTGATAATAATTTAAGTTATATTTGTGAATACAGGAGTTAGTAGTCATAATGAATTTTTAAGAAAAAGAAGGTAACGAAAGGTCAAGGGTCTAGCGTTGAAAGTTCTAAGGCCACATCCCTCCAGATTTACCCTCAGACCACATTTCAGGGCCCCTTGACGGCTTGACGGGTTCAACTACTTGATCAGCCAGTCCAGCAACATGATGTAGTGCCCCGTCAGAGACCACCATAGAGCACGAGACTGCTTTGGCCGCAGGAGGGCTCTCTCATGGCCTCACCAGGATATCCTCAGGTTTCTCCCCATACGGCTCCCCCTCCAAATCAACATGTCCATATGTCTCCTATTAGCCGACCATCTTTTTCTACTTCTCCAGCTAGTGGTTCAAATAGCTCGTCATTTGGGGTACAAATGCCGCCACCTCACCTGTTCATGCCCGAGAGCATACCTGCCATACCCAAAACCGATGAGCGGGGAGTGCCTCTTTCAGGACAACTTAGTTTTATTTTACCGTAACAAGGATACGTCTATTAGCCGTTTAATACACATTTTGTTAGTGCGAGGGGAACAAACGCATCGACGTCAGAATCAGGTAATTATTATAAAACTTGGTTAATTAATTTATAACTTATGAATATTTTGTATATTAATTGGGTGTTTCTTGTTTTAATATTTTGACTTTGTTTTTATGTGACAGACATCATCAGTAACAAAAAGAAGACTAGAAGGCTCGTTACCGGCAAGGGTCTTGACAAACATGTCAAGAACAATGGAAAAGTGGTCATAGAGACGTCAGAGGATGGAGCGGTGAAGTTGGGGAATAATACGAGGCTCTACAACGGGCAAGGAGGGTCTGTCATATGGGACAGAGTCCCTTTTCTGTGGGAGAGTGGTCATCGGTGCCACAATGTGTGAAGGACATGGTGAACAACGCTATGTCGGTGAGTTAGTTAAATATTTATTACGTATTTCAAGTGTTATTAATTAAGTACTAATATATTTATATATATATATATATATATTAGTACTTAATTAATAACACTTGAAATACGTAATAAATATATATATGACTATTGCAGGTGTGGTTTGTTGTTCCAGTGCACCTAAAATCCACGTGGGCAAATGACACTTAAGGAGAAATGTGATTATTGTTATAATTTATATATTGAGATATTTTTTGTTGATAATATACCGTCAGTTTATAACATTTTTGATGCATATATAGGTACAAGGAGTGGAAAAATGAGCTATGTAAGCACTGGAAGACGCATGGCAACGACCGTTCGGGTACCCCTAACGAGTTTATATACAGTTAGTACGAGTGACAGTGGCTTCTGGTCCACTTCAACAACCCAAAATATATGGTATGTAACATCATATTTGTGTTTACTTGTATCATGTTTGACAAAATTAGTTCACAAATATTTTTTAAATATTTGTTTATCCTACAAGGCCATTTCTGGAATAAACGTGACGAACCGGGTCAGAACATGAGTAACCATCATGTCGGGTCTAGGCGACACAAAAAATACTCAACCCATATGTGTATACGTACGTGAAAGTATATCCTCAGTCCATCAAAAATATCGTAAGTTAATATATTTGCTTATATATATATTATTTATCATTTTATATATATATATATATATATATATATATATATATATGTGTGTTTACTAATATATATGTTTTTTCCTTGTCAATTAGACGAGAATGAGGGAAGGGGCTGAAGCGGTGTTGACTTAGATATCGATGGAGCATTGGGCAAAGATGCAAGATGAGGACCTCCCCGATACCATCTCTCAGATTGATCAATCTGATGTGACGGTAGGGGCGAGGATCATAAGTCACGCTGTCCCACCACGAGGGAACACTTACTACTGTAGGGGTCTAGGACAATAGGGAGATGAGGTCTTAGAGAACACTCTTGGTTTCTCACGCAAGTCCTCATCTGCCAAGGCTGCTCAGCTATAGGAACAACTTCAGAGGCAAGCGATGGATCATCAGAGACAAATGGAAGAGGCGAGATTAGCGCAGAAGGCTGAGCTCAGGAGGAGAGATGAGCAGAGCCAAGCTCGAATGTCATCCTGGTTTGCGACGTTTTCTGCACATTTCTAGGCGCAAGGACTCCCGCCCCCACCTATGCCAGAAATTCATCCGCCTTTCGATACTCCACAGCAGCCGCAAGATAATAGCAATGCTCATTCATATTTTAACGACATAGATTTTGGTAATAATTAGTTTAGGTGTTATGCATGTTTAGTTTGAACATTTAACTTAGTTTAAGTGTTTAGTTTAAAATGTACTTGTGTTTGCTTAAATTTAATTAATTTGAATTTGTTAATAAAAATGTGTTTTGTTTTTATTTTGGGTGTTGTTGGCTATTGTGGGAATAAAAATCCAGTTTTTTTTCTTCTTCAGAAAAATCAACTTTAGCCGACGATATGCACAATTTAACCGACAAAATAGGCATTTGTTTTTCCAGGAACCAGCAACTTTAGCCGACGAAAATAATAATTCTCGTCGGCTAAAGACCACTTTAGCCAACGAGTTTATATACTTTTACCGACGAAACTTCGTCGGACAACACTTCCACGGCTGGTCAAAATGGTTGACCTAACCCAACTTTAGCCGACGATACATTTTAATATCGTCGGCTAAAGATGAAACTTTAGCAGACGAAATATTTTAATTTTGACAAGCTGTGGAAGTTTTGTCTGACAAAATTTCGTCGGTAAAAGTATATAAACTCGTCGGCTAAAGTCGAAACTTGAAGTCGACGAGGAGTAAGTCGTCGGCTAAAGTATGGCCGACGACTATTAGCCGACGATACTTTAACTGACGAAAATGTTTAACAGGCCGACGATTTTTTTTCGTTTGCTAAAGTATTTTTTCTGGTAATGATGTAAAAAAGAATGATGTTGTGGGGGGAATAGAACCCTAAATCATCTCTATGCAAATCATAAGTTCCACCACTGGGGCACACCCTATAAATCTAAAATTTTAGTAGCTTGATTAAATTTATTCAAAAGCTGAGTGGGACACGTGCCTCAGTCTTTCTCTTAGAGGCTCCGTCACTGGTCTCCTAGATGCTAACTTAGACTATAAAAGTCGTTCCGTCGACTAAGTAAATCTTAACCGACAGAAATATTATAATTTCGTCGGTCAATCCCAATTATTTTGTTGGTATTAAGATTCTGTTTGTGCTCATGATCGAGAAGAAAAAGAAAATGTAATTCCGGTTTAAGTTAACTACCTTGCTAAGTCGACCATTGTTTCTTGAAACTAATTTTCTTGCCGATGGCGTTGTTTTTTGTGGTCGTTCCTTGAGTTCTCCTAATATCTGGACGCCCTTGGAGCACCCAAAGATCATAACAAGAAACCCCGATGTGCATGTATGACCCTAATGTGCAAGAAACCCAGCACGCATGGAAAGCACCAAAGCAAACCCCTGCCATATTTAGATCATGCTAACATAAATCAGGGCATCAAGCCCAGAACACCAAAGTCATGTCTGCCGAACTCAGATCAATCATATCCCTTGCTCTGAAAATGATCAAAGCGCGCAGTTTCCTACTTAGATTTTCTCGTTACCGGCCAACAAGAAAACACTCGTGTACGTGTGTTGCTCGCGCGCTACTGCAGTTGTTTTTATTGCCGAGTACGCACATATGACACTATCTGATCGAGCTCACAATCAACTCAGACGTAAACCCTAAACTACGGTGTCGTACGTGTTTGGGTCTCCGTTCGTACGGACAGTATACGACCTAATCTGCCGGCCTCGTGATTACGATCGCCACATATTCCTTAGTTTATTGCTCTCAATTATTGGTGATCAATTAATTAATTACATATGTTTAGGGATATGATTACATGAATAATATTGGTTTGGGGGTGCGATGCTGACTAGCCTGGCTGCTCATAACCCTAAAATAATTAACTTGATCGAGACAAAATTGGTGTCCGTACAGACCACGGTGGTTTGTGTCCAATGCTTCTGTTAGAGACTAGACAAATACACGTCTGTAACAAATACATCTAAATTGTAGGCAAAAAACAAAGCCCAATTTGCATTGGTTTCTTTGTCTTCATCAGGAGCTTAGCATAAACAAATCTCTGGCTAAAGAAGAAAGATGACTGAATGGCTTTTGCTTAGTTTTATTCTTGGTGGATCATTGAATCTGTGGTAGGATGAAACTTTGAGATAAACGACTATTCGAATAGATCACAATCACGCACTGCAGTTAGAATAGACACCGCGCTCTTGTATGGTACGTACCTTAAGGTACAATTTGGCCTCATCATCAAATAGAAACAAGAGTAGGTAGAGTTTAGATTCGTAGGTTTGAGTGTTGGAATCAAAGTGTTTAACCGCCGCAGGATGCAATAATTGTAGTGAAATTACCAGATATCTTATATTTAAGTGACGGAACGGTCTTGTTGGCGAAATCTTGTAATCTGAACAAACTAATTTAATGTTCTTTTTTTTATAAAATAGACTTATCAATATTTGAAATAAGTTGTTATAGTAAACTATTTCATTTTAAGATTTGATAGCTCTCTAGAACTGCGACTTACGTATGTACGTGGTCTGTCAATATAGACTTTTCAAACGGTAGCTAGGTGTACAAGATCTTATCTAGAGAAGTGATTGCTGAAAATGTTGTTGGTCATCAATAACCAAATACAATAATTATCGTTTGTCAATGAGCCACTAAGCTAAAAGCAAGATTTTATTCTACTAAATTTCTTGAGGAATCTCGTATTTCGACTAGGTAGTTACTCGTTTAGTTAAGGACTTGAGGAAGACAAAACCAGATACTGGTCAACGTTCATATTGTAATTATACGTTGCGAAATGTTTTGTCTTACATGTACGTACACTACACAGTATATATACATGATACAATTTATGCTAACATACTCTACTGACTGATATGAACCAAAATCTGAATAAACTTGTTTCAATTCTAACGTTCATTCATTTGCAGACAAGTACACCTCTTGATCTTGTTTAGAATATCTTTTATCTTGGATGAATTATATATCGAAATCGAATAGCATGCATGAATTCTATCTCCTAGTTTAGTCAATTGAGTTTATTTAACACCCGTATCAAAAAGAATGCATGGTCTCAGTATGGTTACCGAGATTTTTTTGTTAAACCGGCTAGCCCGGTCTAGTGGCGGATCCAAGAATTCAAGTAGAGTGAGACTTGATTTTCTACCATAAAAAAACTAGATGGTGCGAAAACAATATTATAGATTAAAAATAATGATACATCTAAATATGGAGGATGTAGTGAGCCTCACTCCTTGAATACAAGTTTATGCAAAACAAAGTTCTTAAAAATGTCTAGGATGTAACACAAAAGAAGCTAGATGAATAGAAAATACATAGATATAAATCTATCTCTCTAATTTGACTAAATCTAACCCTAGGAAGACTTGAAACAGAATCAACATACTTATTCTTAATGTGGAGGATCATACAATAGTAAAATGACAAGAACAATGGTTTAACAATAACATAGAGAAACAATAACTTGTTCATTTATTACAATTTATCAACCAACTAACTAACTAAGAAAGAACCCTAACTTTTGCCCCAAATTGCAAATTTCAATTTAGTTAATAAAATACTCAATACTTACAGGTTTACAAGATGAACAATGAAAGAGTAAATGAGTAATTCAACCCTTGATTGGGTGGAGGAATTTGGACTTTCGGTTAACTCGCTGATTGCTGCAGTTAACTCGCTGCTTGCTGCAGTTGTTGGAATGCGCACGACAAACTGGTTCTGACTAGAAGAAGACGACAACTTCGTAAATATTCTTTAAATGGGTCAAAAACTACAACGAAAAAAAACTGGTGGACACTTGTGTAGCCCGTGAGCCCAATTTATTGATTGGAAAGCAGCCCAAATTTTATTACTAGTGTCCAAGAGTGAGACTTGCAACATAAAGTATTACAACAATATATAAGATAGGCGATAACTATATGTAGGTTTTTTTGCCCCAAATTTTGGGTGGGACTTGATTCCTACTCTTGCAACTGTAGATCCGCCACTGCGGCTACCATACTGATTCATGGCGGTATGCAAAGCACCAGACTTGACTCATCACTTCAAATCAAAGCATCCACTATGCTTCAAATCAAAGCACCCATCTCAAAAATCAAAAACGAAAAACAAAAATTGATCAAACCTGTTTAGCTACGACGAACCAAGGCGGTGCAGCGCCTCCATCGTTGACAGCGAACCGTGACTGGAGCTTCCAAGCCTCTGCCATCATCTTCTTCTCCATGGAGAACATAAAAAAGGAAGTGGGTGATTGGTGAAATGTGTTTGAGATTAGAGATTAATTCATGGAACAAAGAAAAAAAGGAAGAATATGAAGTGTGGAACAAGAATTCGAATTCAATTGAGTTACCCACTTGCCCTAAATCCCTTAGTTGGAAGGAAAACAAAAGAAAGAGGATCTGATCGAGGCCTTGGGTTAGGTTTGTTAAGTTTTTATTCTGACTTATGATCATGTAAGAGAATAAATTTAAGTTTTTGCTTATAGACTAATAAGAAGAGGATCTGCCTAGTGGTTGGAGTTGAGTTGTTCCAACTAGAAGCAGTTTGGTTTGAGCCCCAACTTTGGCAAAATGTAATATATTTTGCGTTTGGAGACGTATTATATATGTATTTGGCTAGCATACGTATATATCGATACGGGACAGTATACCGTCAGTTTTCAAAATCTAGAGTCAATATCATACTGCATATTACGTTTGATACGGTTGTACCGTACCGAGATGACGGTTACTTATTCCGAAGTTCAGTTGGTTTTTCGGTTGGCTCGGTAGAATCGGAACAAAATTCCTTCCCTAGTACTTAAATATGTTCTATGATTATTTTGGTGGAAGTTATGATTTTTTTAATGGAAGTTAGCAGCTTCATAATTAGTCGTCTATTTGATTGATGAATTCGATGATATTTTCTTACATTGATTTTTTGTAGAGGTGATTTTTATTGGTTAATTAAACTTTTACATGATTAAAATTATGATTCACATTGATAAAAATATATAAATAAATAGAAAAAGATCGGACGACACATGCACGTACATATTAAGTTGAACACAAGTATTTTTCCTTATGATAATGTAATGCCATTTCGGATCATATGTCACATTCTAGTTCATGAATGGAGAAAAAAAGTTTTAACAAATTGAGATCGCTGATTATCCAAACTTTACAAAAAGAATATTGAAGAGTACGGATAGCAAAAATAAGAATTATGCCAACAAGCTCGCTAATGGATTAAGTCGAGTATGCCTATGATGATTCATGCACAAAACCACACAAGTAGAACTATTAAACAGACCAAGTCTCAATAGAACCTGCAAATACAAGATGAAGCTAAGTTTCTCCAGCACAATTCATGAGTGAAAGAAGAAAACGGAGCTCAAAAGACCGAGGATAGCACATAGCTTCCTCTAGATTACACCATCATGAAGGCAGGGAAGCCAAACCAAATCACAAGCTGAATTTGGCATTCAAATACATCCTTTCCTATATCGCATTGCACACATTGATACATATTGTTGAGAATTGAAGGCCCATATCGCTAACCCGATGTGACCCCACGTCATCAAGATTGCGTGGGGCCCTTCTCTCCAGTCAACCACCTCGACGACCCAGATCAACGGTCCTCCATTCTCTGCTGCAGTACCGGTCACTGAGGATTATGGCGGCAATTCTATTAATTAGACGTTCGAATGCAGAAACGACGTCGTTTAGTTAATTACTGTTAGTTTAAATAGCAGCATCTCACCGTCCATTGTTGGACACGTGGAGAAGTGCCAGTCGTTGGTTTGAATTGGTTAGCAGATTACCGTTGTATAAATAGGAGCTCTACTGTGTAATCGGACAGTTTTGGATTTGCGATTAATACAGTCTTTTTCTTCATCTTTCTCTCTCAATACTGCAATTAGACACTAAAAACCCTAGTTCGTAGCAATTGGTATCTAGAGCCTAGGTTCTGGACCATGAACGACCCTCAGTCGCCGTCGGAAAACCGACCCAGAAAGGACCAAAATCCTTTACAGTTGGATCTACAGTTACACAAGGAGGATACAAGAGAACGCTTTCGTGAGCTCCAAGAATCGATGACGATGGTCCTGGATGAGCTTAAACAGATCCGCCTGCAGAAGACGATGGCGCAGGACGGCAACTCTCAACAAGGTGGTAAGGGGGTTAGAGGGGAGTCATCTAATACCAGATCTATTCCGATTCAGATTTCTCCACCTGGTTTTGGTAGCTCGTTTCCTGGACACGCGCTCGGTATGGCTGCCTTACCCTTATACTCACAATACATGTCTGGATCTATGAATATGGATGGAAGTATGAGTGGACTAAATTTTCAGAATGAACCAGTGAGATCTAGATTAGGCCATAGTGATGTTCTCATGGGGTATAATCCAGGGTTCGAAAGTGGTATTGTTATGCAATCACAGCCCATGGACATGGCAATGTGTTCTTCACCACTTAGACCTCAAGCTTCCCCGTTTGTCCCTAATACTATCAGACCATTACAGTCACCACAGTATAGGACTCCCCCAGTCTACCATACACAGACTCCTACCCACCACCAGTATCAAAACAATCCTAGACCTCACCTTCAGCCTAACTATGTTCCAGTACCTCAATATGGCCAGAACAACCACTTCAACCAGGACGCTGATTTGCCTACCATGAAACAGATGAGACTGGAGTTTCAAACCTTTTCTGGGGGTGATCCCACTGAATGGCTTAACCATGCTGAACAGATATTTGAGATGTATCAGATACATGAGGAGAGGAAGGTCACTGTGGCAGTGTTGCATTTGAGAGATGATGCAGCTGATGCATGGAGGCTGTATAAGAGAAGAGTTAGGGAGGATGTATTGCCTAGGACGTGGGAAAATTTTAACAGGTTTATGCTAAGACACTTTGGGGCTACAAGTCAGATCGATTATCAATCTGCATTGGCTAAACTGACTCAGAATGGCAGTGTGATGGAGTACAGGTCTCAATTCACTAAATTGAGTTGCAGAGCGACAGGATTTGATGATGATGCCCTCTTAGCTTGTTTCATATCAGGGCTAAAGGAGGACATTAAGGTTGATGTAAAGTCACTCAAACCCAGAGATTTGTTTGAGGCTTTTGAACTGGCAGTAACATTTGAATCTAAGTACTTGGGGCATAGGAATGCTGCAAGAGTTCCTTACTCGAAACCTAATCAAACTGTTAATGTGACAACCAATACAGGAATGGGCAAATCTATAGAGCATACATCCTCTTCAAAAATCAGTCCTAGAAGCAGTAATCAAAAAACTTCTTGGCCCAAGTTATCTGAAGCTGAGTTTGAGTTTTGCAAGAAAAACCATCTGTGTTATGCTTGCAGAGGGCCATTTGGACCGGGACACAGCTGCAAGAAGGTGAAACTGATGTTCTTGGAAGGTTATAACCAAGAAGAGGATCAAGAGGAGGAAGAAGGAGCAGTGCAGGTGAACCAGATGTTGTTGGAGGGTCCGGAGGAGCAACCACTCATCCAGTTAAATGCTATGGATGGTAGTGACACTCCAGAAACTATGCAAGTCAAGACAGCAATAGCTGGCAGCAAGAGACTGTTACATGCTTTAATTGATTCAGGAGCTACTCACAATTTTGTGCATCCTAGAGTGGTTAAGAGGTGCCAATTAATGACCAATTCTAAGGATCAATGGAATGTCAGTTTGGCAAATGGCAGTAAATTGAAGACTTTGGGTAGTACTCTTCAGGTGAGTGCTAGTATACAAGGATATGCTTTTGTGACTGACTTTTTAATATTGCCTATAACTGGGAGTGATGTGATTTATGGAGTTCAATGGCTGAAAACCTTGGGAAAGGTACTATGGGATTATGTGGAGAAGACTATGGAGTTCAGTGTGGGAGATGTGAAATTCAAGCTACAAGGGTGTTTAACTAATTCAGTGAGGTCAGTGTCCTGCAGTGCCATAGTGAAAGATATCCAAGAAGAGAGTGAAGCCTTCTTGGTACAGATTTCAGATACCAAGATTGTGCATCAACAAGAGCAAGTGAGAGCAGAAATTGTTGGGGTGCTAGCTGACCATGCTGCAGTTTTTGAATCTCCAACACAGTTACCTCCTAAGAGAGCTCATGATCACAAGATAGTGCTTGCTCCAGGAACTGCACCTATCAATGTGAGGCCTTATAGGTATGCTCACTACCAGAAAGAGGAGATAGAAAAAATAGTACAAGAACTACTGAAGGAGGGGTTTATCAGGCCTAGTACTAGCCCCTATAGTTCACCAGTTTTATTAGTGAAGAAAAAAGATGGCACCTGGAGGATGTGCACTGATTACAGAGAATTGAATAAAGCCACAGTTAAAGATAAGTTCCCTATTCCAGTAATTGATGAGTTATTGGATGAATTAAGTGGGGCAGTCATCTTCTCTAAACTTGATTTAAGGTCAGGATATCATCAGATTAGGATGAGGGAAGAGGATATTGAGAAGACAGCGTTTAGGACTCATGAGGGGCATTATGAGTTCATGGTCATGCCTTTTGGCCTCACCAATGCCCCATCCACCTTTCAGTCACTCATGAATGAGGTGTTCAAAGAATACTTAAGGAAGTTTGTATTAGTTTTCTTTGATGATATATTGGTGTATAGCCAGTCTGTGAAGGAGCATGTACAACATCTCAACCTTGTGTTTATCAAATTACAGCAGCATCAGTTGAAGATTAAAGAGAGTAAATGTAGTTTTGGAACTCCTACTGTGGAATACCTAGGGCATGTAATTTCTCAACAAGGTGTGGCAGTAGATCCGAGCAAAATCCAGTGCATTGTGGATTGGGAGATGCCTAAAACCCTTAAAGGGTTAAGAGGTTTCCTAGGGTTAGCTGGATACTATAGAAAATTTGTGAAGGGGTTCAGCATCATTGCCAGGCCATTAACTGACATGTTGAAGAAGGATAACTTTAAATGGACACCTGAATCTGAGGAAGCATTCATTAAACTGAAGGAGGCTCTCACTACTACTCCAGTTTTAGCCCTTCCTGATTTTACCAAAGAATTTGTGGTGGAGACAGATGCTTCTGGACAGGGAATTGGAGCAGTGCTGTCACAAAATGGACATCCCATCTCTTATCTGAGCAAGGTCCTTTCCCCAAGGCACAGGGCTTATTCTGTATATGATCAAGAAATGATTGCAGTAGTGTATGCAGTGCAGAATTGGAGACCTTATTTGTTAGGCAATCACTTTACTATAGTCACTGATCACAAAACCATCCAGTATTTCTTAAACCAGAGAATCACTACACCATTGCAGCATAAGTGGCTCATTAAGTTGATTGGTTATGATTATTCAGTTCACTACAGGGCAGGAGTGAATAACACAGTTCCGGATGCATTATCTAGAAAATTGGAATTGAGCACCTTGCAGTGTACTGTTCAAGCCATATCAGTTCCCATTAATACATTTGTGCAAGAAATACAGAAGGACTGTGAATCAGACGAGGAGGTCAGAAACATCATGGAGGCTGTGAGGGCAGGAAATTGTACTAAGAAAGGATTTGAAATCAAAAATGGCGCCTTACAGTACAAGAAGAGACTATTTGTCCCAAAATGCAAGGATTGGAGGCAAAAGATTTTGGATGAATTCCATGGAGGAGCAGAAGGTGGACATGCTGGTTTTTTAAGGAGCTATAAGAGAATGGCAAGGAGTTTTCAGTGGCCCGGAATGAAGAAGGAGATAAAGAGATTTGTAGCAGAATGTGTAGTTTGCCAGAGAACGCAATATGAAGCCATTAAACCTCCTGGATTGCTACAACCTCTGCCTATACCTTCTGGTGCTTGGACTGATATATCCATGGATTTCATAGAGGGATTACCACTCAGAGAAGGCAAGTCTGTGATATTTGTTGTAATAGACAGGTTCACCAAATTTGCGCACTTTATGGCACTAAAGCATCCATACACAGCTATGTCAGTGGCTGAAACGTTTCTGCAACATGTCTACAAATTGCATGGAGCTCCTCAAAGGATTGTCAGTGACAGGGATGCAGTTTTTCTAAGCTTGTTTTGGGAACATTTCTGGAAATTACAGGGCACTCAGCTTTGTAAAAGCACTGCCTATCATCCACAAAGTGATGGACAGACTGAATGTCTTAACAAGGTACTGGAACAGTACTTAAGATGCATGATATGTGAAAATGGCAAGCCAAATTGGGTACCCTTGCTGCCCTGGGCAGAATACTGGTACAACACTTCTTATCATTCAGCAATTAAGATGAGTCCATTTGAGGCCCTATATGGTTACTCTCCCCCAAAGGTGCAAGCTTACATACCAAATTCCACTGCTGTGAGAACAGTTGATGAAGCTTTGAGAGGCAGGGATGAACTGCTACAGCAACTGAAGCAAAACTTGCTATTGGCTCAGAATAGGATGAAGACTTATGAAGACAAGCATAGGACTGAGAGGCAGTTCAATGTAGGAGATTGGGTTTACTTGCGATTGCAACCATATAGGCAGCAGAGTGTTGAAAATAGAAGCTCGCAGAAGTTGTCTACCCGGTACTATGGACCATACGAAGTGATGGAAAGGGTGGGAACAGTGGCTTATAGACTAAATTTACCAGCTTCTTCTAAGATACACCCTGTGTTTCATGTTTCCTTGCTAAAGAAGAAGCTGGGAAGGACCATAGAGCCTCAATCACACCTTCCTCCAGTGGTTGATCCTACTAATCCTCGCTGGTACCCGGGGAAGATATTGGCCAGAACTCTGGTTAAGGTGAGGAACAGGCCTCAGGTACGATGGTTGATACAGTGGCTGGGGTCACCGGAGGAGGATGCCACCTGGGAGATCGCTGAAGATATCAGGACCAGGTACCCTGATTTTCAATGGGAAGCAACACCGGAGTTACAGAAGATTACAGGTATTCAGTTTAAGGAGGGTGGAATTGCTGCAGTACCGGTCACTGAGGATTATGGCGGCAATTCTATTAATTAGACGTTCGAATGCAGAAACGACGTCGTTTAGTTAATTACTGTTAGTTTAAATAGCAGCATCTCACCGTCCATTGTTGGACACGTGGAGAAGTGCCAGTCGTTGGTTTGAATTGGTTAGCAGATTACCGTTGTATAAATAGGAGCTCTACTGTGTAATCGGACAGTTTTGGATTTGCGATTAATACAGTCTTTTTCTTCATCTTTCTCTCTCAATACTGCAATTAGACACTAAAAACCCTAGTTCGTAGCATTCTCCTCCCCAGAAGGAAAAAGAGAAAGCAAACCCAGAGAGTGAACATCTCGAAAGAATTCAAAACTCGAAATCTGAAAAATAGGTGCGGCTTTTTTTCTAAACTGTAAATAACTGAAACAAACACTCGTACTCGGATCAGAGGCACAACTCAAACGGGTCGACCCGGGATCCGAATTAGAGATCCAAATGACGGATTCGAGTCTGGAGCTCCAGGAATCGGGGTGGGAGGAGCTGAGGCGAGAGGCGCGGAAGATCGAGGGCGATCTTGACGTCAAGCTTTCTGCTTATGCCAAGCTCGGACCTCGCTTCACACAAGGAGGAGGTTCATTCTTTATTTTTTTTCAATTTTGTTTGAAGTAATTGGTTTGTTTTTGAATGATTACTTGGTTCTGTGATTTGGGTTATCTTCAATTTTGGGTTTTGGTGTGTGCATTGCGTTTTGGATTGGTGGGTTGTGATGGGTTTGGTGATGCAAATCTGGGTTTTGTACTAGGTTTGAGGGTGAGTATTGTGGTGATTGTTTTATGGACTTGTTTTGTGGTCTGGCGAGGTTCCGATTCTCTGTTGATTGCATTGCGTTGAGAAGATAGAGGTTTAGGGGTTTTATTGTAGTTGCAATTCTGTTTCTTTTTGGATCTTTGTTGATGTTAAAGTTTATCATAGGACAAATGAAGTTTTGAAGACCATAGCGAATTAGAATTTGTTGATACTTAGAATTGTTATGCTTTTAGGTACGTTGCAGTTTGCATTGGTGGCAGTGCGTTAACGATTTAGTAATCAAAATCCATCTTTCCTATAGATTCTTACTCAAAGCTTCTCTTTACTAATTGAATAAGTGAATGAACTGATAATGATGAAAATAGTTTAAGTTCTTGGTCAGTGCATGACAATAGTGTAATTGCTGTGCAATGCAGGCTAAGAAACCGGGTCGTCTTCAATCATTAAACTTTGTTATGCTGCTATAAATTTAGCTTAATATGGGACTATTAACCACTTTGTAGTTGAAAGTGAAACCATATGCAATAAAAGACTGGTCAGGACGTCTACCTTTAGCATAATATAATTTTTTCATATCAGGTTATGTGGAATCGGAATCACCACCTGTTGGGTCCAGCAGGTCATGGAAGTCTATGGAAATGGAAATCCAGTCTTTGCTTGAGAAGCTATTGGATATAAATGATTCAATGAGCCGATGTGCTGCTTCTGCTACACCAGCTACTTCTGTTACTCAGAAACTAGCAAGGCATAGAGACATACTTCATGAGTGTACTCAGGTTTGTCTTTCTTAAGATGCCAGGACTAAAGCTTGCTACCTACACTGTTGTATTTTTGTTTTATGTGTTTTGCCATTTGAGAAATTAGAGGCTGGTGAAATATTTTCTATTAAGCAACTGGTCATTTCTCTGTAGGAGTTCAGACGAATCAAGGGCAACATAAATTCATTGAGGGAACATGCTGAGCTTCTGACTTCTGTCAGGGGTGACATTAGCGAGTACAAGGTGACTTGATCCAAACTCACATATTTTACTTCTATTTTTCTCATTCATCTTTATTGTCGGAATTTGAACTTATCCCTAAATTCTAGCTTGTTTGACCTATCTTCTTGCAGGCATCTGGGAGTATGTCACCAAGAATGCAAATACTAAGGGAGAGAGCTGCAATCCATGGAAGCGTATCTCATGTAAGTTTAACCGTTATGTGTTGATTATATATTTCAGGTTTTGAACTAGGAGACTTATCTAAATTTTTTTTTTATCTTTAGTTATTCTTATTTGTTAATTTGAGGCTTATTTATGCTTAATATATCGATAAACAATGCGGTTGAGCTTTCTTCACTTTATAATTTCTTCCCAAACCTTGGTCATGACTGATGCAGTTCTTGGTCCTTACTAGCAAGTGACTTTTTCTTTCAAAGAAAATTCTGATTTGCTGCAACTTAAACATATTTGGATATTGAAGTGTTCAAGATTAGCAACAAAAAATTTAATAATCAAAGAATTTCACCAGTTAGGACTGAGAGTCTACAGACTGAGAATAAGATTATGAAAGAAGTTTAAGATGGTTATATCAGGACCTAATCGACCTATTAGAGAAGGATAAAAAAGAAATGAAAAGATGGGTAGATGATGTAAGAGTTCCTATAATCGCTCACATGATAGATACTGCTTACATGCCCAATTTTGTCCTTGTAGCTGGAATAGTTGGATATGAACTATGGTTGAGTTTACTCTTACAAAGGTATGTTGTATCTGGGTCTGTAAATAAAGTTATGATACATAAATTTTGGGTTCTTTTCTTTATTTTTATGATCCCTATACTGTTTTCGCACACCTTCCCGCATTTTACTAGAATTGGTTCAGATCAGAGTTTCTGGACCTGCAGCTTCAAGATGTGATTTTTGTGCCTTTAACATGCGATCTGTATTCACTTTTATTTTGATTTTTCACGTCCAAGGAAAACCAAAATAGAACCTTCTTGGAACTTTGGCCAGAACCAGTGTTCAATTGGTTTCCACTTCACTCTAATTATGCGGGAAAGTCATGTCTTGCAGTACCGTTACTGTTAGATACTTTGATTTTTGTCCCTTTAACATGCGATCTGTATTCACTTTTATTTTGATTTTTCACGTCCAAGGAAAACCAAAATAGAACCTTCTTGGAACTTTGGCCAGAACCAGAGTGTTCAATTGGTTTCCACTTCACTCTAATTATGCGGGAAAGCCATGTCATGCAGAACCGTTACTGTTAGATACTTTGATATTTACAAAAAGGAAGCACAGCCACTCAGCAGAGGGTTATAGGACTTGTATGCAGTCTTGCATAATACGGCACATGGTCTCAGGTCCAAGCAAAGACACATCGGCAAGCAGCCAATTTCGTACTGAAGTTCTAAATTGATATCAAAAGTAAAATTTTATAATCCATTTTAGGACATCGTGACTTGTTTTTTCATCTACTGTTGTAGATCCTCCTAATAGCTATCAACAAGGTGACAGTTATTTTAAATATTACTGGTGCTACCTTGTCTTTGACGTATGCTGGTTATTTACCTGGTAGAAGATCGGTCGTTTCACTATATGTGTGTGTGTGTGTTGCTGCAGCGCATATGTTAGCCATAGTAATGCAAATACTCTTTCTCATCAACTTTGTTAATGAATATCATATGCAATGGTTCCCATGGTGTGGTATGGGCACAAACCCAGGACCAATTCTGGGAAGTAGTATGGGACTGACTCAATGACTAGGAAGATGGAGATAGTCCCACATTAATTCCAGGATCAGTACAACGAAGATCAGTACTGGGCTGAAGCTAAAACCATATCTTTTGTTATAGTATATAATGATGACATTGAAAAAATAATGCTATAACTTTCTGAAGTTTGGAATGATATTTTTACCTTTACCTGCAACATACAATGCTTGAAGCAGTCAGTATTTCTATTACAGGTTCATTACACTGATTTGATTATTCCAGTTCTTTAAATATTGCATTCACATGATTCCTTTAATCGAAAGTTGGTAGAGAATCTTGTATCTTTTGACAATTTGACCCACGGGAGAAATGTCTTTTAGTGGTTTCATGCTTTTGTAGATAGATGAGGTGATTAGTCAGGCTCAAACAACAAAGGCGGTCTTGGGCTCTCAAAAGGCGATGTTTGGAGATGTTCAAGGAAAAGTGAAGAATCTAAGTGACAAGTTCCCTGTTATCCGTGGCCTACTTGGTACTATGCTACTAAACAATCTCCTGTTCAGTTTCATTTCTGATCCAACATATTATTCATTTGCTTCTACTCTTCACAGGTTCAATTAAAAGGAGGCGATCAAGAGACACAATTATTCTGTCTGCAGTTATTGCTGCTTGTACCTTATTTCTTATCATCTACTGGCTTTCAAAATAGATATATAAATGATATATTGTTACAGTAAATTATAAATGATGTTATCTCTCTACTCTCTAGGGAATTTTGCATATGTAATTTCTTGGAACCAATTTAGTTCTCTGTTTCAATAGTTTTGGGTACCTACTGGTGCTGTTCCAATCTATTACCTTATGGCTTCTAAATACACTTGCCATTTAGTTCTCTGTTTCAAGAGTTTCTGGTATTTGTTGGGACAAATTGAGTATCTGTTTCACTAGTTTCTGGTGGTACTTATTCTGGGTTCCATTCTGACAAATAGCTATTGGTTTCTACGTACACCAGACTAATTTCGTTCCGAGTAGATGAGCCGCCCTATAATGGAGGTAAACTTGGTTGTCTCGGCTGTGACCATTGATGGGCAACCCATAAATGGTGCAAGCTGGGGAGACTGAAGTTATTTTTTAATTATTTATAGAGGAGTTTTAGTTACATCTCAAAATTTGTTGAATATATATTATATATATCTTTTAAGTTTTGTAAGAATTTATTCCATTTATACCCTTTAAAAAATAAAAACAAATCATTTAATGAAGAAATCCTTTAATGAAGCTATACTTCTGTTTTCAATTGCAATACTTCCAGAGGGTCACGTCGGATTGGTGCCTTCAATTGTGATGAAACTATGAGCTGCTTGTTATTCGTAAGTACTTATACTAGAGTATAAAATTTTCGTGATATTGATATAGTATACAGAAGATAATACATCTGGATAGAGGCCATTGATCTTTGTTCTAAAACGGTTGTGGATGTACTGGCTCTGCAATTGAAGCCAATTGACTGGTTATCGTGGGTACCTGGGCTCTCCAATGTTTAGGTCACTAATTTCATACTGCAAATAAAACAAATCCTAAGACTTTAAAGGGAAAGAGGTGGCTCGAACTCAGCCACTTTCATAACACCTACCAAATGCACCAATTAATATATATCATATTTGTCAGTGAGGTATTTGGGATTGTTTTTTATGCAGTTCAAATGAGATTCTTCTGGTTTAGCTGATCATTATCCCTTGTTCTCTGATTCTCACTAAATTGGTCGTTGTCAACCATATCTGTCGGTAAAGTATACGAAAATTGTAATTGTAAATGATCCCTGACGTGTATTTGAAAACAAGAGTGTGGAGGGAGATCCTGGGTGGAGAAGATAGAGGGATTCCTCAAACTGAAAGTTTGAACAATCCGATAAAACATGAAATGTGCGGTTAAAAAAATATTATAAGAATATTATGAGATATACTCAGTAAATTTATAAGTGTAACTAGAATTTTCCTTATTTATATTTGTTTTAAGTGAGGGATCTTTATGTGAGCATTCTTGAATGGACATCTAAAATGTCTCCTGGGTGTTCTTCTATCTATGTTACATTACACGGCTTCATATCCCATTCAGCTAAATGATGTCCAACTGCATTACATAATCTGGGGTGTGCTGTATTGTGACCCCAGAGGACGTTGGTCCTCCCTATTCTGTGGGTCATCAAAAACCTGGGTGTGCCAGAATTTCCAGCTTTGTTGGATTCATCGACTATTCCACCATTAGCTGGCAACTTGAAATCAGCGGCTGTAGCTTCAAAAATGGCTCCCATTCACGATACTCACATTAGAGAGCTGTAGGGAGTGAAGTTCACCTTCTTTTATGGCCAATAATCCACTGTTTAGGGGAATGCAGTTTATGCAATAGAACACATAAAAGCAGCCATGAATTTTCCTTCAGAGTTACTCACAACTCCTCCCTGGTGTGATTTGGAAGAAAAGCAGCATCTACATTTAGCTTAAAAACTCCAACCTCAGGTCCATGGTATCCAAGTCTTTTGCTTAGGCCTCTGTAGTTTTGGGAAAAAGTCTAGCTTTCTGAAACTCCTCCAGCCATGCCATAGTCCTAATTAAGCACAATATCTTGCTCAGTTCTGCCTTTACCTTTCCAAAGAATGTTGTTTCGATTGTTCCAGGCTACCCATACGAGCATTAGTAATTTAGCCAAATCATAATTTAGCTTCTGCAACAATCAAGTAATCGATCCTTGAAGCTTATGTTAGGATACATTGGTGATGAAAATTCAGCAAGGAGAACCAGTTGCATGTAGGGTTATTGACAAAAGAGATGTGTGGTGTGGTGTCCTCAATATGGTGGTTGCATATGAAACAACTGAGAGGCCGTTGGTACCCTTTTAAGAGTATTTTTTTTTTCTGTAGTGTGAAGTGTTTTTGGTAACTAATTATCCGAAAGTATGAAAGTAGATCTGCAATGCATCCCCCGGTCGCTTATTTGTGATTAGATTTAGATCTCTCCGGATTTAGATTAAAAGTTTGAGAGTTGGGTGGGATCTCTTGCCTCTTCTCTCTTCCTCCGAGGGCGGAGGGACGTTTGCAATCTATGAATCAGGTGCCCTATTAAAGAAAAAACAAGCGGCACTGCATGTTAAAAATTCTATAGGTGCCCCACTCGTTTTTGGAAAAAAAATGACATCTATATATATTGTATTAGTATTGTTGTAAATATTATATATTTGTGGATGTCTAAGTAAATAGTTAATAGTTACATCAATGTAAACATTACTCCTATATAAAAGAGATCAAATGAGAATGAAATAGTAGGGTTGGACACTTGGCATCGCAATCTCGATCCCGTCCCGTCCCGGTTCAGTACCAAAAATTGGCGGGACGAGACAAAATTTTAAAATAACGGTACCGTCCCGTGCCGTCTTGATAGTTTGAAAACTAGACGGGACGGGACCGTCCCGAAAGTATAAATGTACTTGTATCCAATCATAACTGTCTGATTTTAGGGTGTATAATATCTTACAATAAACTCAAAAACACTCAATGAGACATCCAAAACCTAAATATAAATTCACAGTACTAGTTTCATATAACAAGAGTTAGATAATTCATTCACATTTGATGATGATGATCATATGAAAGATATCGACTGTCACAACAAAGTTATGTAGTGATAACTAGAGCTCCTTTGATTTTTTAAACTTAAGAGTTTTCTCTAGATCTTAATTAATTAGTTAAATACAAATTACAAGCATTTAATTATTAATTGGTTATTAATTCCTCTTTTATTTTTATAATTTTTGTTCGTCTTGTACTTATATAGAGTTAGGAGTTTAAAACTAGGGCAATTATACCATGAAAAAAGTAACACCATAATATATATATATATATATATATATATATATATATGTGAGAAATTAATACACAATAAAACCCTCATCAATATTGGATGAGTTCATATTGATTATATAAAAATAGATATAAAATTTCTTCAAGAATTTAAGATCAATTTATATCTTCTATGTTTTTTTTTAATTTTTTTCTATCATTACGGGATCCCGGTCCCGTCCCGATACCGAACGGGATTGTCCCGTACAGGATATATTTTAAAAAATGCAACCCCGTCCCGTCCCGATAATATATTTTCGAGACGGGACAAGATTCGCCTCATCCCGTCCCATGCCCAGCCCTATGAAATAGACAATTTTTTCTCCTCTTATATTTTATTCTTCTCTCTACCTTATTCTTCAGTTTATAACACGTTATCAGCATGATTTCGCTTATTAGTTTCACAAACTTGATGATGATCTACGAGATGTTGGTGTAACTTTTATTGCTTATTATCCACACTCACGATATCAATCTATGAGTTTTCACATCTTATTTTTTTATATCTAATTCTCCATAATTTGTCTACATATATGTTTGTTTATATTGCTCAAATCTATGATTACAATTACTTATATTAGTGAGCTTGAAGTTTCACAAATAATACTCGAATATGAAGTTTCTAGATTTTAAACCCGAAGTTTAATTTTACATTAGAGTATGTCATTAATGTAGATAAATAATCTATGATTCTTATTCCCATTTGTTTGGATGAGTTTTGCAATATCATAGTGCAATTCCATGCATTTCTATGGAATATTTTGAATACATGATCAATATGCGTCATTAAGGACCATTGTTCTACCAACAACCTTGAATGGACGCATTTGCACCATCTAATATGGATCATGTTATGGTTATAGATGTGGCTACTTAGTAAACATTTTGGACGCATGTCATAACATTTAGTGGCTTTCTACGAAACCATCTAACAAAAACAGTTAATCGAGTTAAATTCATTTGAGATTCTTTTGAGCAATTAGGTATCACTCTACTGAAATCGACCATATGTGGACAATGAGACACATGTTCATAAAACGATCAGGAAATTGAAAACATGTTAATATGTGGTCTTGACACCGATTATCTTAAGATTATAAACAATGTTGTCTTTAACACCGAATTATGATATTTGATTATAGTTATTATTGTTGTAGTGATGAACATTAGTTACAACCATATTAATGTGACCATCAACATTCTTTTACTATCATTATGTGATATTTATTAAATTGATATATGAGTTATTGATTTAATTAACTCACTTTTACTACTATGATGTGATTAGTTATTTTTTAATGACTTTTCATATTAGTCTTTTTATTATATGGTGTTGCTATTAATAGCTTTTTTATTAGCATAATATATATCACCATTATCTCATGTGTAATGACAATTCTTAATTTCACTTTTATTGTGTGATAATGAAATAGTTTTTATCTTCCGTCATGGTAGGGCATCTTCAACTCATTCCAAAGCAACACATGCTTTGCATCTAGTAATTTCTTCATTATTAGCTTTGATTTAGTAACTGGCGATCCTGTACAATGTATATACAAATGTTTGTTTTTCACTAATTTTCTGGCAGAGCTTATTGTATCCTTACACGTCAATTAGTTATTTTCATCATCTCACTTTATTTTGATTGGAAAGGTAACGGTACACTATTGTTGTATTTCCTGGAAATCTACATATTTTTGGACTAGTATTCATTGCAAATAGTTTTATTTCATTTGATGCAATAATATATTCCATCGTTACTAATCTCTTTTATTTTATTATGAATGTATATATGAAATGGATAATAAACGCGCTTAACTTAAAAATGGAGAATATATTTGTCTTGCTGACAGTGCCACCAGACACAATCTCTTGGAAATAATTATCCATCCTAGTACCTTCGTCAACTAATATGACCATCATATTTAGTACTGTCAATTTGGTTTAAGGCTTCAGAAGAGCCTACATTAGTCTTCTAAAGGGAACTCAGTTGTCCATTAAAGAGACTTTGTACTCTCCTAGATCAAGAAGGAATTTACTAAGTTTCAATACTATTCGTGAATGGATTTTATGGTAAGACCAAACATGACAACTATTGGAGAGGAGAGATCTCACATCGGAAAAATGTCAAATAAAATATAACATCTATGTGGGTGAATCATTCCTAATTGTATCGAGATCTTTTGTAGATAAAACATAACACCTTAAGGTGGTTAAGTTGGGACAATATCAGTACAAGGATGATCCACGGGCCACGCTTGTCGCTCGTGTCTTGACATGGCATTAGAGAGGGTCCCTCTCCAATTGCTTCTCTCACGAGCCCGGGTGCGTTCTTTCAGAGGTCATGGCTCTGGTTTGATGGAAGTTGTTTCAGAGTTTGGTTTGGATTTGTTTTAGAGTTTGGAGTTCTTTTGGTTAATCATGAGGTCCGAGTTCAGTTTCTTAATCAGTTTCACATGCAGACCTAAAAGTTAGGTTGCACGTGAGGAGGAGTGTTAGAGAGGAGAGATCACACATCAGAAAAGTGACAAATATGTTCAGCCATAAAGAGGAAAATTCTGTCGATCATCAAAAAAGTTTTCAAATTCGGAAACCTCCATCATCCCCCTCACCTACAAGGCTACAACCTCACAAGAGCTCCCTCCATCTAGCAAAGAAAACCACCTCTTCAAAGTGAGATTGATTACTTACCAAGTGGTTTATGGTTTCGAATTGAGTCTCTTCGGTGGAGAAGATAAAACTATTGTGTGCTGTGGAATGACTGGAATCCTCTCCGTTGCCATTTACATTGGTTTTGACATGATTCGTTATCCTTCATTTTGAAACATGTACACCTGGCAACCTCTTGGTCATTGGAGGTGGTAGCATGAGTTTGTTTAGGAGGCTGTGACTGTTAACAATTTAGAGTTTGCTGTAAACTTTCTTTTTAGGGTTACCCTCTTTACCCTATCCATGTTGACTGAGCTGAGTGGTAACATTGGTCTTCTTTGGGCTCTTTTAATGGGTTTACCCATTTCATTAATATTTTTTTATCTGTTTCGGTTTTAAAGAATTAACTTCGATTAGTGCCTGAAAACCAATCCATTAACACCGTGTCAACCTCTACCAGCGACCAGCGACCCCGATCTCCGGTGTTTTTGCCAACCCAACATGTGAGATTGTGAGTGATGAGGGTCTTGTTTTGGTAGCAGTCCAAAATGGTTAGAGCCTAACCAGATCAATACCAACCCATGAAATATATCTGTGAAGGTAATAAGGTGGTGCTAATCTAGCGTTCAAACAATGCATTGAACCGACTCTATCACATGTCTTGTTGAGTCAATTATAGTATTTTAGCACATATTACTTGGGAAACACCAAGATAATCTAGGGAAACGATTGGCCTTTTGATACAATTTTTCTTGTTGAAGGGACACAACGTTGAAGCATTCAATCCTACAAACCCCACATGATAACCAATCTATGAATGTTGGGCAAGTGATTTGGTCGAGATTGAATTCATGTCATTAAGATCAGCAACAGTGGTAGACCATGTGTTCAATTCATGTATAAGAATCTTGAAGTCTCAGGGGTCAAACTGCAAAGGCATGATGACTGATCCAACAAATCGAATTTGGTTTGAGTTGAAGGGACGTCGGTCATTAAGGTCGCAATTTCGATCAGGAAAAACATCTGCTGTACATCTTCAGCGCGCTTTGTGTGTCTTGGGAGGGGTCACTACAGTTTAGCAGTATTTCTAATTTGAAAAATGTAGAACACAGTTGCTTGCTGTTCATCATAACTGTTCGATGATAACATCCATAGATTTCAATTCTGTTCACTTTCTCACCCACAGAAGCTTGGAAATTCGGATAATATGATCAGTTGATCATCATTAATAAAAATATATTTTTGTCTGATATCAAGATACCCCCTACCATCAAAGTTCTGCACGTAGTATCACATCAAAGAATGAAACCATAATCAGGCGTCTGTCGTTAATATTTTTTTCGGTTTATATTTCATAGACTTTGGATCCTATATCATCAACCATAATCAACCACGCTTTCTTTCATTTAGAGAACTGATAATATATAGATGCACAGGATAATCTTCAACCAGTAGTTTTATTTTTCTTTTATTGAAGGTTAGGTTTTTGTTCCATGTGTTCGCCATTTCCTCCCGTATTATTTTCCTCACATCTCATCTCTCCCTCCATCTTATTAAGGCAGTTGCCCTCTGTCTCGTACCCAGAAAAAGAAAAGAGAGAAATGTTAACCGTAAGTCCATAACCATATATATACATAAAAAAACCCATAGGTAATAGGAAGCTAGCTAGGCCAAGGAGTCAAAACTTGTTTCATTATATAATGTATCAGCTATAGCAAGCTAGCTTGGCCGAGTAAGGAGTACCGGTCCGGTGTGGAACCTGGAAATGAACCCAACAGTATTGCAGGCTACAGAGAAACAATTTAAAGGAGCGAAAGCTGCTAGCTCTAGTAGAACTGTGCATAAGCAAACAAGAACGGTATCTTATTTTCATGGCTTCTGCAACAAGCCCTAAATATTACAGCTTGGAAGCTATTCTCTCTCTCTCTCTCTCTCACCTTTCAACAGTAATCGCAGTACGGATGCTATTGCTATATATCTCTGGTATTATACATCGAAACGTGCACGCTCTAACTACTACGTACGCATTCTGCTGCTGTCTTCTGGAAATGGACATGCATGCCAAAATGACTACAGCTGTGCAATGTCATCTTTATTGGATTTCTGCACCACCTATTTAGCTGACAGGCTGCGATAGAGAGAAAAAATTGAATTCATCTGAACTTGAAATTGAAAGGTGCCATTTCGCATTGCGTAACACATTGCTAGTACTAGTGTACTTGTGCAGTTGAGCTTGTCTTCTTTTATTTTTAAAGAAAAAGTACAAAAAAAAAATCTTTGCTTTCACCTGAAAAATAAATGGAATGTTGTTGAAGATTTTGATAATTGAAGTACGTATGAGGTGATATGTGTATGTGCGATGTGCGATGAATAATTTATCGATATGCAATTATACATTAACCACCATCAAACTTGGATACGAAATATTACTACTGTTGCATCAGCATAAATTTCTTGTTCTTTGTTATTTCGAATTTTTGATTAAAGAGAATTTATAGCATGCACTGATACCCAATATAGATACGAACTTGGGCATAAGGTGATCTCATGAAAATCCATCTTTGGTCGACGTACGATGGTAAAGAAGAATTCCACCCCAAAAATATAAACATCACCGAAGAACAATGGAGGTGATCGAGACAATGATACTTGGTTTAATATAAAAGAAAACACAACACAATTCTGAAGACGTTTACTTGATGAAGCATGATATACAAACTTTGATTTCATAAAGGATGGCTCTTGCATGCATTACTGAAATATTCCTTTCATACTAATTTGTTGAGAATATGAATTTAACATGGAAAATGAGAATCTTATTTCTTGAAGGTTTATAAGGATTTAGGTCAAAATTCACCGTCTCTTATTCTCTTAGTATATGATAATTGTCCCCATGCCGTCACCTTCTATGTTATTGTACGTGATTCTGAGAAAATGAAAAATATAGAGAACCAGAATTTAATGGTAGCTAATTAGTGCTTGTCCTAGGTGCTTAATGCCTTTGAATAACTGGGTATGTCTATTGTGCAGATCTGCATACAATACAGATCTAATATTTGCCTTATCTATTAGTATATGAGTAGGTTTATGAAAGATAAATGGTACATACACAATCACTTTATAAACTCAACACCTAATTATAGCCACAAATTTGAGTCTGCAATTCTGCATGATATGCAGATGTGCACAATAAAATTTCCCTCCCTAATAATGCTACAAACTTCAGTAATGTTAACTTGAAAATGTGTCCAGAAATCAACATAATTAGTGTGGATGCATATACACATATTTTCTCTTTAGATCAGTTTGGCGGAATCAATTCCTAGAGCACTGCGCATAAACAATTGCTTTGAAAAACTAATAACTTGATTATTGAAATCAGCAAACTACTTTGATGCTATATGTGGCAGTGTGGAGGTGGCCAAAAGCCATTTTCATTTATTCTACGCGGTTACCAAACAGGGCCTTGTAATTAATCCCGAGTAGTAACTAGTGTACTGCTGCACAAAATGCACAGGTCGATTCAGAGAGCGAGACGCAGACATGAGAGGATTGAAGGAAAAAGGCCCTCCAGTGATCTATAACTAGATGACCAAAACTTCAACCTTTTCAGTGCAAATTTCGATATGGGGGACCTAACCAAAGATCAAACAAACCCATTTCGCACATGAAGATCGAAAGTGATGGATTTCAAACTTGTAAGGGAAATGACAGCAATCTTTCTGCAGCAAAGTTATCTTTTCTGAGAGCAAAAACCTAGCAAAAAACCAAACCCTTCTGGCTTTAGGGTTGGGGCTACAGAGGTAGGAAGAGGCCGTAAAACAAGACCCAGAAACAAAAAAACACTGTAGTAATTAACTTGTACTATGACATCATGAAAAGAAAGAAAGAAAGGTACTACAGCTAGAGGACAGTGGTTCATGAAAATAAAAATTTGAAAGAACCTGTAGGCTTTCTGCGTTTTCTTCTGTGGCATTGTCACTGACAACTACGTATCCCTGTGCATGCATATAGGAGAGAGAAATTTGATGCATGAGTGGTCAAATCCAAAATGCAAAAGCTTTAGTGCCTTTTGTGTGATTGTGTTATTATTGCCACAATAATATGGTGGTGATTTTCTTACAAGGATCCCGAGATAAATGTAACGAACCTGTTCAAAGGAATCGATGCATTTAGGCTTTTTTACGTTGTTTATCCTTGATTATCCTAGTTTGCTGTATTTGATTCATTTGTTAATTAAAGAGGGGGTCTTATATAGTCAATTAATCAAGCAGTTGTACATTGATCATAGGAATATCCCATGTTTCCAACAAATTCAACCGATATTTCTTCAATTTTCTCAAACATCAAGTCCTTCGATCATATCAGCCACACATCCAGAAGATAAATTGAGGATCCATACATATTTGATTAAGCTTTGTAGTTTTGTTTTACCAATTTAGACAGAGTTACACACTTTGTATAAAGATTAGTTTGCTATCAAATTTCTCGAAGTGTTTTGTCCGTTCTCGTTTTTATGATATTTTTCAAGTTCGTTGTCCTCATACGGCGTACGTTTGGGCATGTGGATGTTACGTACAAACTGGATCGAACTTTGGATGGGTGGGATAGATCAAGGGAAAGATTAAAGACAAATCTGCCAAAATAGGTGACCGACTAATCTGATCTAAATGCTTTAGGTCAAGGTGCATTTTCAATAAAATTTTGATACTAGTTCGTACATCGATCATGCACAACTATTTGAAAGATTACCATTTGATTTAGTAGCTAGCTAAAGTTTATTTGTTATTTTTTAGTTTTTTTTTTGTAAAGATGAATGGTTTTGTTCTTTTGTTACCAACTTTTTTAGAAGAATCATCAATAATTTTATTTAAGAGAAAAAGAATTACAAAACATGTGAATTATAGATGGTGAATGAGGTATCCCCACGCATTTCTCCACTACTAGAACTAGTTACGGGTCTGTCATCAACATGACATCCATAAGCCAATTAGGCTCATCCCCTTACCATAATAAACACCCCTCAACTCGGGCAACATATATTTTAATTGAATGTGCAACACCATTAGCCGTCCTTAGCGCAAAAGTTAGACCAGAGCTATTAACCTGAGAAAGCAGATGTCTAGCCTTTGCAACCAGCACACCCACATCCACAAAACAATCATCTGCATCTTGCACCAAGTTGGTAGCTTCCAAACAATCAGTTTCTATCACCTCCACTTGCCCTCAATTACAGCTTTCAGACCCACTATAATTTCCATTAACTCCGCAGCGTCAGGCCTTAACCTCCTTGCACTCGCTGACCAACAACCATCACTAAATCACCTGCCTCATTTCTCAAAGCAGCCCCAACTGCATCCATACTACCACGTTTAGCAACAGATGCATCACAATTTAACTTAAGGGCACTAGAAGAGGGTGTAAACCACTTTGTACAATTCTACCAATCCCTAATACACCTCTAAGAGATAGAGTTGTTTTGGATAGCCAACAAGTTCTCCCACAAACCCATACACTGCTCATAGAGAATATTAGTAGGGCGAGAATGTTCCCCATGCACTACTCTATCCCGCGCATGTCAATTACCAAAGCAAAATAACCAGCAATACTCTTTTGTTACCAACTTTAAGATCGATAACTATTCAAAACTTAAACACCGTACCCAAAAACTACTTGCACAAAAGTTTCTATGCCATTGTGATGTCTAAGACTATATAACAACTGATTTTAGTTATAGAAACGATTAAACTTTTCCCTATATTGCATGAACTTCAGGATTTTTCTCGCAAATTTCTAAGGAGCAATCAAGGTTCAAACGTGAACCAAATTGACCATCCGTGAATGGTAATTGAGATGGACGAGGGCAGCAATCCCGAAGGAGAATGAGATGCAATGGTGCATTGTATAATTCAAGGAAAAAGCCAAGGGAAATAAACAGCTGCAGAAGATAGATGCCTGGTGCTACATGTTTTGGTATTATCTATAGCTGCCGTGGCAGCTAGCTAGCTAACTAGAAACTAGTTAACAACTTAACTCAGTTGACAGCAGCAAAGATTTGATTTTGATAGAGAGAAAGAGTTTTGGAAATGGGAGAAATGGAATTGTAGAAACCCGAGAAAACAAGAAAAGTAAAGGCCCTCTCTTAACTGTGAAAACAACTGGTGAACGAGCCAAAGCTAATCACTCCCATGCACAAGTCCCTTTCTTTCTTCCTCTCCCCCACCTTGCCGCTTCTGCACACTCCTCTCTCTCTCTCTCTCTCTCTTCACACACTTACACACATCTTTGGGAATGATAACCATAGATTTTCCTTTTCGTTTTTTTTTCTTTTGGAGATTGAAGAAAAGAAAATTAACAACTTGTTTATGATACATCACAACCAAAGTGTACGAACGAAATATATGTAGCTTGTAACCAAAAAAAGGAATATATGAAGCTGAGCTAGCTAGCAATAGATATTTTTATCTCTATTTTTCCATTCCAAAAATAGATAATATTATTAGTTTTTTTCTTTCACGTAATAATAGCCGCGGTAAAACATACGCACATCTTTAGAAAAATAATTACGAAATTACGATACAAAATGTACATGCACCACACGACCTTCTCCTGTTTATCAACTCAAACCTCATTTTTCTGCAGTTTAAAATATAGCATCCTCTAATCATGATTAATAACTTATAAATTTAGGTTTCAAACATTTTGTACAGACATAATGTTGTAGTACTGGAAGAGGACACTGTCAATCATGCATTGGAATTCTAATTTGGTCACAAGCTCGTGAGAGTTGGAATTCAAACTGGAGACATGAAGGTTCCACGCTAAGCAATTTAACTAACTTTACCACACCAGACGGTTAGGCTATGGTTTGGACATTCATAATATAAAGTCATGTTTCATGTAATATTTATCAATTGATAGCCAGTAAACAGTGAATACTTCAATTTTGACTTGGTATATATTAACTTTGTTTTGTTTCAACTAGTAGTATTTACTAGTCTTTTAGTAATATAATTACCAACATCTCACTTTAAAAAAAAGAAGTTGACTACGTACTTTTACCATCAACAACCAATAAAAAACTGAGTGCACAAAACTTACAAAGCAAAATTTGGAAAAAAAAACCGAACTAAACTAAGTATTGCATACTACTAAAAGTAACATTGGTACACTCACAATTAAGCAAACCTCCAACCGAAACATATTCATATCTCCTACAATTATCTATGTGTTTAGATCAATCTTGCCTAACACGCAATTGTGGTACAAGTCGTCTAAACATCTTCATAGCAGACCAAGAAAATAGATCACCAATGGAGACTTAAACTCAGTCAAACTATTATTCATGCCTTACCCTTCCCTTTCAGGTCGAGATTGTCAATACCCACCTCATTCTCCAGTTCACTAGAGATGCTCTTGTAAGCCTTCCTCTTCCTCTTCTTTTTCCCAGTGTCATACTTCTTTGTTTCCCCATAAGGTAGCTTATTTTTGCTACGTACCTCCAGGCACCCTCTCTTAAACTTTTCTTGCTATGCCGACCCCTTAGAAGTCAGTCCAAGGCGATGAGGACTTGGCTGCAGGTGGTGTTAGCCTACTGCCAAGCTGACCCATAGCTTCTTTGGAGACCTACCTGCTAGTTCAACCTCATTCTTGTCCCTTCTTTTTCTAGTTATAGCCACCACACCCTACTTGAATATCCTTGATGATCACTTGTCGGCGAGCCCTTGCCGGTTCCTATGCCACAGCCGAGAGGATGGAGTAACTAACACTAGGGCTTGTTTTGACCTCGCTTCTAGCTAGAGTGAAGATAGTACAAATGCATAAATTAAAGTGTAGAAAGTAAATTACACTAAAATTAAAGAAATTGCGGGACGTGCCACCATACAAATGAGGAAAAGAATAGATGTGCACCACCTGTCTTCGCGTTAAGCCTATGGGTTTCAGGTGTCAATTCAGAAAGAATAATTTACAAGTAGCTGTCTACATTATATCGATACTCACGTCAGGTGAGCAGAGATTTCACTAGGAAGGGGAGCGGAACACTACTTAGTGCCACGCACCAAGGATGATTTCAGAGAACCGATTTGATCTTGCTAAGGCGTGAGGCTTTAGCGTCTAGGCTTGTATCGACGAGGTGAAGTTGTTTTTTTATTTGTTGTTGATTCATTATATGTGTGTAGTCAGATCCCCGAGCCCTCTTATATACTGACTTGATTAATAATCCGAAAAGGATATAAACTACCAATATAAGTAGGTTTCTACCATTATAACTGCATAAGGTTTCATTTTACTTGGCAACAAAGCAACAAGACGACGTGATTCCAATCATAAGTGGAATTCACATAGGTCACTGGTACTGACCTGTCGCATATCGTAAACTTACTAGTTTATGACGCGGACTCAATCACTAGTCCTATAGACACGAGCGAGAACATCATCTCGCCTACTACTATTATCCCGAAACCCAACCCAAAAAGGTTTTTTAGGCCTGGCCCAAACGCTTCCCACAACTCTTAATTAATTAGCTCTGGACCCAATGTTAATTTAGGTTCAAACATTGTAACCTAGGTCTTGAACGTGGCTCAATCTGTAACGGCCAAGAGAAAATGCCTAATTGCGTACGTTTCATCAGTTAGAATTTTGAACGAATTGACGTTTCAATTGTCATAATCTCACCTTTTAACGAGATGGAATTTGCATTCCGAATAGGCATTCACTTTCGTATTCTATAAAAAGGGAGGTAGGGTCTGATCCTGTCATCATCATTATCATCCTTCTCTTCCCTCTCTCAGCCCCTCGCAACCTTACCAGAAATCCAGAATCCTCTGTCATGGCCCTAAAGACCCTGGCTCGGGATCCCCACATCAACCATATTGCCGTCATCGACTGGTCCACTAGGTTCGACCATCTCCTCTTTGACAACCCAATCTGCATAGGGTATATTCTCTTTGGCTAGATCCCAACTCAGCCGCCATCACTTGTTGTGCTGAATAACTATGCCGACTCGGTACGCCACCCCATCCTAGCTCATCAGAAAGAGCCCGGATACTTCTCCTCTTGGGTCTCACCTCGAACTCATACCAACATACGCGTCAGGGAATGGTCTGGCGCAACCAAAGAGGAGCGCGGCTGGTATGAGTCCAGTCTCCGTACCGATCAGTACATTTGGAAAGCAGTGGGCATTGTTGAAGCGATTTTCTTGAGCTTCTAGCTGCCCCTTCAACAGATTTAGCACCCTATGCGACGACAACATACCTATAGAACAATGCCACTAACACCATTGACTTTCCCTTTGGACAAATCTCACCATCACCGGTTTACCTATTCATTGTCGTCTCTACATCTCCAGAGATTTTTCCAGCACTGTCTTCGAGGATAGTAGTAATCCTGTCATCCGCAAGCAATTGAAGTCCTCGTTCTAAGTTTGGTGGACGTACTTTATCATCCATGCATCTCAACAGGAAGCAGGTATTGCTTTCATTGAGTACTAGTTGAATAATTTTTTTATGGAGCCCATATGCCTACTGACAAGTGGAACAAACTAGCCGAAGCACTCTATAACGGTGTAGAGGTCAGACTACGGCAACATGTGCTTGCTTTCTTGTACCGGTTCCTTTCGAGCTTTTTCCCTGTGTCCATTCCAGGTCCCAGTAGGCCCATTATAGGTGTTGGACCTTTAGCTCTAAATCTACTTCTCCTACTTTCATAGCTCTCTGCTAGGGTTCAACGTGAACCAGAATGCACCGAGTCGATCTCCAATCTCAGTTGATGCCAGCCACACCATCCTATACAATCACTTTGAGCTGCCGCCCACCATTAACCTAGTGGCACGCCACCGCTATCCAGCAATCCTGGACTGTGGGCTTCTTCTTCACATGAACTTCAGCCAAGACTCACTGGCCAACTTCACCAGGGCTATCTCCTATGCCAACTTGGGCCATTCGGAAGCTGATGAAGGGTACAAGTTCTATGCGTTGTAGCATTTTGCATGCCAATTTTGAGTTTCCCAAGATATTCCATATTCCTTGGCCCATTAGATTAATAAGTACACAACCTGGTGGTTGACCGGCGACATGTGCCGCCTTACCCCATTGGACGGTAGCTTTCTGGTCACCTCAACCCATCTGGAAATCGAGCCCTCCTTCAGCATTGATCCGACCTACCTTGCTTGGTGACAGTCGATCTTTGAAACGCCTAGCAAACCACTGACGAGGTAGTTTTCACGGATGTCTTCTCTCCCTCTTCCACACTCTAAGTGAAGTTTAGCAGGGTTTCATCAATCTATGCCATAGCCAAGAAAGAGGCGTGGTCACCACCACCTCTCTTAGGTCTGACTAGCAACACCGTACCGCTCAACCGACATCACCATCAGAGAAGCTGGTTTTGAAGAGACATTCCTTTCTAAATTTAAGTCACACTATTTCCTTCCAACTCTTATACTCACTAACTCTTGTTAAATTTTGTTAGTAGGTTGCACTTTGCCGTAACCCCCCTCGGTCCACACGAAGCATCCCAACGGGAAATCATCCAAGAGGGAAAGGTCCAGCCCCTGATTTACCAGCGAAGGACTCCGATGACGAAGAGGCACCTCCTGTCCAGATTCCAGAAGTAAGTTATTTTACGTAGTACTTATCCTTTAACATGTACAATTTGTCCTTACCCAAGTTCTTTCTAGTCCTTAGGCGGACAAAGCTCTCACAAGCGCACCGGGACAAGGATGAAGCAGAGGCGATGGAATATCACGCCTTTCAACAATAGTTTGGACTAGTAAGCCCCTTGCCATCTCTTGTTTTTTCCAACTTACTTCTTCCGCTTACTTATGATTCCCAGGTTAGACAGTGCCACACCTGGCCACGCCTCGAGCAGCCCGTGCAAACCACCATCGAGTCGTCATCCATTGAATATGTCTATATGGAAGTTGTTGTTGAGACAATGATGGTGGAACCGGCTCCCTATGGAACCCCAAGCATCGCCTTACCAAAAGTAACCCACCTTCCTTAGCCATGCCAACGCCGCACCGACTGAGGAGGCAACACCATTACCTTTAGAAGTGGTAGTCGAATAGGAGCCTGCCCCCATACCAGACTTACCGATGGAGACCCAAATGGAGCCGCCACCGCTTGTGCCAAGCGAGCTAGAGGTAGCCATCGTCGAGGAGTGGGAGATCCAAGTGGTACCCGTCTACGTCCAGAAAACGGTCGTCATTGAACTGGTATGTACTTTTTCGACACTTAGTACTCTAGTTAGCACATCCACACTTTGAAATATGAACGTTCATTTATAGGAGCCAACAGAGGCCTAGCCGCAATCTTTGAGAATGGAACCAGCCATGCCTGAACCTGCCCTAAAGATGCCACCTACCCTGGCCAACTAGGTTGCTCGCCTTCTAGCCCAAGTAACTCCTCCTACTGAGCTTGAACCGGTGAGCCTAGCCCAAGAATTCCTTCACGGACTCATGCACTGCGGCTCAAAGCTGGACACCTTCACTCTAGCCCGCCAAACCCGCAAGGCCATGGCGACTTGGTCCTCTACTGTGCTGCCAGCTAGGCTTATCTTGACCGCATTCTTGAGCTTATTGATGCTGTGAAACTTCAGGCTCGGCACATCAATGAGCTAAAGCCCAAGAAGTCGCTCAAGAGCACGTCCGATGTGCCTTCGACAACCAGATGGCGACATACCTTGCTGATCTAGAGGACTCGGTGCCCCCAGCGCCGGCAGAAGTCTACACTCATGAAATTAAGGGTCTTAAGGCCCAAATCTTCATGTTGTAGGCCCGCTTCTCAAGTGAATACCAACCATCATCAGGCTGTAACAGCTAAGGCTAGAATCAAGACCGCTGAGAAGACCTAACAAGCCTTTGTCGTTGTTGTGATCTCCACCGACGAAGTGCAGACCCAGGCCGACGACGTGTTGCTAGCTCTTGAAGGGCTTAGAATTTATCTGTATCGGGCTTGTAGGAATGTATTGGCCCGTGAAGGTTGAGAGCTTGTTTTTTATGACAAACAATAATACTTTAATAATTATTATCATTTGCTTTTTTATACACATCGGGATTATCGCTCCTTCGGATCTTCTCGAATATCTTTGAAGATCTCAATCAAATTCATCAGGGTTTTCCCACTTGGTACTCCCATCAGTCTCTGCGTCGTTACTGCAGTTCACATGCTTATCCGAATCCAAGTAAGGGCATGAATCTTGGAGCACTCTTCTGCATGTTTGACGCGTGGAATGCAGTTATTGTCTTTTCCTTCTATAAAAGCGTAGGGCTGAGAACAGACAAAGACACTTTGATGCCTTTTTTACTCTAGCCATGAGTTATTTCCTTCTTCTGTTCATCTTCCTTTCTTCTCTTGAGGCACAATCGCCTCCTAGACTTTATGCTTCCTAATATCTAAGTCTCAAAACATACCCTTAAGCCTAATGTAAGTCACAAAACATACTCTTAGGAGTCTCTCACACTTGAACAGATATTTAGGCAAAGGTCTAACCGCCTCCCTTGTTTATCTTAAGATTAATTTCAGTTTACCTACCTGAGATATGAGACTAACATCATTTCACCATCTCTACTTTTAATTTTGAATATTTATCCTCTAAAGTTTCCAATTTTCATCAATCATACCCAATTGATGAAATTTCAACCAACTTGGACATTACATGTTAATATGTAGTCTTATTAAAAAGTTTTTAAAATACAATTTTTGTTGTTAGATGACTATATTTACCTTTAAAGTGAGTTATAAAGTTATAATTAATGTACAAATTACACAGAATTTCAGCAATTAAGCATGATTGATGAAAATTAAAAACTTTAGGGGGTAAACTTTCAAATGTAAAAGTACGGGGGGGGGGGAGGGGGATGAAATGATGTTAGTCCAAAACCTCATGTAGGTAAACTGAAACTATCTTATTCGACTGCGAGATAATTGAGAGTCAGCATCCGGCGTTGCTTACAACAGATGTCAAATTTCCAGATCAGGCCTGTGTAACCCTTGTCGTGGACTTGGTAGCACCGTCCAAGGGTAAACAATCTCGATGCCAACTATCTTCATCACCTAAGGAACACACTATGACTAGACAACATTTTGTTTTAGGTGTAGTGTAACGCCTTGACCTTAATTGGTGCAGAACCAATAAATCATTGTTTGTTTATTGGTGCGGAACCAAAAATTACTAGGACCACCATTAACTCTCTTTTTCTATTTCTTCGATAGGCCGGCTCTAGGTGAAACCAATAAATCATTGTTTATTTTCTTTATTTATTCCATTCCCAGCCATAAAGTTATACTTGTATTCGAAAAATAGGAAAAAGAAAGAGAAGATAGATGAACTTTGAATATGTAAACCATATTTTCCTATATACTAATCTTTATTGTGATGGTTTTGCGTTTTTTGTAGGCCTCGGGTATAGGCCAAAATATAGCACCAAACTCCATAGTCTAGTACGTTTAGACAACTATCAGTGTTCTAACACTAAATGTCTTGAACACTTTACTATGAGTATTTCAAATGTTTGGTCTATGCTGCCCCTACTACAAGGCGATGAAGAAGTAGTGCGTGGCCGCAGAGCACTAATAGAGGATTTTGCCGGCGAGGGAGGTGGCGGATCTGCTCGTTCCCACATACTTGGGATATCTTTTTTCAAATAGCGCTCATTGATGGGGTTGAGGTGTAGCTCGTCGTCTAAGTCTCACAGGTGATAAGCGCCCTTAGGAAGGATGCGGTGGATAACAAATGGTCATTCCCACTGTGTGGACCACTTGCCATGCCCCTTTACCGTGTCACCAAATGGTAAGACCGCACGCCATACTACTTGACCCTCTATGAAACTACGGCCTTTAGTAAGTTATTAAAGGAACACGAGATTCGCTGCTTCTCCAACACCAGCTTGTTAAGTGTCACCACACGCTGTTCTAGTTCACTTCGACAATCACTACGGTGTCGTACTAGTTCACTTCGACCATTGCTGCTATGTTTGGGAAAGGTCACTACCAGAACAACTATTTTAGCTGACAAAGTTTTTTCATCGGCTAAACCCTAAATTTCGTTGGCCAAAGTCTTAGCCGACGAAACGTCGTCGGCTAAGAAGTCGTCGGGACAAAGCCGTCGGCCAAGACTTTAGCCGACGAAATTACTGTTCATCGTCGGCTAAAGTCATTTATTTAGCCGACAAAGAAATTTTTCGTCTCTTTATTTCTGGACTTTTGCCGACGAATTTTTGGACCTTAGCAAAGAAATTTTATTAAAATTCGTCGTCTATAGCTATTATTTTTATTTATTTATTTAACTTTATTAAAATTCGTCGGCTATAGTTATTTTTTTTATTTTTTATTTTTCGTTTTTACACTGATGGTGGAGCAGGAGAAGGAGGAGGAGCAGAGGAGGATCGGAGGAGAAGAGGAGGCCGTCGGATATAGGAGGAGAGAGAAGGCTAGGAGAAGGAGAGGAGAAGGAGGAGAATGAGAATGAGAAGGATTTAGAGGAGAAGGAAGGAAAAGGAGGAGGAGAAGGCTAGGAGAGGGAGAAAAGGAGGAGGAGAATGAGAAGGATTTAGAGGAGGAGGAGAAGGAGAAGGAAGAGGAGAGGAGGAGGAGAAGTACGTTGTTGCCGCCGGAGGAGGAGGATGAAGGAAGATGAAGAGGAGGAGGAAGGAAGATGAAAGATATAGAAAATTTTGACCTTTAGCCGACGAAATACCCTAATTTCGTCGGCTAAAGTTTAAAATTTTAGTCGGAAAAATTTAAAAAATTCAAAATTCCTACCAAAAATTTTGAATTTTGAATTAATTTTAGCCGATGAATTTTAATAAATTTCGTCGGCTATAGTTATTAATTAATTTATTTAACTTTAGCCGACGAAATTAGGGTAATTCGTCGGCTATAGTTATTTATTTATTTCTTTAACCTTAGCCGATGAATTACCCTAATTTCGTCAGCCATAGTTAATTATTTTATTTATTTATTTAACTTTAGCTGACGAATTACCCTAATTTCGTTGGCTAAAACCATAAACCTTATACGTAGATGCTTCAAACAAAAAAAAATCGTGAAATAAGATATGACCGGAATGGTGAAATGTGTCTACGGTTGAAAAATCACATAATTCCGGTAAAGTCTCGGTGCCGATAGTTGCGATTAATACAATTTAGGGGTTTGACTTCTGGGATTGACAGCCCGGATAAAGCCCTTAAATTTATCGGATCAAGTTGAATTTTTTACCATAGAAATATTTCAACATATTGATGATATCTGACAGTCGTATTTTTGTTTGTGAATTTTGATGACCGGAATACAACATGCCTATTATTTACCATTATTTATCCATATGGGAGCCCTATCATCGAGGGGTAAATGTCTCAAATTTTTAGATAGACAGTTGCGTCTCATCATGGTGAGAGTTTGTTGTGTTGAAGGTTCGACCAAAATACCTCATATAGGTGTAGATATGGACATTTTTGTGTCTTAAGTGTTTAGAAAAACTGCATTTTGAAGCATTAAACGAACTATGATGGCCAAAAAAGCTCATTTGTCATAGCATTGGCAATGAGTTTGACTCGTAGGGTCGTTCCGCTTCTAGATTGGTATCACAATAGTCAATCGGACACCAAAATATCCGTAGTGTAATTTTGTAACTAAAAGTACTTTAGCCAACGAAATACTCTAATTTTGTCGGCTAAAGTTCATAAACTATAGCCGACGAAAAAATTAGTTTAGCTGACAAAAAATTATTTCGTCGGCATGTTTTTGGTTATTTCTTCGGCTAAAGTTTTTTTCTGGTAGTGGGTTCGACATCTACGAGCGAAGCGACGCCACTAGGTGTCTCGAGGCAGAGCTCGCTGGCGTTCAGTTAATTGTAGCTTGACACAATTCTTGGTGTCATAGTTGTAGATGTCATGAATGGAGCAGTACTTTCTATCCTTTAGCTCCTCCTTGGTGGTGATCTTATGATCAAGCTTGACGTATTTGTCCTTGATCAAGTCATATAAGGCCAGATAGACATTCTTGGCATCGTACGTATAAGCTTCGTGCTCGGGCTTGGTCCGTAAAAGATTGGACTATGATTAGCTCTCGCACCGCCTTCAAATTTTTCAGCATATGAGCAACCGACTTGCCTATGAGTTTGACTGCGCTTATGTCGCCCTATTTTGGGTTGGTGAGCGCGTCGTCATACCCTTGGCGATAGTGATATTACATCGGACCTTACAACGCCAGCGCCCAACTATCTGGTTTTTTCCAAGGACTTAAGTGCAGTTAGAGGCATTACTCTTCTCGTCCACTTCGTTCAAGATCAGCTCATAACATCCAACCTTGTTGATGAGATCTCCCATTGAGGTGAAGCATTTTCCATGGTATTTCCTACGTTGACGATGGTCAAGTCCCCTAATGACGAGCTTTATGGCTTCCAGCTCAAGCAAGAGATAGTCACACTTCGACTGCTAGATCTTAAGTTGATGGAAGAAAGCAACGCCTGTCTCTATAAACTATTGGCACATCTGAGTGAGATCCAAGCCTACTTCAGGTTCAATTGTACCATAAGTTTCTCAGAACAAACTCTCCATGGTTGGCCAATCAGCCACCGAACCGGGTTTTAACCTTGAATACCAGTTGAAAACTGCTTTGTGATAAGTGCGTTTTACGCTATGTTTTTACCCTCATTTGTACCTTGTTTATTCCTTAGAAAGGTCATTTTTACTTATATTGAGTCAAAAGGGTTTTTTCTGTAGAGCAATGGCTAAAACATGTATTTATACAGAAATTTGTGCTTAAGTGTTTTAAAACCGATTTGGAACAAACACTTGGTAATTTTATCATGATTCACCATACCTTTACATTGTCATTTTTGATGAATTTGGTTTAATGTGTAGATGACATGTAAATGAGCATATGAGAACAAGAATCATGAAGATTGGATTCATGGAAGACAACAAGAGAGGCCATGGAAAAGAAGAAACTCCGAAACATAAGGTTTTGATCCGAGCAGAAATTTATAGAAACCTTATATCAACTTCGGAAAATCATATCTAAAGATCCAGGAGGAATCTGAGGACGAGCTATATATCATTGGAAAGCTACGGAAGTCTAGTTTTCAGATCTTCTTGAATCGCAGAATTTGGAGTTGAGATGAAGGAGTTATGATCAAAACAATGGACGGAGGTCAAGCTGCAAAACTGGGCAGTTTCTGCCAGTCTGTCCTTGCCGAGTTTGTCCATGATTTCGGCTGCCTATGAGCCCAAGAACTTGTGTAAGAGGCCTACATGGATCCAATAACATGTAGACGAGTCCAAGAAATCAGAAATCCAAGGTCCAAGTCGAAATCTTTGTCCAAAGATGAAAGGAGGAAACCAAGTCCAAGAAGGATTCCAAGTCCAACAAAGGTTGTGTCTCCTTGAAGCTCCCGAATTCCCTAGGGTTTTGTTCGAAATTTTCTGTATAAATAGACATGTATAGCTCTTAGTTTAGTGTCTTTCAATTGCTCTAAGCCTTAGTATAGTCAAGCTCTACCAAGAACCCTAAAACACACAAGCTGCCGCCGCCGCCAACCCTTGCTGCCAACTGCCATCTTCCGCCGATCATCCTTTCATCCTTTGCCGATCTATATAGGTAGGTTAAGGATGAATAATTCCATGGTTTATGTATTTTCTGTGTAAAAACAGTTTGTTATTATATATATGCGATTTGGTTTTCGGTTTTACATAATAAGCATGTTTATGAACTCTTCTTTGTGATTTGCATATGAATATGTTTGTTGTGTAACGATTTAGATTGCATGTTAGGATTATGATTTAGTTTAAGTTGTTTATGTTTGTGTTTAGTAGATGTTGAATTGATTTATTGCTTACCTGATCACGTAATTGAACCTGAAGATAGTCTAGGCCTGGATGTTTCTAAGGGGGGAGTTTAATCTGCCGTAGTAATCTAGGGTTGAGTTCACCGCGTCGGGTTCTCAATTGTAGTTGCTGCATAGGGTTGCTAGGGTAAGTGATTTACATGCTAATAGGATGAGTGACGACATACCTAGGATCATGTCTCCAACGACTCATGAACGGTAAGTGTATTTCGTGTTAATGTGATGCGCGTCGTAAGCATTGAACGGGATGACACATAAACTTAGGATGATGCGCGTCGTAAGTTCTAAGTTACTTGAGAAGTCTAAATAGTTGGAATTAATTTACATCTATGATAACATAAACGTATTAACTTGATCTGTCATAAAACTTATGTGTTTTCTAATCGGTGTTTGCTATATTTTATGCTTGAGTATTGATTGACATTGTATGTAAATATTTCTGTTTTGTTTTCTTTATATGTTTCGAACCACATTATAAATCCCCCATTTAAAAATCGTAAATATGTTTATACTTTTGCATTTGTGTATACTTGTATATTATGTGACAGATAATTGTATATGCTATGTATATGTGTATTTTGTATAAAATGTGTGAATATTACTAACGTTTTCGTTTTTGCAGAATATAAGTCCTTCCCTAGTGTCCCCGGCTAGAACGATACCCTACTTACTAATACTACACGATAGGGTTTTAAATTGCAGGTTGTTTAACTACGGCCTCGTCACTTTGGATAGGGATGTCCCAAAATGTTTCAACTTTAGGATGTTGTTGTTCCCGTATTGACTGCACTGGACCTTGAACCAGGTTATATGTGTCGCAGCGTCCTCATTGGTTTCCATATAAAAGGTTGTAAAGACGATATTTTTGAACCCTTGAGAAAAAAGGTATTCCTCTATATTGTCTGGGTAAGGGGTGCGATAGTGTAGGTTCGCGTCGTCTCATCCGATCTACTCTTTTACTATTCTAGATATGAGATGGCGTAATCCTGTCACTATTATTGGAGAGGAATATACACCGTCATCCAGCCAATGTGGAGACTAGTCATTGTTAGAACTGGGTCATCTTGTGTCCCAACACTAGAGAAGAGGCTAGCAGTCCTTACTGGGTTGTATTAGGGATACGGGTCCCTAGTGGGGGTATAGACAAAAACCCTTTCGTTCTATTAAGAATCATGCTGAATTGCGGGGGATTTTGAGCTCCTGTCTTACTATGAGCCCGTGAACGAGCATTAGGCGGGGCATACTTTAGAGCGCGGATCGTCTCATCTAGCTGGAAAAGACTCAAGTATATGGCTTCCTGCTTGTTCTTGACCTCATCCCTGAACTCGGCTAGCCAATCCTGATTGTTCTTGCTTCTAAAGAAAGAAGCATCGTGTTGCTTCTTCAAAATCTCAGCCTCGGCCTGTTCATCGAGGCGGATTTGGTGGACCTTAAGGGTCTCTCTCGATTTTCCCTTATGTTCGATATGTTCACCAATAGCGGAGCCAAAATCTTCGTATAGCTGTTCAAAATACACTTGTTCATCGAGGCGGATTTGGTGGACCTTAAGGGTCTCTCTCAATTTTCCCTTATGTTCGATATGTTCACCAATAGCGGAGCCAAAATCTTCGTATAGTTGTTCAAAATCCACTTGTCCTGCACCGCGAGTATCTACCTCGGTCTTGAATTGGCTAGTGAGATTGTCCACTTCAAGGGTCTTTTCTGCTTCAGCCAACACATCGACTCTTTCGACGAGGACGTCAATATTAATGTTGTTAACATTCTTTAGTGCGGAAACTCTAGAGAGGGTGGCCTCATGAGCTGCCCTTCGGTTAGCCACCCTCTGTACGAGCCTTTCTACACTCATAGGTGTATCAGCTGCATTGAAGACAGGGCTACCCCGCGGTCTAGTCATGTCATGTTCGTAAAGCTGATTGTCAAATTTCTCCATCACTTGCTCAAAGTTCAGAGCTCAACAAGTCGCGTTATTATGAGGATTGAACTACGAAATTTTGTGTTTGGAACAGTTAGTGCGCGGCTTGTCGTATATTGAACCGCCTGATTTCCCAATGATGCAAGCGAAGAAAGATGGACTACTCCCTGTTCCACTGGGCGTGCAATTGTTTTGGTCTCGCTTACAGCGAGAGCGAAGATAGTACAAATATGGAAATTAAAGTGTAGAAAATAAATTACACTAAAATTAAAGAAATTTAGGGGCGTGCCACCGTACAGATGCGGAAAAAGAATGGATGTGCAACTCCTAGCTTCGCGTCAAGCTGATGGGTTTTAGGCATACCTCAAGAGGAATAATTTACAGGTAGCTGTCTACCTTATATCGATACTCACATCAGGTGAGCAGAGCTTTCACTAAGAAGGGGAGCAGAATGCTGCTTAGGGCCGCGCATCGAGGATGGTTTAAAAGAACCGGTTTTATCTTGCTAAGGCGTGGATCTTTAACGTCTAGGCTTGTATCGATGAGATCGAGTTGTTGTTTGTATTCGAATAATAACCTGATAAGGATCCAAACTAACCAATCTAAGTAGGTTTCTACCACTATAGCTGCACAAAGTTTCATTTTATTTGGCAACAAAACAAATAGACTACGCGGTTCCAGTCACAAGTGGAATTCGCATTGGTCACTAGTACTGACCTGTTGTTTATCGTAAACTTACTAGTTTTTGACGTGGACTCAATCACTATAGTACTGTTTACACACGCGAGACGACATTGTCCATGAAGAACATTGTCTCACCTACTCCTATTATCTCAGGCCGCAACCTAAAATATTTATTTTTTTAGTAAATGGTATTGGCCCAAACGTTGCCCACAACTTTTAATTAATTAACTCTAGACCCAATGCTAATTTGGACTCAAAACAGGGCTGGTAAACAAACTTGCTCTTCTGTACGTCGCCCTATCCCCCAGTTGGGATGGAAAACAAGCCAGTCAGATTCCCAGCTACCTGAGACTAGGGTTAGGGTTTGCAAAAGAGGTCTCCCCTAAGTGAAATACCAGAGATGCCCTTGTTGCTGCCACCACCGTCTCCCTTCTACCTAGAGCCGTCTGCTCCGCAGTTGCTGCGTCCTCATTCAGTTTTGGTCCTGAATAAGGCAAACCAACATGTGTGACGAGTCCACAGTTCACACATCTACCAAACAATCTTGCATACTTGAAATTACAGCAAATCTCCATGCCATCTTGTATACTTGAAATTGCAGTGAATCTCCACGCCATCATCGAGCGTATACCACCTTTTCAATGGCAACGATTTGTTCAAGAGTATCTCAACCCTAATTATCAGCTTCCCGACCTTCTTTGTCGTCTTATCATATTCTTTGTTGTCCCTAATTGTGAATCCGATTATTATCATCACCCGCAGAGATCGATTTGTCAGCGGTATGTTCAACAGGGTCACCTAGTAAGACGACATCACCACAGGGAGCGACGCCATGTCAGCCACACCTTCATAGAAAGATAACGCTATTGAAGCCCTGTTGAATCCCAAAGGTCCTCCCTTCCAGATTTGATCCCTATCTTTTGGATCCGAGAGAGTGACTAGGACCCTCTTCCCCTCAACCTCCTCAACTTGTAGTGTGTCATCGGTCTGCCAAGTCGTCTGGAGCATCCCCAAGAAACTACGCATCTTGTAGTCAAGAGTTTTCACAACATAAATACTTCATGTTGTCGTAGCCCCTGACGTACCCTGAGATGGCCACAAGTCCACCGCCCTTCGTCCCTCTACTAAGGCCAGGGAGGAGGCTAGTCTCGCCGCCATCGTATCCATGGAGTCCGTTGACATAGTTGCTCAGAAAACCACCTAAACACTAACCCTAGAGAGAAAAGGAGGCGGCTTTGCTTTTTGTGGATTAATTCCTAATTGTTTTACCAACATCTCACTTACTAAAAGGTAAAGTAATAATTAAAAAAAATAATAATCAAACTTTGTAACAACATTTTCATACTTCATGGTGCATTATGTAACATCTAATCTATCAGGTGAATTGTTGCTCACTGTTTTAGTTTTTCGCATCTCTTAACGACTTCTGGTTCACAATCGATTTCTATATTTTTCACTTCGTTAAAATGAGAATAACTAAAACCTAAATGTAGACTCGAACAATTCAAAATTATTAACACCGGCCACGTAGCAAATTCATTCGATGTACAGGAAATGTTTCTGTCTAGCCTGTAAACTAGGTGAAAATGGCTTTGCGATAATCTCAGACCATAAAAAAGATGATTAGGATAATCGGCATTTACTGAGTTGAGAGCAAGAAAACACTTTGATAGCATCTGTTTCTGTTCCATCTATCCCCAACTATAAATTAGTGGCATCTCTACCTGCTTCTCTCTCTCTCTCTCTCTCTCTCTTCTTGTTCGGTAATAGTAACCCAACACAACAATCAGGCAGCAGATCAGATCCGAAGAAAGTTTATCAGTCCATCTATCAACTGATTGATCAGTCAATCCCATCAATCAAATCACAAACTCAATAATCGTAGAAAGTGAGTTTTAGAAGAAGAAGATATCATTAAAAAATGTCTGCTGCTGCCTCTTCCAACACTGTCTTTTCATCACCGGACCACCTCTCCCCCTCCGATCAGCTCTGCTATGTTCACTGCAACTTTTGTGACACTGTCCTCGCGGTAATTCTACTACTTTCTCACCCCTCTTCTATCTCTTTCTGTCTCTCTCGATCTCTCTTCCTCCCCTACGATTTTTGTTCAGCTAGTTGTATGGAAATTTTTTTGATTCGATTAGATTGGTTCCTTTGCTTCATTGTTGTAGTTTCATTGTTTAATTGCTTGTATCTAAATTCTGGGTTGTGATGTATGTGTTGGTGTTCGACGTTTAGGTGAGCGTTCCTTGCAGCAGTCTGTTCAAGACTGTGACGGTCCGATGCGGCCATTGCAGCAACCTTCTCTCTGTTAACATGCGGGGCCTTCTTCTTCCTGCTGCAGCTAACCTCGGACATTCTTTCATCACTCCTCAGAATCTCCTGGTATGTTTCGGTTGTTCTATAACATTGCAGAATATAATACTCATCTTAGTTCTAGCTAACTGCTTTCTTCATCCCTCATCTCCTGTATATCCGTGCTACTAGCTAGGTTAGTTCTTAATTATATATGCCTATGTTGGAACAATGTATAATTGTATGCTGAGAGTTTTGTATGTGTTTGATGATATAAATCAATTCACAAAGGTGATCTAACGTGCACAAATGTAGCAGGAGATCCGAAACGCCCCATCAAACACGTTCACCAGTCAGCCTAACATGATGATGAACGAATCATTTATGCCGATGATTCGAGGAGTTGAGGACATACCTAAGCCTCCACCTGTTGTTAACAGACGTAAGAGACAATCTTTCATTGTGATATTTTTCACCCAACTCGATCATGCCTCTTGCAATCTTTTTCTTTCTTTTGTATCCCCACTCAAATGGCTTTCTGGGTCTATACCTTTTCGTATTTGCCTCAATTTGTATGTCTTTTGTAAGTATAAGAGAAATGTCTTTGTTTTTCTGAATCCTTATCGATCACTTTAGCCTTTTTGATAAATAGCAGCTTTCTCAGCCTTCTTTGCCAATCACAGAAAAAGTTTTTGAAAAAGTAGAATCCCTGCTTTAGAATTCATGAGCTTACTCTATAACAGTTCCCAAGGTTCGATTTTAACAGAGCTTAAGGCAATGGCAATAATATTTTTCAGCATATTCCTTTTATTCATGTGTAGCTTTCTTCTTTCACGTGTTTTTCCAGAGTCAGTATTCACTCCTTAGTTGTGGCCATATTCACTCTATCATATATGCAAGGCTTACTCTTTTGCTTCATGAGCTTACCTTCTAACAGCCCCTTCAAAATTTCGAAATTTTGAAGGAAACATCGAGTCTATACTTGACCCTCATCGATCAAGATCTATATGAAGTAATGGAAACACCCTAAATCAGGAGTATATATCCTAGAATTTGTATGATCATCGGCCTTGTATCTTTATCCTAAATGCAGCTAGGCTATGGACATATGAGATTGTATTACCTGTGATTGAAATTTACTAGAAAAGAAAAATATGAATTGCCAGCGAAGTGATTATAATGTGTCTTTCTATTTTTGTCCCTAATGAATGTGGCCAGCTCCGGAAAAGAGACAGCGAGTGCCATCTGCCTACAATCGCTTCATTAAGTAAGTACTGGATTCATCAATTAGCTTTCCCCTCCTTCCATCCGTAGCTTAATAGTTATTCATGTTGTAATTACGTACTCAGGTCCTGTTTATATCGATGAGCGCAAGTATGAGATTTGTTAATATTTCATATGACTGTAGGGAAGAGATCCAACGTATTAAAGCTGGGAACCCTGATATAAGCCACAGAGAGGCCTTCAGTGCAGCTGCCAAGAATGTAAGCCGCGACAGCGTATTTCCTTTGTATTTTACCCGGCTAGGGTTTCGTTTCATCACTCAATGTATTTTAGCTACTGCAGATACCTAGCTAGGGTTCTTTTCTCTGTGTTTGGATTCATGCTTCTTACTAGTTGTTGTTTGACTTTAGATAGATTTCCAGAAGATTTATCTGTTAGTTTTTGTTTTGATGCATTTGTTTTGCTTCTGTTAGTGGGCCCATTTCCCTCACATCCATTTTGGCCTGATGCCTGATCAACCCGTGAAGAAAGCCAGTATGCTCCAGGTAAAGATAAACCCTAGTTTTACTTAATCCATTTCATTTGTATATTGAAACCCTAATTTTAATTAGCTACCTCTCATTATGTAATGTTAATGCATGCATGCACTGGTTGGGAACCCTAATGTGTAATTCTGGGTCTGTGCAGGATGGAGAGAACATTCTCATCTAAGACAATGGATATTTCAATGCTGCTTCCAATTTGGACGTCTCCCCCTACTAAGAACAATTAGTGTTTCCTATTTCGTCTGCTTGATATGGCCGGACTTCAACTACTGGTAATAGGGAATCTTATGAATCCTAAGCTTCATTATAAGTAGACTCCAAAAAAATTTGGGTTGCATGGTTAATTATGATACGAGTGGCGACTGGATCTTGTTCAAGCTTAAGATTTAATTCTCTATTGAACCCATATTGTGAAAAAAAAACTTTTTTAAGGAAGGTATAATTATGGTCACTACACTACAACAGGAAATGTCATCAGCGACAACCTTAAGTTAACAAAAAAAGTCTGCATTTCTTGTTGAATTGAAAATGCGACGAAATTGGGTTGTCGCTTGGTTACCAATTGTCAAAAGTGACGAAACTGAACGGTTGTCGGTTTTTGCATATGTGACGTTATTAGTTCCTCGTATATCAGATATTGTGAGAGACATACTTGTGTCACCAATAACCATATGTGAGACTTTTTATCTGTCACTATTTTGAATATACGAGGGTTTAGTTATGTCGCTTATTTAATATGTGAGGCTTCCATGTACGTTGCATTCTCAATGTGAGACATAATTTGTTCCTCGCATATGACATTTTTGAGACATCTATTTGTGTCGCAAAATGTAATATGTAAGACGTTATGTTTGTCTCATATACTTTCGTTAAGGAACCAATTGTCTTGCATACTGTCAGTGCGGCAACTGTCTAATTTTTCGCTTTAGACAATCAGTAAAACACTTTAAGCGACAACCCAAAATTGTCGTATTTTTAATTAAACGAGAAATTTAGAATTTCTTTTAACATCAACATATTTGTCGAAAATAGAAGATATGTAGTACGAATATTCTATGAAAAAATAGGTAATTCATAACTAAAATTGAAGAAAAACTCGAACCACAATAAATTATGTTATATATAGGGTACTGGCGTACTGCTATAGGGCCTTATTAAGACATAGCATTTTTAGTCTTAATCCTATATGTCATGCAATGTTACATTGACACATCATCAGTTTAAGAAAATAATGTTAGGTCATTTTTAAGTAAAAATATAATTTTATCATCCACAATTAATTTTAGTTTCCTTTTCTATAGAGATAATTTAGTTACCTTAAATGAACACTATTAAATTTAGTTTCTAATAGAGTATAACATTATAATAAATTATCTGATTATAGGGTCAAAATTAAGATTATATAAATTTATTTTCATGTTTGTGAATCAAAATTCAATTTTAAACTTTTTGATTCATCATTCATTTTCAGTTATATAATTAATATAGATACATAAAGAAGTACAATATTCATATACATATTGTACATTGATCAAAATATATACATATATTCATCGAATAAATATATGAATATATACTTATATTTATCAAAATTTAAATATAAAATACATAATAATAATAATAAATAAATAAAACCTCTAATCACATTCTCTTTTGAATGAATTATATATATGAACCTTTTTTGGAAAAAACTATATATATATATATTCAAACAAATTCATATTTTCGAACAAGTATATTTTGAAGTGTGTATATATATATATATGTATGTATACATTCACATCTTGTATTATATATTTAATGTTTTAATTTAAGCATGAATGAAAGAAAATGACTTTAGAAAATAATTTAATATAGAATAAAGATAAAAATAATCTATAATATTAGATTTGCGAATGGTGTGATTGTATTTTTACTTAAGAATGACATGACATGTTTTTGTCAATTGATGATATATTTATGTGACATGTCATGCCACCTATGATTAAGGTCACAAATCTTCGACCTTAATAAGAACTAGAATCATTTTCCATATATATATATATATATATTATAAAATACAGAAGAGATTCATTTCTTACCAAAAAAATACACAAGAGGTTTATAAGCTTCAAATATGTCATATGCCGTATATCTTTATACAAGGGGTAACTATCTAAATTGTTCTTAAAAGATACTACTAAATTAGAAGGCATGTTAACCATATCGATTCTTCATCATGTTCATGCTAGCTTCTAGTCTTCCTCCATGACCAAACCACATCACTATGATTACGATCCCGTTCCCTCATGTCTCTATATCACCTCACCTTGAAAATCTGAAAAGACACTGATAATAAAGTTTAATATATACGAGTAACCGAATGGAGAAGCATAGATCATAAAAATAGGGTTACGTATTAGATTGTTGATCAGCTGTAAACAGAGTTAGTAAATAAATTGTAAGTAATGCTAAGGAAAAATGTAATACAATCAGCAAGTGTTGACACAGAATCCTATGCCCATCACACTTCGATCAGCTACGGAAAGGAAATTAACATATCGAACTTCCACTGATCTATTCTGATCTGGTCAAATTCCCAATCACTAGAACATTCTTTCCCAAAAGCCCTGCAGTATATTTTGACGAGTGATCAACAGTTTCTTTCCCCTAGATAATGATTAGAGATTCAAACAACCACGATTAAGTAGACGGAATCATAAGCCACTAGAGCACAATATGAAGCAATACTTTCAAAAACTTGAATAGGAAGACTACAGAATCAGCAATATAGTCCAAGACTAATCCGAGATCTAAAAATATATAAAAGAATGCATATGAATTAAGGGGAATGCACTCTAAAGATAGCTAGACCAATCGCAGATTTAAAGATATAATAACCCATCAATATTAAGGTAGAATAAGTCATTTTCTCTCCCAAGAGATCAAAGTGAGATCCTCCGACAATGAAGAATAAAACAAAAGCCGATCCGATATATATAAACAAAAACCCGAAAAATTTAACACAGAAAAAGACTAAACACAAGATTTAGAGATCGATGATACATTCTTGGTATAGAGGAAGATAGTATACATGCAAAACCATACCGCCGGACAGTCATGGAGAGATGCAGAAGAAAAGACGGAGGAGTCGGCGATTTTTGTCTGGGAAGAAAGGAAGAGGAGCCTTTTAGCATTTTGCTTTGGCTTCTAAACAAATCCTAATTCATCAAAGACAAAAAAGGGAGAGTGAAATTTGCATTCTCTAAATTACAAACCACACTCCTCTTCATTTTTATAATAATTTCTTGTTTGTGCAGTCTTCTCTGTTCCAATTTTGCCCTCGTCTTCATCGTGTTGAATTTTCAGTAAAGTAGTCCCATGGCCAGCTCAAGGCCAGTACTCGAACTGTCGAACACCACACGATCCTCTTGAATGACCCCAAGCAGTCATGGCCGGGACACTCGAGAATCCAAAATTTAATCAGTTCAAAAACCCAGAAACTGACATCTGCTTGCAAATCGAATTTGGATGGGTGTGATTTGATTTTGTATGAGTGCTTGATTCGATGTCAAAGCTTGTATATGGAGCAGGTGGGAAAGAGAGGCCTAATTGAACACAATCTTAACTATCCCTTGACAGACCCCTTTTGATGTTGAGATGAGACCAAGTTTATGATAGAGCATCCATGTGAGCAGAGGTGAGATATTCCCTTAAAATTTGAAACCCAGTTTTTTTTCTCTGGTGGGTTTTATGGGTTAGCCTCTTGGAATTCGAATATATAATTCTTGTTATTTGATAATAGCCAATATTAATGGCTTGATGTTAAGTTTATTTCACTCACAAGATCTGTGCATCTTTGATGCTTCTTCTTTAAGATTGCTAAGGTTGATACCCTCAGGCGTTCTTGTTCTATTCATTGTTTTGCACTAAAAAAGTAAAAAGTTTCGCTACTGCTTCATTCATTATTGATTCTATTTCTTACAGTAAAGGAAGTGGTCGTCCTCTATCTCGTCATGATGAAAATTAAGAATCAACTTGGGTATTTTAGATTGATCTCCAGTTTGAGATGACCCCAGATATAAAACCCATTGATTACGAAGACAGAGTATTTGAACCTTACTGCCGTTGACACTGAAACAGTGAAATATCACCACGAGGAAGACAAGGGCAAAATTGGAACACAAAAGACAGCCCAAACAAGAAATTATTATAAAATTAAGAAAAAGTAGTAATTTAGAAAGGGTAAATTTCACTCCCCAAAATTTTGTCTGTGGGAAACGACACACTATGTTGCCTTTAATAAGAGATGATTTTCAAGGCTTATTAATTTTTTATTTTCCTATTTTACTATTTGATCCTTTTTCGTAATATGGTTCATATTGTATCACTATAAGGGGTATTCATGTAAAAATGATTTCGTTATCACTAAGGAATGATTTTTACGAGAAATTCACCATAAGGAGTATTTGTCTTACCTAAATCTGTCTTGAGAGTATTCTAAATAAATAAATAGTATAAAAAAATCTGTCTTAAGAGGTTTTACCTGATCTAGCTAGACTCACAATGAAGGAATTTCGTCTCACCCAATTCCCTTTTGAGAGTTTCACCTCAACTAGATCCGCGTTAACCACCACATGTAGTCGAGTTTGTAAGAGCTTTGGTGTGAAATTTCTATACCCAGATTCGAATCCTCGCGACACTAATTTAAGTTAAAAATAGTTATACTGTTGTTGATATTCTAAAAAAAGGATCCACCTTGATTATAACTTAAGAAAAATTCAAGTCATACCTCACTTATTTATGACTTAAGAAAAATTCAAGCTATCATGTACACATTAAAACGAAAAACTATTGCAGTGTGTTTGGATACAGGTGAATTCTCGAAAATTTAATTACAAATAGGGATTTCTCAATTTTGAAGGATTAATTCTCTTGTTTGGTATTATCAGATAAGGAATTTGAAATTTCGATGGAATTGAAAACGAAGGAATTTGTTGTTTAAATATCTCAGTTGAAATTCCACCAAAATATGTGTCATTTACAAATTCTTTTGATGGATCCATTTTTATTCCAAAACAAATCTTTTTAAAATTTTATTTTATAAATTCATTTCAAACTTTCTTAATCTATCACACATTCCAAATTTCAAATAGACATATCCAAACAATGAATATTGCAATTAATGAATCTCAAATAATGGAAATCTAAATTCCATCATTTTAGAATTTCATAGGAATTTGGAAACCTCTCCTCCAAATGCAGCATTGAGGTTCTCGCCTGATTGACTTTTTACAAGAAAATTAAAGTTGTCACATTAACATTAACCGACAACTTATAAAAGTTGTCACTTAATTTATTTCAGTGAGGAAGTTCAAGTTGTCACATAAACGTTAAGCGACAACCGGTATAAAACGTCACGTAATAAGTCTTTTACAAGAAAATTAAAGTTGTCACATTAACCTATGCTAGTGAAAATTGTTGCTTAATTTAGTTTTTTGTGAGGAAGATCATCTTGTTACATAAGCATACATTAAGCGGCATCACGTAAAAGTTGTCGCTTGTTTAATTTTTTGCAAGGAAGTTAAAGTTGTCACAAAGACATAAACGGACAATAAATATAGATCATCACTTAATCAATCTTTTGTGAGGAATTTCAAGTTGTCGCATAACCATTAAGTGACAACCTGTTAAAGTGGTCACCTGATTGATTTTCACCGAGGAATTTAAGATTGTCAATAAAAATTAACTGATAACTGATGAAAATTGTCGCTAAATCAGTCTTATGCGACAAAAATTTAGTTGTCATAAAAACATTAACCAACATTTCGCAAAAGTTATCGCATAAGATCTCTGGTGACCTATAAGATTAAATTAATATAGGCTCTTTCTTTGTCGCTTGTTTTAATTTTTCTCCCCCTCAATAGATTTGTATCAATGTTTATATCTGAAATGGCGAATGCGAGCGAGCAGTGTCAAAAATTGTAAAATTAAGGTAGAATTTGGAATCAATTTTCAACTCTACGAACGAAAACTGTAAAAAGTTTAGCTATATATATATATATATATATATAATGTACTGGCCGTCTGCCACGGCCCCATTTAATTGTTTGAATCTCGGCATTGCATCAACACGTCTTCCACTCTTCCTTAACGTTTTTGGGTAAGAACCCTAAACTAAGGGCATTCACAAGTACACAACGGGCATTGTTATTTCTAACTCGGAAGGTTTGCATCGATCTCCGAAGATTCCTCGGGTAAAAGAGACGACGAATCTTAAAAGGCTAAGAAACTAAAGAAACAGTTTTGTCTAGCTTTTAAGGTACCCCGAGCCAAGGGTCAGGCCTTGCAAGGCCTAGGGGTCGGACAGATAGGAACTCGACCTTAACCCTAGCAAATGCTATTGCTATGGACTATCCGGCTCTATTGATCGGTATATAGGTGAAGATTGAAGAGTTTATACATATATAGCCGTTGACTTGAGGGATTGAGCATGGATAAGCTTCACCCACTTTGTACTATGATCAGTTACAGCCGTCTTAAGTACATACATCATCATATGTGCACACAATCGATAAACACATGTTAGAAATGCATATATCTCAGTCATAGGACACATATTATAGTAGCCAGAAATCTCATCTACACAAATTTTTCTCTAAGTCATCCATTAAGAATAACCATTAAAGTATTTATTTTGAATTGACAATACTTCTATGTCTTGGAGTAAAATTATATAGGACAAATTACTGGTAACTCCATAAAATTATATGTACTCTACAGTTTACTTTATTAACTTTTAATTGCAACAATTTACTCCAACAACTTTTCAATATCCTACAGTTTAGTCCATCCGTTAACTTTCCGTCCATTTTGTCGGTTAACTATTTTTAATTTAAATTTCTGGATAATACTAACTTTTCAAAAATCAATTAAAAATAATTCCGAAGTCCAAACGATACTCCAAAAAATCTTGCAAACTAGTAACGACGTCTAGTTTAATCCTATGGGCTCGAAAGACAGGGAGAAGGCGAAAAAGTCTTCTGAAGAGGTGACAGTTCCTGCTCCTCCCTTGCACACCCACCAACAAGGAGATGGCAACAACCCCTTCCACCCCACCCTCCTGTTATCCAGGAAGTCAGCGACAATGACGCGCCTGATGATGAGCCCAATATCGTCGAGAGCAATAAAAGAAGGGACAAAGATGTCGCTATTGCAGCAGGGAAAAGAAGCAGGCCCGTAAGAGCGCTTCAGAGAAAGGTGGTGGCTTATCTACCATCCAGCCTTCTAGCTCTAAGCCAACGAAGTCTGCTAAAGAGCGAGTTGCGTTATCGACTGATAAATCTGCTGAAAAGAGGGATCCCTTGCATGACCAGACCACGTGTTTCTTGGCAGATGGGCTCATCCTTCCTAGTGGTGAAAGCGTTTTCCTAGGCTCTGTCGTCCGATAAACTTTTGGTCTAGGCGTTCTGTCAATTCACTAGAGTGGGAGTGTTGAATCACCCAGAATAGAAGGAAGAAGATACTGTAGCTGCCGAAAAGGACGGGTTGATGGAAATCCTAATCAACTATTTCAGGATGTTACACATAACTGGAGGGGTGGAGTCCTCACAAGCTCGCCATCTAAGGGAGGTGGAGCAGGGGTAGGTAGCCACTAGGAAAGGGTTGGGGCAGTGAAAGTTTGTCATGCTAAAGTATCTGTTGACCTCCTTGATCGAGAGGAAAAGCTAAAAAATGTCGCTGCTAAATCATTGGAGGACGACACAGTAGTGGCATCGATGCAGACGGAGGTCAAGCGCCTAAGTCGCCTTCTGGCCTCCTCCAAGCAGGAGGTGGAGTCCCTACAGCACGCCCTAGCCTCTAAAGAGAAAGAGGTTGAGTTTCTGCAGCACACCCTTGTCGTTAAAGAGAAAGAGGTGGAGGCCTAGTCCCTGATTATAAGGTGAGATTGAGCAGGGCTATTGAGAATGTTGTCGTTGTCAAAATAAAGGAACTCTCTGATATCAGCTGCATCGATTATGACAAGTAACTGGCATGGGAGAAGGCACAGAGCTCACAAAAGGCTCAGTCAACATCGATTCTCATTTCCCTCAAGGAAATCAAGGTATAAATGTTCATTCTGCTACTCTTTTATCATGTGATAGTGTAGATCAGACTCAAACCCTGAAACTCCTTCACCCACTCCACAGAAAGAGATCAGACGGTGACGTCTACTGCGACAGAGGAGGACAGTGAAGGAGGGTTTGCCGAGTGAAAGGGCGAGTTCAGAGAGGGATAGAGGGAAGGGATAGTAGGCGTCTAACTGTTCAGACTGCCTACTTAAATCCCCTTTTTGTTGTTTGATGTAAAAGCGTGGCTATGTTTAATGTATTCGATAATTTCCAAACAGCATTATATATTTGATAACTATATATGCTTTGTTTTGCGCACTTATGGTTTTACACATATTTGATGGTTCGTGCTTGCACACGCATCAATTAACCCTGTACACAGTCATTGTCATCGTATAAAGCAAGTAAGGGTATCGTTCTAAACCGGGGATCCAACCACAGGGTAGATCCATCTAATCTAATCAAAGATGTCGAAATAAACATAGAATTTTAAAGATTTGGAGTTTGTATTTTCGGAAAGATGCAATGAAATAAAGTCCTATATTACTTTTATACATATATACATGTGATCGATCAACAATTACACAAACCAACACCAAACAACAATGCAAGAATATAGAAAACAATTTCTAATCTCATATCAATCTATGCCGAAATACCTAAATCATGCTAGAATCGAAACATGCACATTAGGTTCCTACGTGGTTCCTAAGCCATTAGATGCATTCGAAATCGACTACTTGTTTCATTCGAAACCTTTCACACATCCATGCTCAACGTATCAAACACGAAATCTAACATACTAATTCACTTATGCAATTACGTATCACACAAATAAACTAACATGTTCATTAGCACCATCTAAATCCAATTCTAGCATGTAATTTTCGAACACAACAAAGAACACATCAACCTATCCACTACGTGTATCAAAATCATGTAATTCTTTGAAGGATTAACTAATGCAACATCAACTACTTGTCTTAATCACACGTTAATATTATGAAGCACATCGAAAATTAATAAAACCAAACACTAGGAATTCTCGGCATAGACTTCAAATCCTTGATTAAAAACTAAAAACTATAATTCTTACATCATTCAAAAGTACTTAATATCTCATAGACAAGAATTAAATCGTACTTAAACAAAAACCTAAATATCAACCATAACAAAGACATACCAATTCGAAAATAGCAGATGAATACACTTTAAAATATTCCTACGTGGTCTATTCTTCAAGTGCACGGAGATCCTCGGCTACGTGCTTCGGATCAAAGGATGGAGTATGGAAATCGGAATTGGGGTCTTTGAATGGTGATGGAATTTTCGGCAGCTGCTTTGGCTTGAGTTTGCAATGTTGATGATCCCCTAATACGAGCTATCCAGCCCCTACTTATACAGAAACATTGAAGAGAAACCCTAGCTGACTCGGTTTCCTTATTGCTCAATGATTCCTCCTTCAATGCAGCTTTTTATCCGAATTTGGACTCCTTCTTCTGATTCCTTGGACCTTCCTACATGTTTATGGATTCATGTAGGCCTCATGTACGAAATCTTGGGCTTTGATGGCAGCCAAAACCAGTGATAGGTCCAGCAAGGTCAGCTTTCCCGGTTTGACCGGAAAACCTTACACTTAACCAAAATATGGCTGCCTTGATGCTTCTTCGTATTTTTCTTCTTTTGTCCAGCTTCCTAACACTTCATTAAGGTCTTGATACATCTCTTGACAAATTTGGGAAGCCTTTTGGTGAAGAATCATCTCCCAAAACTCGTTAGACAACTTAGGCAGTTTCTGCCCAGTTTTGCAGCCTGACCTCTGTCCACTATTTTGCTCATAACTCCTTCGTCTCAACTCCGATTGCTGCGATCCAAATGGGGTTAAAAAGTAGACACACACAGCTTTAATTCCATATGTGGCACGCCTTCTAACTCCTCCTGGATCTTGAGATATGATTTTCCAAAGTTGACGTAGGATTTCTGCTCGCGAGTAAGATTTCATTCGCGGGAGAGTTTCATTCGCGAGAGAGTTTCATTCGCGAGACTGACCTCCGGTCATTGTTTCCGGCATAACTTCTTCTGTAGTGCTTCAATTGACGTGATTCCAAGTCCCAGCGAAACTAGACTCGAAGACCTTTCAAATGGTATATGGCACGTTTTCCAGTTCCAAGTATTTCGTCAGATACAGCCCCCGAAAGATCAGACACAGTAGCAGCAAAACTTCTTCAGTCCCTGGAACATTCTCTTCTCGGACTGCCAACTCTGGCATCGTTCGCAAGGCCTTCCCGTGCTCCAATTGACCTGAAATTTTAACACAATGTATTTCAGCAACCAAAGATTATATTCCCAATTTTTCATGCACTTCCACCATGTTTAAGTCACTGCGAATGCTCTTACAAAATCCTTGAAATCACACTTTTAACACTTAGCCAATTTTCTCAACACTTTAGCACATTTTACCAAAAACTCTTCCAAAACAACATTAAACTATATTATGACTCAATCTTAACCTAAATAGACTCAACAAAGCATAAACAAGAGTATTTAGCACATAATAACGTCACCTTTTAGGCTCCTATCAATATTCATTTTATAAATTTGGATATCCATTATTTTTGTGGGAATGAAATTGCTAGGAGTATTATTTTGTTCTTAGTGCTTTAAGCGTCTTTGACAAGATTAAAACACTAGCTTAACAATAACTTAGATAATATCTCGTTTCATTCGTAAATGGCGTTAAGCCAGATCACATAAATATGAATATGGTTACACCAGATTAGTGATGTATTTAGGATAGAAAATATGTAAAGGAAACACATGGTTTATAGTGGTCAACCTTCCTTTCAGTGAGTATATAAAGCTACGTCCACGTAAATATAGTAAAAATAGAGGGTTCACTTGCAACATCGATTTACAGCATAGACTAACTTAATTTGAACAATGAATTAAGCATACTGTGAATAACATCGTCTAAAGTGTTGTGTATTCCACGAGTGTGTGGAGACATTTCCGCCCTTATCGTTGAAGTAGAACGTACTTGGGCCAACTGCTTCAGCAATTTGGTAAGGTCCCTCCCAAGTTGGGTGTAGCCTTTTGGCTTTTGGGATGACTTCCTTCATCACCCAGTCTCCCACTTGAAAGTTCTTGTGTCGTACTCTTTTATTGTAATAAGTTGTCTCATTCCGCTTGTTTTGTAAGTTGTGAAGGTGGGTTTTATTTCGGTTTTTCTCTAACAAATCTTTGTCGAGGAGAAGGCCCTCATCATTAGTGGTGTTATCGAACAGCTCGGCTCTGGCAGTTGGACACATAATCTTCATTGGGAGGACAACCTCAGTGTCATATGTGAGACAGAATGACGTTTCCCATGTTGTATTTGTTGGGGTTGTCCTTAGTGCCGACAATACTTCTGGAAGTTTCTCCTCCTACAGTCCCTTCCAGTCGTATAGCTTCTTTTTTAACAGCGTTTTAATTTTTTCGTTTGCTGCCTCAACCTAATCATTGGTTTGTGGGTGTGCTACAAAGACAAATTTAATCTGAAGACCCTTTATTGCTGCCCAATCAATCATCTCTTAATTATTGAACTAGGCTTTGTTATTTGTGATGATTTTGTTTGGAACACCAAATAGACAACATATGTTCTTCCAGATAAAGCTCTTTACCCTGCCCGTGTTGATCTTTACTAATGTCGTTACCTCAATCTATATAGTTGTGTAATCGATGGCGACAATGACGTACTTGTACTGGCTCTTCACTGTAGGCAATGGGCCAATCAGATCAAGACCCCAGGTTGATCCTAGTCATGCACCCATAATTATATATAACAGTTTTGGAGGTGTTCTTGACATGGTGGTGAATTGCTGGTATTTTAAAGTAACGTTTTACGATGTCTTTAGTGTTTCCTAATATTATGGGCCAAAAATACCTGTACTGCATTACTTTGTTGGCCATAGAGCGATATCTCAAATTATTTCCGTTGTCCTCACTATGGATCTGATCTAATACGTTTTTCCCCTTCTCTAGGGTAATGCACTTCAGATGAGTGAATTTAAGGCCTCAGCGGTACAGTTTACCTTGTTGCCCTTCTAATCAGTGTCTGTGCTTCCACCTTGTTCTCTGGGAACGTTCCCCCTTCTTATAAGCTAATATCTCGTCCATCCATAAGAGGCCAATCTCAATATAGAATTGATAGGTGCATTTTATGCAACGTTCTTAATGCATTTCCGACCCTATTTAGCTATGTAATTCCTTTAACAATATTCATTGTAACTTAGTTTGTATTTTTAGGTCGCAAATAAAGTTAAGGATCACAAGAGAAGCAAAAGAGAAGAAATCTTGAAGGAAAATGAATTCATATCGTGAAAGGAAAGAAATTAGAAAATCTGTCAGAAATCATTAGTCAATTTTGACAGAGGATTGTGATCAGCTCACAATGATTCAGTATATTAGCCTTATATAAATGGAAAGCTAGAAGAGTCTACTTTCTATAACCTTTCGCAGATCATCAACAGCTATTTTGGAGAAAATGTTATAACCGTTTTAGTGGCCGAAGGTCAATCTGCCTGAATTCTGATTTGGACCGAAACTTCAATTTCAAAGCCCAAACCACAAAGGCAAGTCCATGGACGAAAATTAGGATTTTCTAACCCTAATAGCAACTGCTTACATATAAAAAAGGGAGACATCTATCTATATTTGGACGCACAACATTAGGCCATTGCCGCCATCTTTTTCTCATTCTTCTTCTATTGTTTTATTTTAATTTGCCCAATATTTTTCTAGTAAACTTTGATAGTTAGGGATGTCCAAGTCCTAGACAAGTGTAAACCAAGATTTTGTGGTTAATTTTATAGTTTCTTAGATGTTGAATATTTGTTGATTCATTGGTTTCTCATTGATAAATTTTTGTTTTGTTTATTATGGTTGCAAACATAGTAAACATGCTAGGGTTTTATTGCTATGATTTTGTGTTTTGATCATCATGTCAAGCATATCATCTACAATAGCACTTGAGTGACTTGAGCCTCATTCATATGAATTGGCATCCAGGTAGATTATGACAACATCAGTACCAAAATTGCCTAGCTTTATTCATAATCTTTTCAATCTTAATGACTTCTTTATGAGAGCTGTGTAAGAACATCACTCTAGGTTCCATGTTAGAAGCTAAGTTAAGTTAAATATATCATTCTCTTGACATACCAAGTAAGAAAGGTTGATAGGTTAAGTTCAACACATCATTGGCTTTGCTTGGGTAAAGACATTCAATTGATTATGAGCATATATGTTAACAAATCTTTGGTTAAATATGTTCTAGTGGTGTATGGTTGTATCTAGCTATTGTTTATTTCATCTATTTTAAAACCCTAAAACATTCTTTTATTTTTTTAGGTTTTTGTTCTCTGTTTTATCGAATTTATTTAGCATAGTAAATCAACTCTAAAAGTCGTGAAACTTAGAGTCGTATGCTGATCAGTTCTTTCTGACTGGACACATTAGGTTTTTAAGTTTAGATTGAGCCATAAATTAGTGATTTAGACACAATCCTCTACGGGATACCCCTAATTTCCTATACTATCATCGACAACTTAATTGTGATTGTAGGGTTTATTTATAAGTCTATTTTAAGGTTAATCAACAATATATCGGCAAAGGTTTTAATAGTGGAAGACTTGTCCAGGATTTCGACCCTTGTGTCAGCTATGTTTTAGTGATGTTGGGATGTCACTACTCTGGCCAGGGAATCCACTCTCTCATTTGCTGCCTTTGGGATATGGACGACATTATAGAACACAAACGTGCCTAATAGTGTTTTGACGTATCTCAAATACGCAGTCAGTTAGGGATCTTTTGTTTGGAATGTGCCAGTGACTTGGTTCACAACGAGTTGAGAGTCACTCAAGACATTAATATCTTTTGCTCCCGAGTCAATGGCTAATAGCAAGCCAGAGATTAGGGTCTCGTACTCCGTTGCATTGTTGGAAGTTTTAAAATTGAATTTAAGGGCGTATTCCAACTCAAGTCCCCCTAGGCCTGTCAAAATGATTCCTGCTCCACTGCCATGTGCACAAGAAGATCCATCCACGTGTAAACTCCATTCTGACTGTTGGGCCACTACCTATAGGATTTTGGCGCCCTTGTGTATTGTCGCTCTCTGACAATTCGAAGTCATTTTCGCATTCTGTGAACTCCATTGTAAAGTCAGCCACTGCTTGCCCCTTCATGGCATTTCACGGTTTAAATTTAATGTCAAACTCACTTAGCTCGATTGCCCACTTGCTTATTCCCTCACTGTGCTCTAGGCACTGCAGCACTTGCGATAGTGGCTGGTTTGTGAGGGCCTAGATTGGATAAGTTTAGAAATAATGTCGTAGTCTTCTTCTTGCCGAGATCAATGCTAAGACCATCTTCTCCAATGACTGATATCTCATTTCTTAACAAAGCAGCACTTAACGATGCCTTAGATACCGCCAAATAGAGGCAGAGTCTCTCATGTTATGAGGATGAAGATAAGGGGAATGGAAACAAAATAATCCTTGATACCCTGAAATTTCGCCACACAATCTGGGGACTAATCAACTTTTTTCCTTGTGGGACATTTTAGGGCCACTACCAGAAAAAAGACTTTAGCCGACGAAATAACCAAAAACAGGCTGACGAAAATTTTTTTCATCAGCTAAAGTCCATTTTAGCCAAAGAAAAAAAATCGTCTGTTAAGTTACATTTTTGTCGGCTAAAGTGAAATTTTAGCCAAAGAAAAAAAATTTCGTCGGCTAAACTAATTTTTTCGTTCGCTATAGTGGAATTTTAGCTGACGAAAAAAAATTTCATCGTTAAATTAATTTTTTCGTCTGTTGTAGTCTGTGAACTTTTGCCGACGAAAATTAAAAAGTTTAGCTGACGAAATTAGGGTATTTTGTCGGCTAAAGTACCTTTTAGTTACAAAAATGCACTATGGATATTTCGGTGTCCAATTGACTATTGAGATACCAATCTGGAAGCGGAACGGGCGTACGAGTCAAACTCATAGCAAATACTATGATATATGGGCTTTTTTGGCCATCCGAGTTCGTTTAAGGCTTCAAAATGCAGTTTTCTAAACATTTAACACACGAAAACGTCCATATCTACATCTATGAGGTATTTTGGTCGAACCTTCAACACAACAAACTTTCGCCATGATGAGACACAACTTTCCATCTAAAACTTTTGAGACATTTACTGTCAAGACCCGTTCTCGCTTGAGAAGCGATTCGGATTTCGTCAGGCTAAGGCCTAAGTCTGTGAGTGGACTTTTTATTTTAAACCATGCATGCTCTGATACCAACTGTCAGGACCCATCCCGGGTTAACCCTTTTAACCCGGAGTAAATCTTGCAGGGTCCACCTTAAGGGAAAGTTACTCCAAAAATTTCGACATAACCTCTTCATAAAATGGACAACCCTTACCTACAATAGCCCAAAAGAAAACGATCACTTCTAGAAAACACCACAACAACCCCCAACTCCTGAAGCCATCTTGCTCCCCAATAGACAACATTCGCCACAAGCAACATAAATCTCAAGCACAATCTTTAATACAAATAACATCAAGTCAAAGGAATTCAGGAGTGTTAAGTCCCTACTACTAAGTTGGGATTAAACACACAACCGCAATATTACAAATCCCCCCCATAAAGTTGTCAGAGCTCTAAAGACGATAGAATGAAGCAAGAAAAATTACACAAGTAGGTATACAGGAACCTACTACAGAAAAATGGGAATGTGGTAACTATGTCTTGCCTTCTAGCTATGGTCGAGCCAAACACTGCAATTTGAGCATTTTAAAACAAAGAGCCCAAAGGAGAAACATTTAAAACGTTAGCGTGAGTGGACAAAAATAATATTTAAGTGTAAAGATAACTTTAGTAATGTTCTCCCATTTTTTTGTCCGAAAATCATATAAGCATGCCTCATTGGGGATACACTCCCAAATAATCATAAAAAACAATTAACGCCAATCTCATTGGTTTAGAAGAACAACACTAAGAAAATATGGGAAGGGTTTCACCATGACGGAGTCTCCCAGACTAGGGTCGGAGCCTTCCGGAGGCTACTAAGTAATGAACGACCCTTCATGGCGGAGAGATTCCACCATGACAATGAGCCTCTCAGGCTAGGGCCGGAGCCAAATAAGGCTACTATTGCCCCACTTCACTTCTAAAGTGGGGGGCTCGTATGGCTAGCTAGCAATGATAATATATATATAACGACTCTTCATGGCAAAGAAAACAAATACGAAAAGTCAATAATATATGACTCTTCCCTCGTAAGTTACATGCATCTCATGCATGAGACACGTTCCCCGACCGCCCTAAAAACAATGGTCATAAAACCATGAATTTCCAAATATAATCTACATAAAAAAAATTCTAGCCGACAATACAAGGAGCGTCCGGGAGGGGAGCAACCCACCTTCCTGGCCCCACCAGCTCATTAAATCAACAAAATCATGTTGTTTATAAATATTCAAAAAATATCTGAGCATGCACGGTTTAAAATAAAAAGTTCACTCACAGACATACGCCCTATCCTGACGAAATCCGGATCGCTTCTCAAGCGAGAACTCTTCATCTCCTGTTCAACGAATAATAATAAATCTCAATTGTCAAACGAATAATTAATTAAAATTGGCAATAACGTTACCCTCGGCCAAAACTCTCAAATTTAATCAACAAAAATCCCGACCTTCAACAATAGTTTAGGAGTCCTTAAAATATTTCTCAAACCTTAATCGACAATAATCGATAGCCGAAATAACATTTTATTATCTGCCGATAATATTAAACTTGAAAAATTCCAAAACCTAACCAAAACTCCTCCAAAAATTACCAAACTTCACTCCAAAAGTCCCCTCTTAATTTAGAGGATTTTTCAGGCAAGAAAACTTCCTAAAAGGTGGCGGCTCCGTCGCCGGCAAGAAAATCCGGCCAAGCTCCGGCCACCACCAATCGACTCCAAATTTTCACAGTTTGTTCCACTCATCAATCCGAACAACTTTCTAGTTTAACTCGAAGGCCAATTCCTAGCCTAACTAGGTCAATCGAACAAAAAGATGAAAAATCTGAAATTTTAAACTTCAAAACTTCAATTCTCCCTCTTCACTCCAAATCAATTCACCAAAATTTAGGGGTAAGTACTACTCCTAAAACTCATCCTATCCATATAAAGAACTCACCAATTGGTGACCTAGGGAGGGAGAAATTCGATCTAGAAAACCCTATTGTTCACTTGATGAACAAATCGAAATTTCTCCCGAAATACGGCAAGTTAGATCGGAAAGTTTACCAGAAATGAAGTAGACTCAGAGGCCGATCTTTTGGGACCAGTGCGGAGGCCTGAGGTGGAGCGGCGGCAGCGCTGTGGCTTGCGTAAGATCCGACAGCAGTTGGCGTCGGGAAGAGGAGAGAGAAGGTGTTTGGTAAATTTTTGATTTTTAACTTTCTACATTCAGTAAAATTTCTTTTTTATAGAGTTTCCTGAAATAGTAACTTCCCGTTTTTAAACCATAACTCCCGCATACGAACTCCGATTAAAACACACAGCATGTCTACGGATTCGTATTAACGCCCTCTACTACTTTCATGAAGGAGATTTCTAGAAATAACGATCCTAGGAAAAATTCAACTCTATGACCTTGTACGGTAAAACGGTTACTACCAACAGTTAAAGGTTAAAGTAACCGATCGTAAATAAATTTTTGAACCGGGATGTGACATTTACCTCTCGATGATAAGACTTCCCATATGGATAAATAATGGTAAATAGTAGGCATGTTGTGATTCCGGTCATCAAAATTCACAAACAAAAATACGATCATCAGATATCAGCAATATATTGAAATATGTCTTTGGCCAAAAATTCAACTGGATCCGATAAAGTTAAGGGCTTCATCCGGACAGTCAATCCCGTAAGTCAAACCCCTAAATTGTATTGACCGTAACTATAGGCACCGAGACTTTACCGGAATTACGTGATTTTTCAACCGTAGACGTATTTCACCATTCCGCTTATATCTTATTTCACTACTTTTTGCGTTTGAAATTTCTACGTAGAGTATGTTTTTGAAACGGAACATTTACTCAGCGTTCTAAAAGGCCCCGCCTAGCACCGTCTAGTCTCCGCCTAAGCTCTAAGCTGCAACAGGCCACCTCGCTTTTCTTCAAGGCCTTTGTGCCAGGCTGTGGGCAATTAGGTGGCCGCCTAGCCCGCTTAATCGCCGCCTAGCCGCCTAGAGTTCTAAGCTCTTCGGCTAATTTTATTTACATTTAGTGGTGGAGTTGTTACATTGTGGGGAACATGCGAGTATAAGAGTAAATGATGTTTTTAGAATTAGAAATATATGTGTTTATTGTTGTTGTTGCTCACTTTTACATGAAGTTATGCTAAATTTTAGCTATAATCTTTTTTATAAATAGGTCTAACAAGATTTATGTCAAATAATTTATCCATATTTGATTGTTTTCAAATATTATAGTACATAAAATATATATTTTTAATTAATAAATATGAAAAAAGTAAATCCCCTAATCCCCGCCTAGGCTGTCCAGGCGCTAGGCTATGGGTCGTCGCCCGCCTACCGCCTAACGCTTTTTAGAACATTGCATTTACTTAAACCTTAGTAAACAAGTTATACAACATTAATATGCATGTTGTGATTCCGATGATCAAGTTGAGAAACAAATATTCGACTATCTGATATGATCATTATGTCGAAATATGTCTATAGCAAAAAAATCAACTTGTTCCGACAACGTCGATCCTTACGATCAATCTCGTAAGTCAAACCCTTTAACGCACGGAAACGGTCATTTGACCGTCTAAATAACGTATTTTGTCCGGACCTTCAACTGAAAATAGTTTCAAATTGAAGAGACGCAACTAGTGGTCTAAACATTTTATGAAAAATAACCACTGGAGATTGGGCTACCTCTAGGGAGAAAGAATGGAAAATTGCGTTAACCACAACTATCAGCACCGAGACTTTACCGGAATTACATGATTTTTCAACCGTAGAAGTATTTCACCATTCCGGTCATATCTTATTTCATGACTTTTTTTCGTTTGAAGCTTCTACGCATAGGGTTTAGGGTTTTAACCGACGAAATTAGGGTAATTTTTCGGCTAAAGTTAAATAAATAAAATAAATAACTATAGCCGACAAAATTAGGGTAATTCGTCTACTAAGCTAAATAAATAGATAACCATAGCCGAAGAAATTTATTAAAATTCATCGGCTAAAGTTAATTAAAAATTTAAAAATTTTGGCGGAGATTTTTAAAATTTTAAACTTTTTCCGACTAAAATTTTGAACTTTAGCCGACGAAATTAGGGTATTTCGTCAGCTAAAGTTCAAAATTTTCTATATCTTTCATTTTTCTCCTCCTCCTCCGGCGGCAACAACTCCTCATCCTCCTCCTCTTTCTCCTCCTCTAACTCCTTCTCCTATTTCTCCTCCTTCTCCTCCTCCTCCTCCTCCTCCTCCCCCCTCCTCTCTCCTCCTCCTCTTCTCCTCCTCCACCCCGGTGTAAAAATGAAAAAAAAAAATTAATCAAAAATACAAGAAAAAATAACTATAGCCGACGAATTTTAGTAAAATTCGTCAGCTATATATAGTTAAATAAATAAAATAAAATAACTATAGCCGACGAAATTTATTAAATTTTCATCGGCTAATATCCAAAAATTCGTCGGCTAAAGTTCAGACTTTAAGCGACGATAAATTTTTTCGTTGGCTAAATAAATGACTTTAGCCGACGATAAACAGTAATTTCATCGGCTAAAGTCTTAGCCGACGGCTTTTTCCCAAAGACTTTTTAGCCGACTTCTTCCTTGCTTTTCAACAACATATCATCTACGTAAACCTCAATTATTTTGCCCAAACGTTTCAGCAACATTTTTATTTATAACCTCATCTATGTCGCTCCAGCATTCTTGAGGCCAAATGACATGTTGTAGTAGTAGATACTTTTATCTGTTATGAAGTTTGTCGCCTCTTAATCTGATTCTTTCATAAGGATCTGCTTATACCCTGCAAATGTATCCATCATGCTTAACAACTGATGCCCAGGTGTGGAGTCTATCATTTGGTGGATTCTGGGTAGTGAAAAGCAATCCTTTAGGCATGCTTCATTAAGGTCCTTGTAGTCCACACACCCACCATTTCTTATTCGATTTTTGAACCAGCTCTTAAGTAATGACGGGGTCTAGATGAGCCCCAATCTTCACCGTTCTTTCAGAGAATTAATCAGAAATGTTTATCGCTCTCAATAGCGTTTATGGATCAGCTGGCGTTTTGGGGCGTACTTCTTGTCCTGCTCTCTTAGGTCGTCAACTCTGTCTGTTAACTACTTCTAAGTTAAGACCGATAAGATCTATCTTCGCTTTTTGGATTAGAGGATGGAGGTCATATAACATTCTCTAGCCACCGTATGACTTCCTCTGAACATCCTGGTTCCTTGGGCGTAGGGAACTTCATGAGTAACATGTATCCTGCTATAATACATTTCATCTTGTTCAGAACTGGGCGTTCCAATATGGCGTTATAGGAACTGTAACCGTCCATCACTATGAACTGACAATCTAACTTGGTTGTACAGGGTGCGGTTCTTATTTAAACGACCATCATATCTTACCCTAAAGGTTGCACAACGTCTCTTGAGAAGCGAAACAGTGGCTCATGGTCTTGTATTAATTTCTTCTCAAATCGCTCTAACTTCTTATGGCAATGGCGAAACTTGTCATTGACAGTTGAACCGCTGTCTATTAACACACTTCACAGGTTGAACTCCCTAGCGATAACAATATCACGAAGGAATGGTGATATGAGCATTTTATGCTATGTTCTTAATATGTTTTTACCCTCATTTATGCTTTGTTTATCCATTATTAGGTTAGTATTAGTAGTTATTTAGCATAAGGGATTATTTGTAGAACATTGGCTAAAACATGTGTAAAATAGATAAAGTATGTGCAATATCGTTAAAAGCTGAAATTGGAAGTGTTCGTGATGTTTTTCTTAAAGTTTCTGTAAACCAATACATTGTCACCACTTGATTATATCTTTTGAATGTTTAGGTGACATGTATATGGACATAACGAAACAATAATCGTGAGGATCGGACTTATGGAAGGTAGCAAAAGAAGCATGGAAAGACAAGAGGCCAAAAGCATGAATTCGGAACAAAAACAGAGGATTTCCAGAAACCATAACTCAACTTTAAAGATTTCCGTAGGACGATCTAGGAGGAACCAGGGAACGTGCCATATATGGATGGAAAGTTGTGGATGTCTAGTTTCTAAATCTTTTAGAATCGCAGCAGTCCAAGTTCCGAGGAGGGAGTTATGCCGGAAACAATGGCCGGAGGTCAGTCTGCTGGAAACAGGACAGATTTTGCTGAAGTTGTCTACCGAGTTCGTGAGTCATATTATGACACGTCACTCGCGGGCGCAATTTCGCTCGCGGGAGCAATTTCACTCGCGGGAGCAATTTCACTCGCGGGAGAGATTTCACTCGCGGGAGGAAGGTCACTCGTGTGAGCGTCAGTCACTATGAGCTGTGGCGAGCCGGAAGTTTCCTCGCAGGGGATTGACTCGTTTGCAGCAACAGTCTGGAGAGGGACGAGCTTAGTGCTTCCTTCACAGATTTCTTCAATGATCCCTTAACATTTAGGGGAGTCCATGATTCAGAAATATCACAATCCAAGTCAGCAACTAAAAGGGAGAGGCCGAATCCATCAAGGAGAAGGAAGCCCAATTCGGAATGGACTATGGCTGCCGAATCCCTAGAGTTTCTTGAGAAGTTTTCCTCTATAAATACACATGTAATACAACTGAAAAAGTGTCCTCAATTTTGTAAAAACCTTAGCTAGCCAACTCTACCAAAAACCCCTCAAAACAGCCGAAGCACAAAGCTTGCCGCTGATCACCCTTTGCAGCCGCCAACCACCCTTGCCCTATCCGACCCTTTAGGTAGGATTTGGTATGGATTCCTCCAAGTTTTTGTGTAATTCTACTGTATTTTATTCAAAGATTGATATGTATTGGTATTTTGGTTTATGGTTTTGTGTTATGAACATGGTTATTTGTCTTTCTTTGTGATCTACTAATAAACTTGTTTGTTAGCATAACATTTAGAATGCATGCTAGGTTTTCGATTTAGAATAGGTTGTGTATGTTTATGTTATTGTTGTTTTCCAATTGATTAATCACATACCTGAACATGTAATCGAACCTAAGGGTAGTCTGTGCACGGATGTTTCTAAGGGGGGAGTTTCATATGCCGTAGTGTTCTAAGCGTTAAGATCAGGCGATTGTAGGTCTTGATTCTTAGTCACTACCAAGGGGTTTTAGGGTTAAGTGATTTGCATGATGAATAGGATGAGTGACGTCATACCTAGGACCATGTTTCCAATGACTCTCGTTCGATCAGTGTATTTTGTCTTAATGTCAGGCGATTGTAGGCATTAAATAGGATGACACATATACAAACTTAGTGTCAGACGATTGTAGGCACTAAGTTTACATGAGAAGTCTAAATAGTTGGAATTAATTAGAATTCAAGAAAACATATTTCATTGCATCTTGTTCTTGTGTAAAACTTATGTGTGTTCTATTTGGTGTTAGCTATGTTTTGTGTTTAACAAATTGATCGACCAATGTAAATATTAGATTTAGATTTGGATTTAGGACTTTAGAAATCACCATAAAATCCCCATCATAATTCGGTAAATATGTGAATAGTTTGTAAATAATTTAATTCTTTTTGTTCATAAATTTCGATGTCATGTCTATGTTTTATGGATTGTATATGATCATGTATGTTATACTTGTATAGTTGTGACAGAATTGTACTAGTATGTTTATTTTACATTTGTGAATATTACTAACTTGTTTTAATGCAGATATAATCCTTCCCTAGTGTCCCCGGCTTGAACGATCCCTACTTACAGTTACTACAATGATAGGGTTTAAATTGCAGGTTGTTAAACAATGGCCTCGTCAAATGGATGATCGCATGAGCCAATAACGTCATGCTCTTCTTCTTCTTCGGTGAATTGGATAGGGCGATATCATTGTCTTGTCATCTTCACTACCTTGTCATACGTCATGAAATTGATGCTCCTCAGGTGATTCTCTCTAGAATATCGCCTTTTAGATTTATTGGACATGTTAGTGAGTGACCCTCTGTCATCAATTATGTTAATTCTTCTCCGTCCAACATTTGCTACTATAAGCGCTATGTGCCCTCCCCCGACAGGCCCTTCAATCTTCACATCCTTATGTAGATTGTTAATAACACTCTGTAGTTGGTAGCACTTATTTGTCGCATGGTTGGCGTCTTCATGATACATGCACCATTACCCCTACGCTTATCAGGGAATCTTAGCTGTTGAGTGCGGGGTAGCTGTTGTTTGTGTTTTTTGAAGGCTTCTTTATAGTTTCCACCTATGATGACGTGAATCTCTTGTTTCCTCACATTGTTCGTTGTCCCCCCTAATGTTGCTTTTTTAGTCCACCCACGAAGCTGCCTATAGGTCCAGAGTTTTCCTTGTCACGCTTCTCACTTTTCTTCCCATCATTTTGTCACTTTCTTCTAGGCTTCTGATTCTGTGACCAAAATGGCGTTGTTGGGGCCTGAACTTTAGGAGCGATATCAACGCTCTTCTGAATAGCGGGGGGGGGGGGAATTGGTCATTCTCTTTTTCGCCTCGATCATGTGGCGTATTCTGTCTAGGCCGTTTTTATAGCATCTGCCAGGATTTCATCATAATTGGCATCTCTGAACTTCTTAGTCAGCCGACAGAGGTAGTTCTCTTTATGAAGCCCCTCTATAAACGTTATCCATTCCAGCGGTTTGCGAAGTCTCGGTACTTGGATGTCGCTGTCTGCCAGCGCATGAAGAAAGAGTGAAGTGTCTCCCCTTATGATTGTTTTACTTTGAATAATCGGTTGGTGTTATGTTCTCCGACAATGTTTAATATGAACCATGTGAAGAAAATGTGGGTCATACTATCAAATGAATCCACTGAATCAACTGGTTGTTCGAAGAACCAACTAATTGTTTCCTCCTCTAATGTTTCATGGAACAGGTGGCGCAGGGTGGCGTCATCAGACTCTCTTCTGCTGGTGACCTTTCTGAAGCCATCCATGTGAGCATATAGACAACTTTTCCATGTATAAGTGGGCAATTTAGGGCTTTTGAATTTTTTTGGCCTCTTTAAATGGAGAATTCTTATGGTGAATGACCCTGACCTAGCTGTAAAGAGGGGAGAGACTCTTCGGGGCACTGCTTGTTCAGTTAATCTTTGCTCTATCTCCGCCAGTCTCCTCATCCATTGTGCTCCAGCCACTTCCTCCTCACATCGTCTTTGCTCTCTTGGAGGATTAATACGCTCTCTGATCCTCACCGATGACAAAGGGCGCTGATCACCTAACTCGTCTAGCACGAGGGAGTAATTGATATGCGATATTCTCCAGTTTCCTCGACTAATCTCATCCCCTGACTTAGTCTTGACTTGGAACTAACTGTGGCAGATTCGCTCTCTGTCACTCTCTCAGCGCTTTTTTCGCTTCTTTCTTCCAGTACGCGAAGTTATTTCTCCAATGTAAGCCTCGTCCTCTTCTCCTCTTAGAGATCTTAGATGGTCAATGCTAGCTTATTGGTGGCGTCATCAGTCTCTCACTTTTTGCTGTTAACGCTCCAAATGTTGGGGACGATGATTTTTAGCATTTCCTTCAAGGGGTGGAGTCTCGAAATTCAGCCTCCTTGCAACGTTACTAATATCTGGTGACGATTGATTCGCTTGATTGCTTTCATCATTAGTCATGGTAACTTGACGTGAGGAACATTTTGCTCTGGTTCTCACAGACGGCGCCAATGTTAGATATCGATTTAGATGGATGTGTATGGTTATTGATATCAATATAATCCATAACGTCCTATTTTCTTGTTCGGTTAGCCTATCAACATGAGCACAAGACTCTTAGAGGTCTGGACCACTAAATGGTGATCTTCGACACTCCAATGTGTAAGTTAGTACTGATGTTGGCATAATAACAGTAAGTAAGAAGTAATTGCGTAGTAAATGAGGAGAGAGAGTTACTATTTATAGCTTGTTGTTGAGAAAACTCTGACATAACCTTCGATGTGGTATACTTACCTTATTCGTTATTAGATAGCGATATCCGGACCGCGCGTGAGAACGCGTCATTGTACCATCTGGATGGCGAGTCATAGTTAATAATAGCTGGCACTGTCACATGTCTGTTGCATGTCTTGATTGTAATAGATTTAACGATTATAGTTTGTCAAAGTTCAGTCAAAACATGTTATTTAGGCACGTGTGCGCTTGGTTTTCTGGATTACATTCCGTCTAGAGGGGTTGGCTGTTGTCTTCCATATTTGGCTCTCTTCATTCCTAAATCCTAATATAAGGTGATTTGATGGATTGCTGCGACATATTGAGAAAAAAAAACTCAACTTTCACTCATCTGCCGACTGTGCATGCAAGTGTGTGACTGCACACCATTCTACGTATACGGTCAGCATGCTTTTGCTGAGTTGCACATGCATCAGCTGGTGACAACATCACTTTGAATTACAAGTGCGTAACTTTTAGTTCTCTAGTTGTTCAGAAAACCAGAACAAATACGGTGGCGGTCAATGAGAAGGGAGTTATACACTTATACCCATTGGAGGTGACGATGGTAGGGTGGTGTTACTTGATAGTAGATACTGAAGCGACTTTCCATGCCCTCCTATAATGTTACAGGACAAAGCTTGTTAGTTGTTAAGCAGTTAAACTAACAAGAGAGTTCGAAATGGGAAACACCACCAGAATGCCACACAGAAACGCAGAAACTCATTCAAGCCACCTACAGATGTTGTGCGATCTATCTTGGTGGCTCTAGGATCCATCAGTCCTCGACTGTTATTGCTCTATTTTATTTTTGTAATCAGCTGCATCAAACCTGAGGCATGGTTCTCTTAGAGCGAACGTCCAAGAGTTTTGACCACATTATGGAAGCATCGGGCTTGACAACTTATCCAGTTGCTCATTCAGTGGAGGTTGTCATGCACTAATGCTTAGGTTGTTTTGGAGGGTTTTACTCATATTTTGCCGGGAAAGAAAGCTCTGGAACTAAAATAAATAAAAATTGCAAGATTTATTTCGTGTATATAATGGAAGGGTATATATGGTTGTCTTTATTCATGAAATTGATGACTTACAAGAACATTTAAAATCACAAAAGTGAGTTCATCATTTTGTTCCCACTATAAACCACTACCAAGATTAGATAACATGAAAAATTATATAAACTGCGTAAAGTGTTATACAATCTGGACTTTATTACACAAATCGCTCTAGGTAATAGTCATTTCATACTTGGAAGCATTCACATATTGCATTATCCCAGTGAAGTGGTTGCTCTGGAGTCAGCTGGGACCAGGCAACGAGCAAGGATTGGGAAATTAGGTCACTATCCATTACGACTTTAAAGATCACACGTGCAGATACTTGAAGCATTATAATCAGAATGATCATATCATATAGAGATTGTCTAGGCACCAACCAGCTTTCTAAAGCTTGACCATAATTTAGAATCAATACAAACTAAAAAGAGACTAATATCACGCCCTAGTTGCCCTTCCACTTCCAGTAGGAATGCGCATGAATAAACAATAGTCATTAGTCGTAAATCCAAGACTACGAGCCCCCAAAGGAAATAAGGAAAAAAGAAAGAAAGAAAAGGATAAAAGAACAAAGCCAATGCAAGATTGAAACTATGAGCAGTACGCCTAAGCTAAGGTAGTTTGATGTTTAGACAGGTAAGTACTTCATCAGCAATCAGTTTATGTAACAGTTCTTTACCTACAGTCCCAAACAACAGAAGAGAACGCAAAAGTGTAGCATACTAAATCTATGCACTACAGCTAATTAACGATGGAATTGGGACTTTTTCCAAGACAGAAATCATCCTAACATGCACATTTACATTACTGAAGTATAGAAAAGAGGCCACTTTCAGATAAACCAGATCAAGAATGTATTTGTGACATAACATTACAATTGAAATTCAGAAGGTATTTGTTTTCAATGGCATAACCAACTAAGATGCACAACTTGGCAGTGTATTAAAGGTTTAAGCCAAAAAAGAGACTAGAACGAAAAGGGTTCTATACAGTTGGGTTAACATAGGTCTTGACAAGAAATTCATATACAAAGAAAAACCAAAGTCACTAACCAGGTAGCATGTATCACAAGAGAGCTATATGTGGCAATGGCATAGTTACTGTGGGTGTAGCATATATAGAAGTCAAATATCTTCAAAGAGTTTCCTTAGTGAGCATAATAACTGATGCATCTTTGAACTCCAAGCTTCTAAGATCAAAAACAACATCACGTCCCATCTTAAGTCTTGATATTTCCGTGATATCTTAACAGCTGAACAATAACTTGCCACTACTCAGTACATTTCAAGCCACATAGGTAAACCTGAGACTGAATTATCGTCCTTCCAATTTTAAAACCTGGAACCACCGTGAAGCCAACTTTTTCCCTGGTTTTACTAGGAAACAACAATCTTCTAGTGACATCTTCCATATATACCATAGAAAATTCTGCATCTCTTTCCACTTGGAATATCTCCACCACAGGATTGAAGCAATACGCCAACTTGTGTAACATCCAAATCGAGCTAGCCATGTTAACAAATGACTCATAGAAGACGCTCAACGACCTCCATTTACTCAACACAACCGCATTCTGATCAAAATTACTGAACATTGAAGATTCCATTGTGGGGTGGATGATCTCTTGATACTTGCTCTCACAAAATCTCGAAAACTCACAATTCTCGTTCCTACTCAACAACTCCATGGGATTGCTCGATACTTGCTCAAGCAACTGCTTCAAAGGAACATTGCTCTTATCTAATTCCAACTCATGCCCATTACACAAAACCTCATCCTCAACTAAACCAAAACCCTTCGAATCAAACCCTTTGAACATACCCAAACAAACATATGACAAAAAAGCATATCGATTGTGAGCACTTTTCACATAACCAACATCAGGATGAACCAAATTGGCAGCCAAATCCAAATCCCACCCAGCCTTCCCCATCAAACTTATCAAAATCTTAGTAAATCTATGTGTTAATCTACAAGCATCATGCAGTACCGAATCAAATACTCTAACTAACAACAAAACCTCACATGATGAAGACTTCAGAGTACCAGATAATCTCTGAGATAGTCTAAAGTTAGATTTTTGAATCTCACCCAGCTTTTTCCTCAGGGCCACAACTTCAATGTCTTTGTGATCAATCTCTGTCTGCAACCTATTTGACATGGTCCCCAAAGTCCGGAGCTTGCTCTGATTCTCTTGCACCTGGGCTTCCAAGCAAGACCCGACTCCAAAACCCGACCCGAAATCCTCACCCCCACAAAAATCCCTGAAAAACTGCTTCAACTCCGAGAGCCTCTGAAGGTGAGAAATCAGAGCCCTGTCCGCTGACGTCACACTCTCTTCCACAAAGGGCACATGGGCCGTCTGCAACTGAAGATATGAAGCTTCGAAAGACGAGACGGTGGCGAAGACCGACGAAATCAGAGTCTGGGTCATCGGAATGTTGATGGGTCTGATCTGGGTTTTGCTCAGAGACCTTGTAACAGTGGAAAGCTCTGGTTTTGGGACATGGGTATCGCCCAAGTCGGGCTTCGTCGGAGTTATTGGGAGCTCTCGCGAGATGGGAGTGAGTGCTCCGTCGGGTTTGATGACGACGACTTTCTGGTCGGTGATGATTTCTTCGGCGGAGTCGAGCAGAGATAAGCTGTCTGGGTCTTCTTCCTCTTCGGCGAAGAACTCAAAGGTCTTGGCTTTGAAGGCCAGAGCAAATTTGGAGAACATTTCAGAGATTGGGGGAGGTTTGGAAGAGCCATCCATTTCCAGCATTGGAGAAAAGATTCAATCTTTCTTTGCTTTAGTGTTTGATTGAGTGAATGAAGCAAAGAAACAGAGATAGCATTATTGGGTTCTATTTCTTCTGCTGATACTGGTAAATGTTCAGCTTGTGCTTGTGGGAAGTGCTTTGCATGTCTTGGAAGGAAGGTATTGTGGGTTTAGCTTGCTGGTGATGGACTCCTCTTCTCTCTCTCTCTTTTTGTTTTGTTTAATTTGTTGTGTGGTTTTCTTTTTGTATTTTGTATTCTGTATTCTGTATTCAAATCTTATCAGTCACATAAGATTTATGGGTTTGTGTCGCTCTGCTTCCTAGACTCCTAGTTATGCTGACTTTTCCCAGATTGGGGTTAACGGTTATAAACATAACGACTAGAATAACATAGTTTGACACTGGCTCAGATCGATACGGGACGGGTTGGAATTCGGCCTATCTTGATTCTGAAGTTAAAACAGTAATTTTGATTCTAAAATTTGGTACGGGATGGATCGGGATTCGGGTCGGGTCGGGATCAATCTTGATCTCGAAAATATGAAATTTTTAGTTCTAAATGCTATATTTTTACTAGAAATCAAGTTTTTTGAATTCAGAACCGGTCTGGATTTGGGACGGGTCGGGACGACATTTAGTCTAGCTTCGACCAGTTTACTCTGATTCGGGATTCAGGACGTGTCAGAACAACAAAATTTTAAAGTTATATCCCGACCTGAACCCGTTCCAATCGGGACGGGTCGGGTTCGGTATCGAGATATCGGTTTTGAATTCTCAGCTCTATGTGACACAACCCAATTGCTATGCTTCGAGTGGACTTTCATTTTCTTATTACTACTCTTGGTTTTCTTTTTTGGAAGGACGATAAATAATTTGGTGTAATTATTTGACTCTAAAATGAGGTTAATGACTTAATGCATGCATCGGTAAAGTACAATAAGATGGATACCTTTGCCACAAAAAGTACAATAAGATGGATAACTAGCATGAAATGGGAGAATTTCTAGCATGAAAATTAAAGGAGGTAAGGCTGCCGAGAGATCTCTTTATATGATATTTTGTCATCATAGATCTCCTTTAATTTTTATTATAGTATCTAATATTGTTGAAATGATAAAAAAATACGGATATTGTCATCTGAAAATTTAATTATTTGAAAATAATTTTTTATTTTATTTTTTAAATTCAAATAAACTTTCATTGAGCCGCTAACTTAAGATTATAGCATTAAATTATATTTTAATATTTTAATAATATGTAATTTATATATATATATATATATATTTGAGTGTTTGTTCTATTTTTTTATTAGATTCTTATTTATGGTGTTTGAAATTATGATAAAATGGTTTTTATTAATTATATATTTTTATGATTATTTTCTAAAGTAAATGAAATTATATGTTTTTAGATTTTAAATATAATATATGTGTGTATATGATAAAATATTTTTTTATTAAATATATATTTTGATGATTATTTTCTAAAGTAAATGAAATTATATTTTTTAGATTTTAAATATAATGTTTGTAGGTGGGGTAGCTTGTATTAAACAATTGTTTTCTTATAGAGTTAAAAGGGCATTGTAAGGTCAAGTTTTGTCATTAACAATGTATTTTAGTCCTAAAATAGTTTTTTAGCCCTTAACTAATGGGTTGGAGATGAAAATGTTTGAATAATGATGATAATTTTGCTATGTACGGTTCACATGTTAATATAACTTTTGTTGTTTGGTATTAGCAAGCTAAAAATACATCTCATGTGAACTGCAGCTAAATACTTCATTTAGTGTGTGTACCTCTGCATTTTTATTAAAAAGATAATTTTTGTAAGACAATAAAGGTATGATATGTGTCTCTATAAGGTGTTATATCTTTAAACATGCATGTTTCTAGTATACGAATTCTATAATTTCACCCTAAGAAGTTACTTATCTAATTTGGGATATTGGAGGAAATTTAATGCATCTAAGTTTCAAAGTCTGAGAACAAAAAGTATATACATAACATGTTACTACTTTGTTAATGTCACTACCAGAACAACCACTTTAGCCGACGAAATTTTTTCGTCGGCTAAACCTTAAATTTCGTCGGCTAAGAAGTCGTCGGGCAAAATCCGTCGGCCAACACTATAGCCGACGAAATTACTATTCATCTTCGGCTAAAGTCATTTATTTAGCCGACGAATAAATTTTTCGTCGCTTAATTTCTGGACTTTAGCCGACGAAATTTATTAAAATTCGTCGGCTATAGCTATTATTTTTATTTATTTATTTAACTTTAGCCGACGAATTTTAGGGTATTTCGTCGGCTATAGTTATTATTTTTTTTTTTAATTTTAGCCGACGAATTTTATTATATTTCGTCGGCTTTAGCTATTATTTTTATTTATTTATTTAACTTTAGCCGACGAATTTTAATAAAATTCGTCGGCTATAGTTTTTTTCTATTTTTTTAATTTTATTATTTTTTTATGTAATTATTATTTTTTTTAAAACTTTAGCCGACGAATTTTAGGGTATTTCGTCGGCTATAGTTTTTTTCTTTTTTTTCTTTTTTCATATTTTTTTCTTTTTTAATTTATTGTATTTTTGATTAAAATTTTTACTTATTTTTCGTTTTTACACCGAAAAAGGAGTAAGGAGGAGGAGGAGGAGGAGAAGGTTAGGAGAGGGAGAGGAGGAGGAGAAGAGGAGAGGAAGGAGGAGGAGGAGAAGAGGAGAGGAAGGAGGAGGAGAAGAATTTAGAGAAGTAGGAGGAGGAGGAGGGATTTGAAGGAGGAGGAGGAGGTTAGGAGAGGAAGGATGAAGAGGAGGAGGAGGGAAGATGAAGAGGAGGAGGAGGGAAGATGAAGAGGAGGAGGAAAGATGAGGAGGAGGAGGAGGAGGAGGGAAGATGAAGAGGAGGAGGAGAAAAATGAAATATATAGAAAATTTTGAACTTTAACTGACGAAATTTCGTCGGCTAAAGTTTAAAATTTTAGTCGAAAAATTTTAAAAATCCCCGCCAAAAAATTTGAATTTTTAATTAACTTTAGCCGACGAAATACCCTAATTTCGTCGGCTATAGTTATTTATTTTATTTATTTATTTATTAATTTAACCTTAGCCGACGAAATACCCTAATTTCGTCGGCTATAGTTATTTATTTTATTTATTTATTAATTTAACCTTAGCCGACGAAATACCCTAATTTCGTCGGCTATAGTTATTTATTTTATTTATTTATTTTAACCTTAGCCGACGAATTACCCTAATTTCGTCGGCTAGAGTTATTTATTTTAATTATTTATTTAACTTTAGCCGACGAATTACCCTAATTTCGTCGGCTAAAACCCTATACGTAGAAGCTTCAAACGAAAAAAAGTCGTGAAATAAGATATGACCGGAATGGTGAAATACGTCTATACTTGAAAAATCACGTAATTCCGGTAAAGTCTCGGTACCGATAATTGCGGTTAACTCAATTTTCCATTCTTTCTCCCTAGAGGTAGCCCTATCTCCGGTAGTTATTTTTCATAAAATTTTTATACCACTGGTTGCGTCTCATCGATTTGAAACTATTTTCAGTTGAAGGTCCGGGAAAAATACGTAATTTAGACGGTCAAATGACCGTTTCCGTGCATTAAGGGGTTTGACTTACGTGATTGACCGTAAGGATCGAGTCCTTAACGTTGTCAGATTAAGTTAAATTTTTTCCTATATACATATTTCAACATAATGATCATATCTGACGGTCAGAATTTTGTTTCTCAACTTTGATCATCGGAATCACAACATGCGTACTAATGTTGTATAACTTGTTTACTAAGCTTTAAGTAAATGTTTCGTTTCTAAAACAAACTGTACGTAGAAACTTCAAACGCAAAAAAGTCGTGAAATAAGATATGACCGGAATGGTGAAATACGCCTACGGTTGAAAAATCACGTAATTCCGGTAAAGTCTCGGTGCCGATAGTTGCAGTCAATACAATATAGAGGTTTGACTTACGAGATTGACCGTCTAGATGAAGTCCTTAAATTTATCAGATAAAGTTGAATTTTTTACCAGAGATATATTTCAACATATTGATGAAATCTGACGGTCGTATTTTTGTTTGTGAATTTTGATGACCGGAATCACAACATGCCTACTATTTACCATTATTTATCTATACGGGGAGGCCTATCATGGAGGGGTAAATGTCTCAAAATTTTTAGATGGACAGTTGCGTCTCATTATGGTGAGTGTTTGTTGTGTTGAAGGTTCGGCCAAAATACCTCATATAGGTGTAGATATGGACATTTTCATGTATTAAGCGTTTAGAAAAACTTCATTTTGAAGCCTTAAACGAACTCGGATGGCCAAAAAAGCCTGTATGTCATGGCAAAGCCATGTGTTTTACTCCTGGGCCCGTTCTTCTTCCAGATTGGTATCACAATAGTCAATCGGACACCGAAATATCCGTAGTACAATTTTATAACTAAAAGTTACTTTAGCCGACGAAATACCCTAATTTCGTCGGCTAAAGTTCACATACTATAGCCGACGAAAAAAGCACTTTAGCCGACAAAATTTTTTTTGTCGGCTAAAATTTAACTATAGCCGACGAAAAAATTAGTTTAGGCGACGAATTTTTTTTTCGTCGGCTAAAATGCCACTTTAGCCGACGAAATTTTAACTTAGCCGACGAAAAAAAATTTGTCGGCCTGTTTTTAGATATTTCGTCGGCTATAGTCTTTTTTCTGGTAGTCTATCAGATGTGCCGTGATTTTCACCGAGGTCCTATCTCTATATCACTATAAGAAAAAAGACTATAGCCGACGAAATATCTAAACACAGGCCGACGAAATTTTTTTTCGCCGGCTAAGTTAAAATTTCGTCAGCTAAAGTGGAATTTTAGCCGACGAAAAAAAATTTCGTCGGCTAAACTAATTTTTTCTTCGGCTATAGTTAAATTTTAGCCGACAAAAAATTTCGTCGGCTAAAGTAATTTTTAGTTATAAAATTGCACTACGGATATTTTGGTGTCTGATTGACTATTGTGATACAAATCTGGAAGCAGAACGGCCGTACGAGTAAAAATCATGGCTATGGCCATGATATACAAGCTTTTTTGGCCATCCGAGTTCGTTTAAGGCTTCAAAATGAAGTTTTTCTAAACGCTTAACACACGAAAATGTCCATATCTACACCTATATGAGGTATTTTGGCAGAACCTTCAACACAACTAACACTCACCATAATGAGACGCAACTGTCCATCTAAAAATTTTGAGACATTTACCCCTCCATGATAGGCCTCCCCATATAGATAAATAATGGTAAATAGTAAGCATGTTGTGATTCTGGTTATCAAAATTCACAAACAAAAATACGACCGTCAGATATCATCAATATGTTGAAATATATCTTTGGTAAAAAATTCAACTTTATCCGATAAATTTAAGGACTTCATCTAGACGGTCAATCTCGTAAGTCAAACCTCAATATTGTATTGACTGCAACTATCGGCACCGAGACTTTACCGGAATTACGTGATTTTTCAACCGTAGGCGTATTTCACCATTCCGGTCATATCTTATTTCATGACTCTTTTGCGTTTGAAGTTTCTACGTACAATTTGTTTTAGAAACGAAACATTTACTTAAAGCTTAGTAAACAAGTTATACAACATTAGTACGCATGTTGTGATTCCGATGATCAAAGTTGAGAAACAAAATTCCGACCGTCTAATATGATCATTATGTTGAAATATGTATATAGGAAAAAATTTAACTTAATCTGACAACGTTAAGGGCTCGATCCTTACGGTCAATCATGTAAGTCAAACCCCTTAACGCACGGAAACGGTCATTTGACCGTCTAAATTACGTATTTTGCCCGGACCTTCAACTGAAAATAGTTTCAAATTGATGAGACGCAACCAGTGGTATAAAAATTTTATGAAAAATAACTACCGGAGATAGAGGCCTACCTCTAGGGAGAAAGAATGGAAAATTGAGTTAACCACAATTATCGGTACCGAGACTTTACCGGAATTACGAGATTTTTTCAACCATAGACGTATTTCACCATTCCGGTCATATCTTATTTCACGACTTTTTTTCGTTTGAAGCTTCTACGTATAGGGTTTAGGGTTTTAGCCGACAAAATTATGGTAATTCGTCGGCTAAAGTTAAATAAATAAATAAAATAAAAAACTATAGCCGACGAAATTAGGGTATTTCGTCGGTTAAGGTTAAATAAATAAATAAAATAAATAACTATAGCCGACGAATTACCCTAATTTCGTCGGCTAAAGTTAAATAAATAAAAAAATTCAAATTTTTTGGCGGGGATTTTTAAAATTTTGAAATTTTTCAACTAAAATTTTGAAATTTAGCCGACGAAATTTCGTCGGCTAAAGTTCAAAATTTTCTATATCTTTCATTTTTCTCCTTTCGTCGGCTAAAGTTCAAAATTTTCTATATTTTTCATTTTTCTCCTCCTCCTCTTCATCTTCCTTCCTCCTCCTTCAAATCCTTCTCCTCCTCCTTCTCTAAATTCTTCTCCTCCTCTAAATTATCCTCCTCCTTCCTCCCCCTCCTCCTCCTCTACCTCTCCTAACCTTCTCCTCCTCCTCTCCTCTTCTCCTCCTCCTCTTGTCCTTCTCTACCACCGTTGTAAACACAAAAAAGAAGTAAAAATTTTAATCAAAAATACAAGAAATTAAAAAAGAAAAAAATATGAAAAAATTAAAATAGCTATAGCCGACGAAATTTTAATAAAATTCGTCGGCTAAAATTAAAAAAAAACTTTAGCCGACGAATTGCCCTAAAATTTGTCGGCTAAAGTTTAAAAAAAATAATAACGTTAGCCGACGAATTACCCTAAAATTCGTCGGCTAAAGTTAAATAAATAAATAAAAATAATAGTTATAGCCGACGAAATTTAATAAAATTAGTCGGCTAAAATAAAAAAATAACTATAGCCGACGAATTACCCTAAAATTTGTCGGCTAAAGTTAAATAAATAAATAAAAATAATAGCTATAGCCAACGAATTTTAATAAAATTTCGTCGACTAAGGTCCAAAAATTCGTCGACTAAAGTCCAGAAATTAAGCGACGAAAAATTTCTTCGTCGGCTAAATAAATGACTTTAGCCGACGATAAACAGTAATTTCGTCGGCTATAGTGTTGGCTGACGGATTTTGCCCGACGACTTCTTTGCCGACGACGTGTTGTCGGCTAAGACTTTATCCGACGAAACTTTTTTTTTGGGCGACGAAAAAATTTCGTTGGCTAAAGTGGTTATTCTGGTAGTGTATATAAAGCAAAGCATGTTTTTACTGTTTTGATGAACAGTAAAATGACGGTTTTATTCTTTTTTCTTTTGTATTTTTACAAGCCAACCCATCAGTTATTAAATTTACAGGTTTATTCTCAGTTTCAATATAATTACAGTCTGTCACTATTTTTGTTTTTCATAAATTATTTGTTTTTATTTTTTTAAATTGAATTACATGAAAAATAATAATAACAATAATATTAATGATAATATTCATAATACTAATAATATTGTTGTAAAAGAAATTGAGTCACTCTAAACCTAAATAATTGTATTGATAAACATATATTAATTGTTCATGGTTTAAATCGCTTCTGTAACTTTTTTAAAATAATAGTTTTAGTTGCGCATATGAGTGTTGGTATGTTGATTTATCTAGGTTAGGTTTTGAATTTAAGTTGGGTTTTGGGTTTAGAACATCAATTAATTTTCCTATTGATTCAGTTTATCAATTTCAGCTTATGTTATGACATGTATTGATAGTTTTTCTTACTTGCAATTCCAGACATCTTGGTTGTTAATTTAAATTCAGTGTTAACTTTATTTCAATCAATTGTGTTATTTTTATTAGAGTTTCAAAGAATTGTTATACAATATTGATTTCATAATAATTAATCGAACCTACAGAAACGCACTTCGGCATGTGCGGCAGCATGCCAACAGTATATTCTTAATACTATTAATTAAGTATTATCATACTAAAGTGAAAATATATCAACTGCGATTTATTTCAAAAAAAAATCAAATCAACCGCGTCTGACATACGCGGGTATCAATGCTAGTATGACTAACTTATACAACTAGTCACAACAGAGAACCATTGAATATAGACCGATCATTTGTTGTCTTTCCTTAATTTGATGTACATGAGCCAATCACAACCCATACTATTACGCCAGTAAATAGCATTATTAGGCTACTTTTTGAAACCAAAAATTTGAAATTATTTTTGATCGGTTTAGAGCATCTCCAACAGCTTTTTTTAAAAATTTTCTAAAATGAGGAAGTAAAAGACAAAAATTAAAAAAATTGCTCCAACTACAGCAACTTCTCCATTTTGAAGAATTCAACATTTAATGGAACAATAGATTATGTTATTACAATATTAATTATAACAAAAAATAATTATAATTGTATTTTATCCATACACAACTAATAAAATAATCTAAATATGTTTGATTCTTATTGAAATTTGTGAAGAATTAAATTTTGAGAAATGATGACTATACTACAAATTTAGAGAAATGATGACTATAATGTAAATTTAGAGAAAGAATGAGATGAGAAAGCTGTTAATATAAAACACACAAAAATTCTCTAAATTTGTGATGTGAAAGTTGATGAACTATAAAACACATAAAAATTCTCTAAATTTAAGAAATTCAAGAATATGAAACAGTTGTTGGAGATGCTCTTATGTTGTTGATCAACAATTAGATTTCACTTTTGTTCTTCCCCTTATGTTTATGATCAGTCATTATTTGTCTATTGTTTACCTACATCATTTGAATTCATCTCTAAACATAAGAAATGTTATACTAATTAATTCATATATATCCTAAAGACGTTCATATGTTCATTTTTGTTGCTCATGCATACATGGCTCGAAAAACCAATGCTTT